>OY728146.1:1426130756-1426602690 GCA_963277665.1 Viscum album
AATAATAAATAATAAATAATAAATAATAAATTGTAAATAATAAATAATAAATAATAAATAATAAATAATAAAAAATAAATAATAAATAATAAATAATAAATAATAAATAATAAATAATAAATAATAAATAATAAATAATAAATAATAAATAATAAATAATAAATAAATATAAATAATAAACAATAAATAATAAATAATAAATAATAAATAATAAATAAATATAAATAACAAATAATAAATAAATATAAATAATAAATAATAAATAAATATAAATAATAAATAATAAATAATAAATAAATATAAATGATAAATAAATAAAAATAATAAATAATAAATAATAAATAATAAATAAATAATAAATAAGAAATAATAAATAATAAATAATAAATAATAAATAATAAATAATAAATAATAAATAATAAATAATAAATAAATATAAATAACAAATAATAAATAAATATAAATAATAAATAATAAATAAATATAAATAATAAATAATAAATAAATAGAAATAATAAATGAATATAAATCATAAATCATAAATAATAAATAATTATAAATTATAAATAAATATAAATCATAAATCATAAATCATAAATAATAAATAATAAATAATAAATAAATATAAATAATAAATAATAAATAATAAAAAATAAAAAATAAAAAATAACTAATAACTAATAAATAATAAATAATAAATAATAAATAATAAAAAAACATAACTAATTAATAAATATAAAGAATAAATAATAAATAACCAGTTACAAATAATATATAATAAATAAATTAAAGTATATTATAAATAATAAATAATAAATAATAAAGGAAACACATGAAAAAGTATGAAAAGACGTGATAAGGGATGAAAAATCATGAAAATGCATGAAAAATGATGGAGAAGCATATAAAGAATGAGGTATTAGAAAGAATGAGAACGCATGAAAACTCGTGACAACTCTGTAAAACTCCTTAATAATTCAACATAATCATCATAATAACCCACAAAAAACCATTGATAAAGATAACAAGTCATGGAAACCCAAATAAACAGTAATAAATGGAGCTACCGTTAAAACCCGTCAAAACGATCACAAAGAGAAAAAAACCATTGGACTCACATTAACGGAGATAACATAAGATCCGAGAGTCCGTTTTAGATCTGCGACCTGTCAAATCAAAGATCCTGAAACGATCTTCAACCTGAAAGGTGAAAGAGTCCGAATGGACAGGCGGATCAAAAGTTACGACCATTTAAAAAAAACCTGACGGGGAACAGGTGCTAGAAACGAGGCATTGAAAAACATAACAAACATGATACCCACTAAAAATACCATAACATATGATCTAAGAGTGCATGTGGGCGCCGCGACCAGTCAGACTGAAGCTCATGGAACGAGCTATGATCTGGCAGGTGGAGGAGGCCGAACTGACACGTGGATCGAAAGTTAGGTCCGTTTGAAGACAAGTTTGACGGGACATCGGTGATGGAAACAAGGTTTTGGAGGCCTTCGGAGGGGTTTTTGGGGTCAAAAAACTCGACAGAATCTTGCTTCTGTCCAATCGGTGCGTAGCTCTCTTCGCTGGCTTCGATTTGATATGTGGTAGAGCCCAAACGGGCACCCGGAGCGAAAGTTATGGCCGTTTGAAGTTGGATAACTTTTTGTCAACTTTTTTATAACTCTAATATCGTCCACACCTTAGAACTTCTCACGGTTTTGATTATATTTGCCTCTATATCTCTTCATGAGCTTCGATTTGACTGGTCGTAGCGCTTCAACAGACGCCCGGATCAAAAGTTATGGTCGTTTTAGTGACTTCGGGGTTTCTAACGTTTTTTTATTTTTTTCATTTCATTTCACGGCGGTTTTACTGAAACCGCCGCTATTTTGCGGCGGTTTTTTAAAAAACCGCCGCTAATCCTTGAATAAAATTAAAAAAAATAAAAAAACTAATTTACAAAAACTAATTTTTTTTTGCCGTTTAGCGGCGGTTTTTTCGCGGCGGTTTTTAAAACCGCCGCGAAAAAATCGCCGCTAAATGGCGGTTTTCTCATAGTGAGGCAACCTGAAAACATTTACCAGCAATCAGATGTCATACCGAAGACCATCCTCAAAACTTATGGCTCTCAATGTCTCATCACACACCAGCACGGGTGCAAAACGCTGAAGCTCCATAAAACAAGAAGAATAGTCCATCACCGACATAGCGCCCTGCTACAGATTCATGAGCTCTTGAGCTCTATCTGCCCTTAGCGTCTCGAAAAAAAAGAAGTCATAGAAGACTGCCTGAAAATATTCCCACACAATGTCTCTGTGATGCTCTGACTGGGTGGTAACATCCCACCACCTGTTGGTGGAATCACGCAGCATGTAAGTCGTGAGCTTGACCCTCTGCCATGGAGGCATCTCAAGATGCTCGAAAATAGTCTTCATTGACCCCAACCAAGACTCTGCAGCCTGTGGTCTGCCATCCCCTGAAAACGTAGGCGGATGCTGTTGCTGAAAGATACGCATCAGCTCAACCATAGATGTGGCAGCCTGTGGTGCTCCCTGAAAGGTCTGCATGAACCACATAATGCCCTCACGGAACTGCGCCTCTCCACCTGTGTCCAGTATAGAAGATGGCGCCGCCTCTGGCTCTACTAGAGGATCAACTGGTAGCCCATGGCCCACTATCTCCAGAGTATAATCGTCGCCGCTCTGCTGGTGAACAACTCACGGTCGTCAAGGCGGAATGACACTACAAGGTCAAAAGAATGCATCCGATTCAAGATTATTATGACCGAAAAGTGATAGAACCACAAAGGAAACAAGAGGAATAAGGCATTCAAAATTTGAAAAACAAGGCTGCATGGTGTGTACACTGACTACACGGCGTGTACATGACTTCTCTACCCCTTTCCGGGTCCTTACACATGGCTAATCCACACGGCTTCCATTGAAAAAAAACTACACGGCGTGTATAATATCTACACGGCGTGTATGGTATTATTTTCCAACTTCCCGTGTCGTCTGTGACATGGCCGACTACTCGGCTTACAACTACACGGCGTGTTAAACCTGCACACGTCGTGTACACCACACCGTTTCCCAACCACACAGCTGACTCCACACGGTCTGTCCTCAGACAAGACCACACGGCGTGTCCCATAGGTACACGGCGTGTTCAGTGAGAGGTGACACTGGCCCGTGTTGTTCGTTACACGGCCGCATTCCCAGGTCACACTACACGGCATGTTCATTATTGACACGGCATGTTCTGTACAGGAGTTCACCGACCCATGTTGTTAGTTACACGACCGGACTCCGGGTCAACACTACACAGTGTGTACATTTGGTACACGGCATGTTTTACCCAAGCATTTCCCTACCCCGTGTCACCGCCCACACGGTTTGTAACACGGGAAGAGACTACACGGCGTGTACTTAGGGTACATGGTGTGTACTCAATAAAGTTTATTTCTCTTCCCAAACAGAAGAACATACACGACGTGTATAAAAATACTATACGGAGTGTATACTGGGTTTCAAGATAGTATGCCTCTGAAACATCCCCGGAACCCAGAAAGTACTGAAACCAACACCTATGTGTCACATTCTGACCTGTGAGGGCCCATACTGCCCACGATTCAAAATTTGACATCTTATCTCTGTTATACCAAATAAACATTCAATGATCCACCATATTCCGGTCAATGGGGGCCCATACTACCCAAAAACCAAAGTTTGGCGTCCATGCCATAAACAAGCTCACACAAAGAATACCCTATCATAGAGCAGGTATTTATCAAGCAACTATCACAAAAATATTCTTTTCTATCACATTAACTATCACAACAACATGCAAATTTCTAATGAACCTACATGGCATGGAAACTATGCATGGCATGTGATTTCTAGCATGTGCCTATATGATGCATGAGATGGCATACCCTCATCTCATTGGGTTGCAACTAAATAGAACCCATAAATAAAATATAAAGAACACAATCTCAAGTGTGTCACCCAAAGGTGAAATCAAATCAACTGTTAATTTCAAAATCAATAAAATTGCAACACGAGGTAGACTGGCTTTTCTTGTACATGGGTTAGCTACGCCCAGGCACAGCTTATTACCAACTACCGTTCGCCATATCCCTAACTACAACTCCAAATAGTAAGTCAATGAAAATAAATGCCTTTGATACCACTTTGTAACATCCCAGACCCAGGTGCCACTCAATGGGTGCCCCGAGACCGGTTCACCACGTGACCTCAAGCACATTTCCCCAAACGCCAGAGGCTGCCAACTAGCAGCGAGAGCCCAGGTCTGATAGTGGGTAAACTATGCCCTAATTTGTCAAAGTGTAGCGCAGCGGAATTTAATTAAAACATACAACAATAGTGGAAGCAGTAAACCATACACAACTGAAATAAACTATAGCAGTGGATATAACCAACAGTAGATAAATGATGATGCTACATGTTACAAGTTCTAATAAAACAACCAGAACATGTTATACATCGATACAGTACAACAAAGTACAAAGTATAGAAAAACAAACAAAATAGCTGGCAGTGGTATCATGAACCTAAGCTCGGTCCCATGCCCTCCTACTCCTCAGAAACAGTCAAGTACTTGTATAGGGACTCTTGCCCCTATCTACACCTGTAGAAACATAATATTTTTGGGCCGAAAAGTGTGACCCTAACAGGGTGTGAGAAATATATCTCAGTAGGCACCCACCAAAGGCCCATGCCCAACTCCGTGCAAACATGCAACAATAGTGTGTAGTAGTAAAATGCAATAATGTAAGTAGTACTCAAAAGTAACTAACTAACAGTTATATTCCCATTTTTTATTCATTTAATCATTTAAGAAAAACACCACAATGAATTTCTATGTAAGCCGTCAGCATCCTCAGACAACCAAAATCTCACCCTCAGGTAAAATAGTAAATCATGCCCTCAGGATTTCCCTCATGCTATACAGAATCTAACCCATAGGTATTTCCCTCAGGCATAACAGAAATTGCCCTCAGGCGTTGGAAGTGTCGCCCTCAGGCACAGAAGTCAAGCCCTCAGGGACGAAAGGTTTCCCTCATGTGAAATACTATATCCCTCAGCCTAAATAGTGCAGTGCCCTCAGGCTAATCACAACAATGCCCTCAGGACAAATACAACAACTCCCTCAGGATAAACAGGTAATCAGGCCATGCCCAATAGGTAAAAAATCAGTAACAAGCAATTCCACTCAAGTCCATTCTACAATTACTACTTTGAAGGCATACCCTCGGGTATCCTGTCCAAAGGGCTAAACAGTGGAACACACCCCCGGTGTGGTTCCGAATCCAAGCAATGATCCCAACCATAATTTTATTATCACAATTTAATCACCTATGCAATTCTAGGAATTAAATATAGCATCGGCCTCAGCCACACGACACCCCAACATGGGTTTGTGGCACGAAAACGCACAAAATCGCACGACAGTTGGAAAATAAACACCAATCCACCTACCTTATACGCCAATGAACGTTATACCTGAACACCGACTCCAGAAACACCCAAGAACGGCATAGATCTGATAAAAGAAAAAACCCATTCAAACGTAAATAACTTTTGTTAGGGGAAGAATTGGTAAGAACCATACCAGGAGAGGAGAGGTCTTACCCGTGCGGTTCCAACGAGAATGTCTGAAACCCAATCGGATTCCATACGAACACCTGGTGGATCATCAAAGGTTCGGCTGTCTTCCTTGGCTCCAAAACGGCTCAAACGCCTCCTCTGCCAAATGAAGAGGCTACTCCCTGTTTTAAGCTGAAAAAACAAAGTACACTGTGTGTACTTCTGAGTACACGATGTATACTTCTGAGTACACGACGTGTACTTCTTTCATTTAACTATTCCTCTAGCGGCACCACCACACTGTTCATCCGTCGACATGAGTACACAGCATGTACTCCCAAGTACACGGCATGTACGGTTTCCCAGCTAGCAGCGACTCCACCGTCATACTGTTTAAGCTTTCAATTGACTACATGGCGTGTAAGGTACCACTACATGGTGTGTAGTCAGTTCCTATACCCCTTGTCACCGACATGGATACACGCCCCATGTACTCATCCCAACACGGACAAAATTACACGACGTGTGTAAAATTACATGGTGTGTAGTTCCAAAAATTAGGATTTTTTTCCCATTTTCCATATTTTCCCAAAAAAACTTAAGGAAAAGGAAAAATAAGAAGCTCGTACCTCAAAACTAAGAACTAGGTTCTTACATTATATAACTCTTTAGATAAAATACTGAGGATGTAAGCTCCAACATAGTTGAATATTTGGATAACAACCCCAAAAAAGTTTTGTTAGGTATCAACTCAATATTTACTTGGTGCACAACAAGTGAGCCTAACTTAACACCTACATTAAAAATCTAAGAGGATATGATTCGGTGATTCATATACCCTATACAAACCATTATGTGGGATTTAAATTCAAGAATATATTGATAGATATAAGTTGATAGGTTATGTAACCTAATAGGAAAATAACCATGGAAAACCATTGTTAAACTAAAGGATTTATAAGTTGAAGTAATTATATTATAGTTGAAATGAATGTATCTTGGGTAGCAATGAAGTTTTAATAAGAGAAGACATGTTATGTTTGAGTTTTCCTAATAGCATGATCAATAATATGAATTATTGGATTTTATCATAAAAATGTTGGTTTTAGTTTTTATTTTGATACTTTTTTATGAAAATGAAGTTATGGAAGGTATATATCTAGAAATCCTTTAGAATTATGTATATCTAAGGAGGAATATTTAAAATAAATATATTATAATATCAATATATGACTATTATAGAGGAAATTATGAGTTTTATTTTCTTACCCATGATAGTGATATTTAAATAATATCTTGAATCGTACCATAACCTTTTACGTATGTAATAATTAAAACTAAATAGATGTATTTTATTTATGGGTAATGTAATGCCTCAATATTTGAATATTAATTGACCCTTAAATAAATACTATCTTGTATATATTTATATTCATTTAGAACCAATATAAAAAACCCTAGATACATTTTAATGGGATAAAATATAACAATGAAATATAAACATTAGTATATTATGGGAATACAATAATGAAATAAAAAGATAATCTTTAATGGAGATATTTTATTACTTTTTATATATATTATGCATAAAATATTCTTTTTAAATTATTTATTTATAAAATTAAATAATAGAGTTTAATATTAATGTTTTAGTAAAATTATAATCACAGAACATAAATAACTAATTTGAAATGTATTTAATTAATAGTATTAAATATGAAAGTAGTATTTTTCTGAGAATCATTTTTAAATTTTCCTATATTACCTTTAAAAAATATTGGTTTTTATGAAATTTTATGAATATATTTACTTGAAAATAAAATTAAATTCCTCATATAGTTATTACTAGGAAAGTAATAATAATAAACTCATTTAATGTTAATAGATGTATTTTATGAAAAATTGTCTTTTTAATGTCCAATGTTTTTTATTTCAGAAAAATAAATATATTATGATAAAATTATGATAAAGTATAATTATTATGTATTTAATCCAATTTAATTAGAAATTAATTGAAAATAATAATTAAAACATTTAATTAGGAAAAAGTCATCTCTGAGGTAAATACATTTTCATTATATTTTATGTTTACATTTAAAAGTTAAAATTTTTTGTTTTTTATTTTAAATTTTTCCAAAATGAGATTATTTTTTATTATTAATGTCAAAATTATCTTAGAGTTATCTTCTAGTATTTTTTTATAAAATGACATATTTTTAGGTGAATAATGAATGATTCATTTTTTAAAAGATTCCCCACTTTTAGGACATGAAGATAAAATAACAATGATATTAATGTATGTGATATTATTTTTACAGAAAAATATATGTGTTGATGTACTAAAATAAATCATTGAAAAATATTATTTAAAATTTATATACCAATGGTTGAATTTCTAGAACCCATGTGATGTCTAATTAAAATTAAAAAAAATAGTTTATTACCCTTTTAATTAATTTAAAAATAATAAGTACACATTAATTTTTAGATTTATTTTAAAATGAAATAATATAAATTTTTTATCATAAAATAATAAATATAATCTGAATCAACAGTACATAAGATTTTTGTTAAAATTATTTTTTATGCTCAAAAAGTCATTTTTACATAATAATTGGTTTTTATGCTTTTAGAAGACTTTTATTAAAATTAAATTTACTCTCCATGGAAAATAAATCTTATAAAATAGTTTTAATATTTTTAATCAAAATATCGAAATTATCTAATAAGGTGCAATTTTATTTTTAGGTTTAAAAATAAGTTACTAAGGTAAAAAATTAGTTTCAACATTAAAAGTAAATTATGGTAAAATGTTAAATCAATGTGTAAAGGCCAAAAATGTCTTAAACACTATAAATTATTTTTGTGGATGAGGGGTAGATTGAATAAGGATTAAACACATTTTATTATCCTACACATTTAATTCTATTTCCTTTGAATGTGACATGTGTTTAGTGTAAAGTTATGAGTATATAAAAAAGTGCCTCCCCTCTCAGTTATAAATGACCCCATTCACTACTCCGCTTATTTTAAAATATAAATCCTCTTGAATCAAAAATAATCTATAAAAAGAACATAAAATATCTCTTTTATATGTTTTAATTGTTCATGTCTCACTAAAAGAACAATCCATGAAGGCTTAAGGATTTATCCCAAAGAGTTATGTAAAAAATCATAATCACACATTTTTCATATTTATTCTCTATATTATTCATCAAAATACAATAAATATATTAAATCCATACTAACATAATTATATCATTATCATTATTATACTAAAATTTTATGATTTTTATTGAATAATCATTTTCAAGCTTCCTCAAAACCATTCAAAAAATAAAAACATCTCCTAATCATATGGGTAGACTACAACCATCATGGACGATACGTTTCTATTTACATGACCACCTTGTAAGGTTCTATGAATATATGTAATGAATAAATATGATATTTTGACATAATTATTATTTTTAAAATATGAATCATCATCTACTTTATTTTCCTTCTAGTTGTTGAAAAGTAAAAATATCGCCCATGTGTATGTCCAAACTAGCACCTCTATGGATGGTGTGTTTCATTTTTCATCACCAGATTATATTGATGGTTATAAAAATTTATTTTATGAATATATAAGATACTATAAAACAATATATATATATATATATATCATTCATATTATTCTTTAATGATAAAAAATAATTAATGAATATTTTAGAGTATTCCATTGAAATCAAAAAACCACCCGAAGCAAGCTCATCATGGATGTTGTTCCAATAAAACAAGGTCATTGTATCTAAAAAATTAAAGTTAGTATGTTTAAAAATATTAATTCATGATTTAAATATATTTTCTATTAATATGATGATGATATTATAAACACTTCATAATCTTACACATCCATTAATTATAACATGTTCTGGTTTGGGTCGGTTTAACCACCTATATGAATGAAGCTATAATTTTTTATCACGGATGATTATATAAATTTATTAATAGTAGTATATAATATTAATAAGTAAATAATGTTCTATTTTATTTCTATAATGGTAAAATTCATATTTAAATAATTATTTAGATACCACATTTTATTTGTTAAAAGTTTCTAAAAACCATTATGGGTTTTTTCATCAAGAACTATACAAAAAACTAAAATAGTAGAAACATTAAAATAGAAAAAATTATGAAACTAATAAAAAAATACCTAAAATAAAATTAGAATAATGATAATTATTTTAATAAAAAAGAACCAATAACACTGTTATAAAACATATTTGAAACGAGTGAAATTATTAACATCCAATGATGAAATTACACTATAAATAACTAATATATGTGTTAGTAATGATGATAAATTAAGTATATAAAAGTTAATATAAATTAATGATATAATTAAATAATCTATTAATATAGGTTTTCTTTATTATACATGATTTAAAGCATGCCCAACCAAGCCAAAATTTGAGGTAAGGGTTTCCCTCCCAATTTACATTCATTGAGTGTGGTTTTCATATTGCACACCTATTTTTATTTTATTATTTATATAATATCCCTGAAACCCCACTCTAAGATACTGTGATGAAATTGTAAACATCACAATTCTGTAATTGATTCCAATAATTTCGAACCATTTTTTCAATCCAAACCTTACAATATAAAATGAAAAAATTGGATTCCTTACATTCATGATGAACTTTTAGGATTAGAGTTTTAGAGAATGAGTGTAGTGACCCAAAGCTTGACGTACAAGGACATTACATTACTTTTTCGGAATACTTATTACATAACAAAAACACACACACAAGGACCATAATAGTTTATTGTCTTTGGAAACTTGGAACGTAATATTCTAATCATGGTGTAAGATCTTCAACATCTCCCATAAAGATCTTCCTTTTTTTTCTTACCTAAAACCTTTCTTTATATCCTGGGGAAAATAAAACATAAAATGGTGATCTCAAATTCTCAGTAAGGGAAAACAAAAGAAAAATCAATCTCATCATTTTCATAATAACATAACATTTTGGAAATCTTAACCTGCAAAAGAGATCATAATATCATAACATGTGATAAATCATAGTAGTGAAATGTAATCCCAATAATAATAACATAAAACATGAAACTTTGTGGCATACACAAATAATCATAGAGAATCATTTCTTATTAGTCAAGACTCATTTCCAAGACTATATTAGTGGACAAAGTCCATTTCTGAACCGAGTTCACTCCTCGTTTCAGTCCTGTTTCACTGAACCGGTATAACCTACCGTTCCATCCATGTCTATCTCATGAGATATAAAATCTTTACCCAATGCATTGGAGGTAGATATAGGTCCTACCCATCTCTTAATGATACCATTCTTATGTGTGCCACCAAATCATAAACCATACATCATAGCATAAATCATGTAATGGGAATCTTAAACATCGTGACATCATAAAACAATTCATATAAGATAAAGGAATTCATAAAAATATTTCCATCACAACATAATAAAATCCATGTAATAATAGGGATATAAATAGAACCTTATATTTTATTAGATGGAAAATAATTTTGATAAAACTCTTGAACTCCATTCTTGAGGAAAATATCCTTTCTACTTCAAAAACAGTTTTCCTTTCTTAACATGTCATACAATTTTAAACTAAAAAAAAGTTGATTAAAAATAAACTTGAAAAATTGTAAAGGAAGATTCTTGGAAATAATGTTTTAAAAATCCATTCATGCCGTATAAATTAAAAAAACATTCTTCTCGTACTTTTGTCGGAAAAGTCAAAAAGTACCTTGTACGAAAAACGACAAAAGATTCCTTTCATATCTTTTACTAAAAACGCACCGAAGGGTAAAATTGTATTTAAACAATTTTATGTGGATGGAAATAATATTACATATTGAAGAAACATGTATGTGGATGATAAAATACACCCCAGTAAATTCCAAAGTTTAAACAATCTCGGATAAAAATGAGATTGTGATATTTCCCTTACCTTAGGTCTGATTTGCTTTGTTAGTGTCCGAACCTCCTGTATAATGATTTAAATAATGTCATTGACTTATTATAGAATCATACTCATTGTTATGATATCATATATGGTTCACTTATGACTTTATAATACCCGTTCTTTTGTAAATTCCGGTTTAAAGAGCGTTTTGGGTAAAATTGTTTCATTTGTCGTTCGTGTTTTGACTTGTAATTATTCATATGATTACTTAGATCATGATTACTTAATTATAGAATATAAAACATGATTTATATATAATATATATTCAGAATATACATATTTATAATAAATCAGTAAATGGAATGAAATACACCGTTCATGGAGACAGTAGGCCGTACGTACGCATGAACGCTGTTTTCGTTTCCTTATTGAGTTGAATGGAATTAAGTAGATGACATACATATATATACACATAAATCCAGTATCATTATTATGTCAGATATTTCATGATTACTTATTTTATATACTTTATAGTCATTCATGAATGGTTAAAGTGGATAATGAATCTCATCGCATCGTGGAGATGGTAGTCCGTACGTACGCACGAGCGATGATATCGTTCTCATGATCGTGGGACTGTATTGGAGTGTATGTATACTATTTCAGAACCAATATAACATTAAATAATCATATATATTTATTATTTACACCATTATACCCATCCAAATAAGGTGGTGGTGGAAAATAGATTTCACCACGGCGTGGAGATGGTATTCCGTACGTACGCACGCGCGGTGATTTCATTTTCCATAGGATGGATAGATGGTGAAATAAGGTTGTTTCATACTTATAATAACATATCAGTATAGGAGTGATACTGATGTTATTACTTCATAATTAAACAATCTAAGAGGAAGAAGTGGAAGAAGAAATAAAGTTGAAAAATCGGTAACGGACATTACCTCTTCTTCGAAGCGCCTCTTTGAGATCTCCTTTTAGGGCACTAAAATTGGACTTTTAGGAAGACCAGAACCTCTAGGATGTTTCTAGGGAAGTGTAGAAGAGAATTTGGCAGAGGTTGGCCGATCTTGAAGGCTCAAAGTGGTGTGAGGAAGAGAGGGAGGGGGTGCCCTTTTATAAGGGAGGAGAGGGGCACCTTTGGAATAACTAAAAATATTATTTTATTATAAAGCCAAATTCGGTTTTAAATAGATCCAAATTGATTTATTTAGAATCTAAGGTGGGGATGGGTAGAAATAATCTCATCCAATATAATTTATACAAGTTTAGGTTCCTATTTTAACCTTATCATTTATATTTAACTTTATGTTAGATAATTTTACTTTTATCGTGTCTTCTTGTTTTCTTACACTATAAGGTTAATAAACTTACTATATCAAGACAAAAAAACCCCAATTTGTTTATTATTAATATATATAACCTTATTTAAGTCATGTTTCTGAACCATAGATTTTTAAGAATAAAATAACAATTAATAATATAATATTTGTTTTAAAAACTATTTTATGTCAATTTTGACACTATTTAGTAATTGATTTTTGTGAAACTCATAACAGAATGATTAGTTCAAAAAAAGTTAATTAAATAAATACTAACATGTCATAGTAACCTAAAAAAATTATTGTAATTCATAAAAAGTCTCAAATTACATTTATTTGGGTATTTATAACATCAATTATGTCAATATTTCATTAATAAGATAATTACTGCATAATCTTTGTGTCATATATAAATTAAATTATTTAATGACTAAAAATTACAAATAAAATAAAATTATATAGGAAATATTTTTAGCTTTCTAATTAGTATTTATAGTCGAATTTATCTTATGTATAACCCTATATTAAAAATGATTTACTTATTAAACATTGATTTTAACTATTTTAACCCTTCTTTAAATAAATTAATAATAAATGTCCTAATCTAATCCAAGTGGGCCTAAATGATCATATTTTATTCCTAAGGTTGTTTTTGGTCGAATTACACTTATACAATAAAATTATGACATGTGTCATGGTAATAATAATAAAATTTTTACCCTTAATTACCCTATTTACTTTTAACCGTGGTACACAAAAAGTAAGAAGTTACTATTCACCAAAAATTATTTTCATCTCATTGAACCACATTTTACTTACTAACATCAACCGTGTCTCTCGTATTTTTGAAATTCCACCCACATAAGTGGTAAAATTTAAGTTTTATGAAAAATTCAATTTTTTAACTACCACTTAGTGGTTTCACTATTAATCAAAAAATGAAAGTTTCCAGAAAAATACCAAAAATTAGGCCTAAGATATATTTGATATTATGAACTCAAACATGATGTCTATTTTACCAGATTCAAAACATATCAGTAGAATTAATTAATTAAAAAATTAATTCCCGTCATCAAATCAAATAGCGTATTCTTAAGAGATAATAATTATCAAAAGATTGACACTTGTTTATGTCTGGTTTAAATGTAGAATTACATCCAATGACCAACATTGTATTAAATTGTAAAAATATATTCTAAATATACTTTAAAACCACTCAAATTAATAATTTATCACTATTAATTATTTCGATTAAAAAGGTTGTTTTTAATTAAAATTTAATAATTTTCACTATTCATCAGAAAATGAAAGTAATCCGAAATGTACCAAAATTTCACCCTAAGATAATTTCGATATTCCAAATCCAAAAATGAAGTCCATTTTGAAAAATAAAATTTACAAAATTTCAAAAAGTGGTTATTACTATTCATAATGGCTAGTTTTAAGCATATCGTTGTTTAATGAAACTCGGTATTGCGTACTACACACGCTAGCGAGGAAGGTCGCAATTTCATTTAATGCAAGGAAAGTCAAGGATGCGTGTTGTGCAAGCTCCTTTTGGTGTAGCGTATAACACAAGACATTAATGAAATTAAAAATAATATTTTTCATAAAATCTCGGGGTGTTACATTCTTCCCCCCTTAAAATGAATTTCGCCCTCAAAATTCGTCGGGGTTATAAATGGTTTACTATTCAAAAGTTTATTTGATAGAAACCCACATCGTAAAAAGGAATACCAAAACCAATCTTTAAAAACAAAATTATGAAACTTAATGGTTACCCAAATAAACAAATCACTCGGTTTCCACATAGGTGAAAATATGGATATGGAAGAGAAATCTAACCATCATGTTCTGATCGAGAGTGGTAGAGAACATGGCTATGGAAAATCCAGCAATCACAAAGACATAAATTTGTGACGATCTAAGGTACCATCTGATTCATCAGATATAAGAGTACTGGGACATTCAAGATCGTTTCCCTAAAGTTGATGAAATTGGAATTAGAAGAAATACTTTCGTGATTTCGGTATAGTCTCACTGTTGGCCGTTATTTGGAAAATTTCCACTTCATCTCTTAAAGAAATGAAGTTGAATTTGTCATTCGTGATGTGTTAGCAGATCATGTGATAGAATGATGGGTCATTCCATCTGTCTCAAACAAAAGGTTAGAAAAGTTATCAAAAAATACATAAGTCCATCTATAGTGAGATTAATGATATATGGTTCCTAAAATGGACTTATACTTCATATATCATACAGCTTAATATAATAAAACTAGTTTCTACTAAACAGGGACTTCCTGTAGGCTAGTGGTAGGCAATAAAGGCCAGTCGCATTTTGTTTCTGGGTTCGATTCCCACGGCCTTGTCTGACGCGATGGGCTGTCACCCGTCCTACATGTTTTCCTTTTTCTAAAACTATATTACTATAACATCCCATCAATAATATCAAAAAAAACTTCTATCCTTAAGCAATACTAACTTATCTCCAACATAATCTATTCCAATATTTAGGCTTATCCATAATACTACAGTCCACTCTCATAATATAGTGAAAACAATTACCAGAGATTTAATACCATCTTTGATCCCCATATATCATAAGATATGTCTTGTTGGTCACATTCCAAACATTCAAAGGCCTTAATCATGTATTCTCCATTGAACCTTAGTGAAAACATGAATGTAGTTAAAATTTAACACTTTCCACATACCAAAATCCTCAAAATTCTATATACTCAAACCATGATATCACTTTGTCCTTATATCAATCATGAGCTCATGAATACTCTAATATTTAATTTTCTCGTTTTCCCTTCATTATGCACATATCATCTTTTTTCCAAAAATATCTCAATCACTTTCCATGGTTACCGGTACCATAAAATTATTGAAAACCACAGTATACCAATATATAAATATTCCAATATTCCACGATACTATATACAACATTATTTTGTAATCCCATTACATAAACACTTAATCATTCCACCACATCGTTATCGTATTCATCATCACCAATGGTGATCGTATGTGACTTCCCTTTGTCCTTTTCCTTAAGTGGTTGCTTATGTCGATCATCACTAACCCTTGGATTATGGCATTTATTAGAATAATTCCCCATTTCCTTGCACTTGAAGCATTGAAGTGTAGTAGGTTCATTCTGTGTATCCCTTCCTTTGTTTGCATCATTAGACATCTTCTTCCCATCATTGTGGCATTCAAATGCCCAATGACCTTCTTTTCCACATTTGAATCATTTACATGTCCCTTTAAGACAATCTCCACCATGCTTCTTTCCACACTTTGAGTATAAGGAAACATTCATCTACTTTTCACCATTATTCTGAGATTTCTCCTTGAACTCCATATTTCATTTATTGTCAAAACTATCAGATGGATAAGTAATACCAACTTCCATTTCTACCTTGATAGCACAACGCACAATTTATTCATAGCTACTGAATTCTCTTATAGCTAATTCCCTTCGAAGATTTGGTTTTACGCCACTGAAGAATCGATCAACTTTACTTTCAGGTTGGATGATAAATCAAGATGCATACCTTGCAATCCTTGTAAAATTCGCTTCGTATATACCAACAGATTCATCATCCTTTTACTTTAGGTCAAGAAACTCCTTCTCCATCTTTGTTCAAAGAATACAAGGGAAGTACTTATTGAAAAATAAGTTTTTGAACTCGTCCCATTCCATGGACTCAATTTCATCTCTTTGCCTTGTATTCTTGATAATATTCCACCATTGATCAGCTTCACCTTCCAAACGATATACTGCTAAGATGAATTTATCATGATCAGAACATTGAAGAACTAAAAATATCTTTTTAGTGGTACTGATCCATTGTTCAACAACAAGTGGATCAGAAGACCCACTGAAAGAAGGTGGACGTTGCCTCATGAAGGACTCAATAGAATATTGTTCCCTTCTCTGATCATTTGGAAGTCCAGAATGATTCATAGCTTGTGTAAGTATAGCAATAAGATTTTACACTCCATCTCCCATAACATTTGTTTGTTCAGGAGGACAATCATTGCATTGATCAACACGGTTCCTTCGGGTTCTAGCCATCGTCTAAAACCCAAAAATAATAGTGTGAGAGGCAAAAAATCATTCTAGGGAAAACAACATAATAAAGGGGGAGTACCTTCAATATCTAACATCTTAGGTTTAATTCTAAGATCGTTAGCGCAATTATAGGACTATAACCTATACTTATACTTAACATTAGGGACATCCTTAGACATACCTTAGAAATATCTATAGGGATCTCACTAAAGTTCTCGCATCCTAGTTTCCAAAGGTTGACTAAACCTTTCCTCTGATACCAACTATAGAGACCCGAAGCATGACGTACAAGGACATTACATTAATTTTTCGGAATGCTTATTACATAACAAAAACACACACACAAGAACCATAATAGTTTAGTGTCTTTGGAAACTCGGAACATAATCTTCTAATAATGGTGAAAGATCTTCAACATCTCCCATAAAGATCTTCCTTTTTTTCTTACCTAAAACCTTTCTTTATATCCTGGGGAAAAGAAAACATAAAAGGGTGAGCTCAAATGCTCAGTAAGTGTAAACAAAAGAAAAATCAATCTCATCATTTTCATAAGAACATAACATTTTGGAAATATTAACCTGCAAAAGTGATCATAATATCATAACATGGGATAAATCATAGTAGTGAAATGTAATCCCAAAAATCATAACATAAAACATGAAACTTTGTGGCATACACACATAATCATAGAGAATCATTTCTTATTAGTCAAGACTCATTTCCAAGACTATCTTAGTGGACAAAGTCCATTTCTGAACCAAGTTCAATCCTCGTTTCAGTCCTATTTCACTGAACCGGTATAACCTACCGTTACAGCCATGTCTATCTCATAAGATATAAAATCTTTGCCCAATGCATTAGAGGGAGATATAGGTCCCACCCATCTCTTAATGATACCATTCTTATGTGTTCCACAAAATCATAAACCATACATCATAGCATAACCCATGTAATGGGAATCTTAAACATCGTGACATTATAAAACAATTCATATAAGATAAAGTAATTCATAAAAATATTTCCATCACAACATAATAAAATACATGTAATAATAGGGATTTAAATAGTACCCTATATTATCTTATATTGAAAATAATTTTGATAAAACTCTTGAACTCCATTCTTGAAGAAAATATCCTTTCTACTTCTAAAATAGTTTTCCTTTCTTAACATGTCATACAATTTTAAACTAAAAAAAGTTGATTAAAAATAAACTTGAATACTTGTAAAGGAAGCTTCTTGGAAATAATGTTTTAAAAATCCATTCATGCCGTATAAGTTAAAAAAAACATTCTTCTCATACTTTTGTTGGAAAATCCAAAAAGTATCTTGTATGAAAAACGACAAAAGATTCCTTTCATATCTTTTACTAAAAACTCATCAGAGGTTTAAATTGTATTTAAACAATTTTATGTGGATGTAAATAATATTACATATTTAGGAAACATGGATGTGGATGATAAAATACACCCCAGTAAATTCCAAAGTATAAACAATCTCGGATAAAAATGAGATTGTGATATTTCCCTTACCTTAGGTCTGATTTGCTTCATAAGTGTCCGACCCTCCTGTATAATGATTTAAATAATGTCATTGACTTATTCCAGAATCATACTCATTGTTATGATATCATATATGGTTCACTTATTACTTTATATTACCCGTTCTTTTGTAAATTCCATGTTAAAGAGCGTTTTGGGTAAAATTGTTTCATTTGTCGTCTGTGTTTTGACTTTTAATTATTCATATGATTACTTAGATCATGATTAATTAATTCCAGAATATAAAACATGATTTATATATAATATATATTCAGAATATACATATATATAATAAATCAGTAAATGGAAAGAAATACACCGTTCATGGAGACGGTAGGTCGTACGTATGCATGAACGTTGTTTTCGTTTCCTTATTGAGTTGAATGGAGTTAAGTAGATGAAATAAATATATATACACATAAATCCAGTATCATTATTATGTCATATATTTCATGATTACTTATTATATATACTTTATAATCATTCATGAATGGTTAAAGTGGAGAATGAATCGTATCGCGTCGTGGAGACGGTAGTCCGTACGTACGCACGAGCGATGATATCGTTCTCATGATCGTGGGACTATATTGGAGTGTATGTATACTATTTCAGAATCAATATAACTTTAAAATAATCATATATATTTATTATTTACACCATTATATCCATCCAAGTAAGGTGGTGGTGGAAAATAGATTTCACCACGGCGTGGAGACGGTATTCTGTACGTACGCACGCGCGGTGATTTCGTTTTCCGTAGGATGGATAGATGGTGAAATAAGGTTGTTTCATACTTATAATAAAATATCAGTATATGAGTGATACTGATGTTATTACTTCATAATTAAACAACCTAAGAAGAAGAAGTGGAAGAAGAAATAAAGTTGAAAGAATCGGTAACGGACATTACCTCTTCTTTGAAGCGCCTCTTTGAGATCTCCTTTTAGGGCACTAAAATTTGTCTTTGAGGAAGACCAGAACCTCTAGGATGTTTCTAGGGAAGTGGAGAAGATAATTTGGCAGAGGTTGGAAGAGCTTGAAGGCTCAAAGTGGTGTGAGGAAGAGAGGGAGGGGATTCCCTTTTATAAGGGAGGAGAGGGGCACCTTTGGAATAACTAAAAATATTATTTTATTATAAAGCCAAATTCTGTTTTAAATAGCTCAAAATTGATTTATTTCGAAGCTAAGGTGGGGATGGGTCGAAATCCTCTCATCCAATAGAATTTATACAAGTTTAGGTTCCTATTTTAACCTTATCATTTATATTTAACTTTAAGTTAGATAATTTTACTTTTATCGTGTCTTCTTGTTTTCTTACACTATAAGGTTAGTAAACATACTATATCAAGCCAAACGAACCCCAAGTTGTGTATTATTAATATATATAACCTTATATAAGTAATTTGGCCGAACCTTAGATTTTTAGGAATAAAATAACAATTAATAATATAATATTTGTTTTAAAGACTATTTTATGTCAATTTTGACACTATTTAGTAATTGATTTTTGTAAAACTCATAACAGAATGATTAGTTCGAAAAAAGTTAATTAAATCAATACTAACATGTCATAGTAACCTAGAAAATTAGTGTAATTATTAAAAAATCTCAAATTACATTTATTTGGGTATTCATAACATCAATTATGTCAATATTTCATTAATAAGATAATTACTGCATCATCTTTGTGTCATAAATAAATTAAATTATTTAATGTCTAAAAATTACAAATAAAATACCATTATGTGGAAAGATTTTTAGCTTTATAAGGAGTATTTATAGTCGAATTTATCTTATGTATAACCCTATATTAAAAATTATTTACTTATTAAACTTTGATTTTAACTATTTTAACCCTTCTTTAAATAAATTAATAATAAATGTCCTAATCTAATCCAAGTGGGCCTAAATGATCATATTTTATTCCTAAGGTTGTTTTTGGTCGAATTACACTTATCCAATAGAATTAGGACATGTGTTAGAGTAATAATAATAACATTTTTACCCTTAATTACCCTATTTACTTTTAACCGTGTTAAAAAAAAGTAAAAAGTTACTATTCACCAAAAATTATTTTCATCTCATTGAACAACATTTTACTTACTAACATCAACCGTGTCTCTCGGATTTTTGAAATTCCACCCACAGAAGTGGTAAAATTTACGTTTTATGAAAAATTCATTATTTTTAACTACCACTTAGTGGTTTCACTATTCATCAAAAAATGAAAGTTTCCAGAAAAATACCAAAAATTAGGCCTAAGCTATATTTGATATTATGAGCTAAAAAATGATGTCTATTTTACAAAATTCAAAAAATATCAGTTTCATTAATTAATTAAAAAATTAATTCACGTCGTAAAAACAAATAGCGTGTTCTTAAGAGATAATAACTATCAAAAGATTGACACTTGTTTATGTCTGGTTTAAATGTAGAATTACATCCAATGACCAACATTGTATTAAATTGTAAAAATATATTCTAAATATACTTTTAAACCACTGATAATTAATAATTTATCACTAATAATTATTTCGATTAAAAAGGTTGTTTTTAATTAAAATTTAGTAATTTTCACTATTCATCAAAAAATGAAAGTTATCCGAAATGTACCAAAATTTCACCCTAAGATAATTTCGATATTCTGAATCCAAAAATGAAGGGCATTTTGAAAAATAAAATTTACAAAATTTTAAAAAGTGGTTATTACTATTCATAACGGCTAGTTTTAAGCATATCGTTGTTTAGTGAAACTCGGTATTGCATACTACACACGCTATCGAGGAAGGTTGCGATTGCGTTTAATGCAAGACAAGTCAAGGATGCATGTTGTGCAAGCTCCTTTTGGTGTAGCGTATAACACAAGACATTAATGAAATTTAAAAGAATATTTTTCATAAAATCTCGGGGTGTTACAATGAGGACCGAATCATATAATTTGGGGCTCATAAACTAATGGATCATAAAGATTAAAATCATCTCCCATTATAACCATATTTTATTATTTCACATTTGGTCATCAACATCATACATATAAAATTCTTTCATAAACAGAGATTTTTCAACCTCATTCTCTATAACCTGGGGAAAAGGAATCATAATAAAGGTGACCTCAATTTCTATGTAATAATGAAAATAATAATTGTAAATTGAATGTTACAAATTATCATTAGATTTCACAAGGGTATGATGAAATAATCAAAGTAAATGAGAGAATCATAAAATTACTCATACCCATCATAACCTGGATCATCAAACTTGAAAACATGGAATACTAATTTAATAAAGGAAAAAATAACAAGAATCAATAATTATGAGAAATGTGATATTAATATAAATCAAAATGATCATCATAAACCGATAAATGTAATATGTTGGTATCTTGGAACACCATCTCATTGAACCCTTACAAAATCCTTAAGATTGGTTCAACCATACGGTTGACTACCAATGTAATTCTCTTGTGAATATGATCATTAACCAATGACATTATTCAATATCTTGGAACACCCATATTATAATCTATAGTAGTATTACATGATGCTATCTAGATGAACCCATCATTTAAAATATATAAAAACTGAATAATGAATAAAGAACATAGGGAATTAATTTAATCATAACTCATTGAAAAAATTTATTCATTTCAGAACATGATTAACCAATGGAAATGAAATATGTAACAAAAAATTATATTAACAAAAAAAATTAACTAAATGAAAATAATTGGGTTCTATTAAAATTTATTTCAATTAAGGTTAATTGTGGAAAAATGGGTTCCACAACAATCTTTTTGAAACAAGATCAGTCTGCGAAAAAAAATGTGTTCAAAAAAATATATTTGGAAAAATATTTTTGAATCCATATATATAATTAAGATTGTATTGATACTATATATCTCCATTTTATGATGAGTAACAATAAGGGTTTTTTACGTTGATGAATATAAATTCCATTAAAATATCATTAATTTTTTTAAGGAAAATAAAAGTTTCATTTTGAAAATCACATTTTATAACATAAAACATTTTAAAAACCCTCTTCATTGGAAAAAAATCATATAAATATCTAAATTAAGATTTTATAAATCACTTAAAACATTCCATGGTGAAAATATAATTTTGGATTTGAAAACACTTCATAATTTTTTTTAAACCATTTTATTTTAAAATAACATTGAAACATTAAAAATGAAGTTTTAAAACCATTTAAAACATTTATTTTGGAAAATATCCTTTTCTATTTATTTTTTTTAAAACCTTTTAGACAACATTTTTAGAAAACATGTTTTCAGAATAGAAATGATTTCTGACCAAAGAGAGAAATGATGTTATATTTTATTAAAAAACTGTCAAAACTTTAAAATAACATTGAGTGGAGAAATGGTTAAATTAATGTAAAATATATTTAATAACCATAGGATAATATATTTTCAAATTATTATAACATTTCAACATTAGAGACTTTATTATACACTATCTTGATAAACGATGAGACTCTAAGAAAAGAATCTTACTACTTTGGTAACTTTGAAAAACATTAGCCAACAAATTATATCATTTATTGTGTCAAGAAAATAAGGATATTTGTGATATGACATTAAAAATTGTCATAATTTTCAACTCATAAATAAAGGTCAATTCATAGAATAACTTATGTCTCTAAGAAAGAAAATTATGACAAAAATTGATTACAGCTTTGGTAACTCTGAAACCATAAACCACATGAAAAGAAAGATCCTAAAATGGATATGTAAATCCCCATAAATTAGCGTATAAAAATCATAAAATAAATTTGTGGTCATTATATAAAAATAATAATAAAAATAAGTGTTGAATATGGTATATATCTCACATAAATATGTAAGATGATAAAAACCCTAATCTTATGTTTGATTCATCACGATTATTATTTATATTCCTAAATAATAAACATAAGTTAATTTAAAAAAAAAATTAGAAAATTTTACATGTTAATTATAAATTTGTATCCCTTATAAAAATTTTATAAAAAATTACTTAATCAATTAGTTTTACATATGCTTTTTTGACCATATTAGGCATATGTGTCAAAATTGACTTTGGTATGTTTACTATGGTAAAATTGGTCATTATATAAACATATATAAAATAATTATAATGAAATAATTATAATATCTATAAATAAATCATTATTTTAAAACAAATTATGTAATATTTTAATGAAAAATGAACTAACATTATGATCATGGAGATGGTATGTTGTACGTACGCGTGAGTGAAATTTCAATTTTTCAATGTTCATTTTGCAAAAAAGGTATATAATATTTTAGCTTTTAATAATGATCATTATATAAAAAATAAAATATTATTTATTATATATAATTATTTATATCTTTAATGTGATGTGGTGATGAAAAAAGAATAATCACATCACTTTGAGGAGGCGGTAGTTCATACATCCCCCGAACAATGTTATCACACTTTCATTTTGTGACTCGGTAAGAAGAAAATGAAATATTATATTTATAGAAATATTATTATGTCATTAAGATCATAATTATATAACTTATATCATATATATTCATTACATTTACCCTTATTACCTACTATGTATCATGTTTGTGAAAAATGACTTACACCGCTTGGCAAGGCGGTGACCTGTCGTACACCCGCGCGACACTATCATATCTTCTATGGTACAAAATGTTAAAAATGGTTTATATTATATAATGAATACAAGTATATAATTACATTATAAATATTAAAAATATCATATATAAATATTGTGTTCGTCATTATTCCCATCCATGAGAGGTGGTAATGAAAAAATGAATGAGATTGTTTTGCGAGGTGGTAGTCCATCGTACACATGAATGATGATTTTGTAACCCATTTGTTGTATGTATGTGTGTTTTTAGTATTTAAAATTAATATAAAAACATTTTAGTATCTTTATGATATTTATATTATCATATAATTTTGGTACGAGAATAATTAAATGGGGTGGATAAAGAAATAAAACAAAAATGCACATTGATAAACATAACCTCTTATTCAGGTAACTCTTTTTTCTTTGAACAAGAGGAATTACTTGGATGTATTTCATAAAAAATTAAGGGTTATAGGATGATAGTAGGAAATACGATAAGTTATTTTTGTAGGTATTGTCTGAAAAATTTGGTTTTTGAATGTGTGAAGAGAGGAGGAGATATGGTGGCCTTTTATAAGTGGGGGAGAAAACACACAAGGTATGTTTCAAAATAATGTTCTGTGAACCAACTTATTTACCTACCAAAAGAATTATATAATGAAAAAAACATGCTCCTAAATTTTATATTGTCCAAATATTTACATCTAATTGGTGTTGGATAATTTTTTATGTCATTTTTCTCCTTAAGATTAATGTCTAATCACTAAGTAAACTCATTTTTACCTTAATTGATGTAATTAATTTTAATTTCATTCACTAATATATTTGCTAAAGAATTAATTTTCACCTATTATAAATTTAAAATTATGGTTATAAAAAGTATGGAAAATATTATTTTAGATTGAAATCTAATAAGTGTAAAAATTTAATTTAATATTAATCTCGCAGACTTGGCCATACATATGGTTTTTAAGAAGAGTATATATTTAGAAAAAGATAATTCCATATTAACTCAGCGACTAATAATAATAATTTTATGAAACTAAAATAATAATTATAGATTTATAATCTATAAATTTTCTTTAATACATTCCCCATTATGGATTATCCTAATTAATTAAAAAGTAGAAAATTATACATTTTGAAATATTTTATAGAAAAATCTATCATTATAACGCATTAAAAAATAATATTAAAAAGATATGAAGTTTATTCAAAACTAATTAAGTGAATTAAACATGAAAAATAATACTTATGTTACGTTACAATTTATTCAAAACATATTGACCATTTTAAATAGCTTAATTCATTAAAAGAAATGTCTTTTTATTACCAAAAGGAGTAGTTTTCACTATTAACTCAAAAAACATTAATTTTTATCAAATCAAAATATTTCACCCAAATTATATTTTGATATTATTCCTAAAAAATTAAGAATAATTTTTCAAATTTTTTTATGAAATTTGTAAAATATAGATTAAAAATTAGTGTGCACTATAAAGGTGATATAATTTCTTTCTGAAAAATATATAGTTTTATACAAAAAATTTGATTTAGTTTTATATCATATCTATAAAAAAATATTATGAAATTTAAAAATTATATTAAATATGTTATATTTAAATTTAATTAATTTAATCCAACAGGAGTTATTTTTTATAAAAATTATTTGCATAGTGAAAACTTTGGTGCATTAAAATAGTCTTTGAGAAAGAGATTTCATTTTTTTTCAAAATAGTGTTATTTTCATTTCTAAATTAGTCACTGAATAATTCATTATATTCACAGGTTTAAAACATATTTTCATAATTTTTTTAATGTTTTTCATACCCTCCTTTCTAATGGATTGGTGATAACTATCTTGTTAAATAATAATATTAATCATATATTATTGTTTAGTAATACTCGGTCTTTCATATATTGAAAAAAATTAAATAAAATCATTATTGCATGTGTTGAAAGATAAAATCAGTGATTAAATTCATTTATTCTACAGAAAAATATTTTCTTATTTTAAAATCCATGGTTCTTACATCATTCCCCATTTACAAATTGCATCCTCCCAATTTGATTTTCAACATAGTAAACAAATATAGGACATTTGAAGATACATTTGTTTCATGATTATTTTACATGATTTGAAGAGTTATCATAACATTTAGATTAACAGAATAAGAAAATATATTTACATTATGAGTATAATTTCATCTTTTAATTATTTTCCACCGCAACATCGTCTTTTAATCAAAATGATGTGTAATCTTGATGAAATTATTATGCCCAATGAAAAAAATAAACTTTTAAAGATCAAATAACCATAAAAGGGATAAAAATATATTCTTTCCATCATTAAACATCAACCAAAACAAAAATTGTTATAAAATGATAAGTTAATTCCCAATATTATTAAGCCTTTATATGATATATAAATTTTTAAAATACAAAAGTAATACCCAATGTTCAATCCAAATTATTCCATAAATAAATATCTTAAAAATTCATTAAATATTTTCATACAAATATCAATACCCAAAATTTAGAAGAATTTTATAATATATTATTCCTAGGTAAATAAAAAATAATTCATAAAATACAATATTATTATAAAAAAATAATCATTACCTCTAAAAATTTCATACTTACTAGGACATCACATATTCCAGTGGCTGATGTGAAATCCTTATTGTACTTTGTTCATGGGTTCAAGCCCCATCACATTTCTAGATGTGATGGGTTTCCACCGGTTATACATGGTTTAATTTTTTAAATTAAACAAGAACATAATTCCTACCAAAAAACACTTCATGTTAATCCAAATGTTTTAAAATACATCAAAAAAACAAAAATTTATCAAAAAAAGTCATTTAAAACCTAAAACTTTTTACAACTAAAAACCCTAAAATGGGGTGTCTAAAACATTAAACAAATGATCAAAATTAATCTTATAGAACTGTGATTATATCCATAAATATTAATATAACCTTACATAAAACATCCCAATCCGTAAAGTTATATAAATCATTACTTTGATAACAACTATAATAGCCCAGAACCTACGCTCTCGAGTCATATGATGAAATCATAAATTTTATATTTTTGGATTTTATAGTGATAATGGTTTCCCATTTTTTCAATAAAAAACTTACATAATAAAAAAATAGATTACTTTCAGTCTCAAGGAATAAGTAGGTTTAGAGTTTCAGATAATTAGGAATAACTGATATGAACTATGAATCCTAAAAAATGGTTCATAAATATGAGTATAATATCCAATTATACCCATATTTTCTTATTTCACATTAGGTTATAAACATCGTACTTGTGAAATCATTTATAGATAGAGATGTTTAAACCTAATTTATTATAACCTATGTAAAAAAAACATAATTATGGTGAACAAAAATTCTTAGTAAGGGTAAAAATAAGTCTTAACAGTTGAATGTCATCAATGTTCATAATAGTGCATAAGTGCATGATGACATAATTGATGTTCTTGAGTAGATAATAAAATAACTCATACCCATCAATACCTATATCATCAAACATGAAAATATTGTATATGGATTTAAAAAAGTAAATAGTTATAATAATCAATAATCAAGGGCCATGATATATAAATATTGATCAAAAAGAGCATCATAAACCCATATATAAAACATATTGGTGTATTGGAAAATCATCTCATAGAACCCTTACAGAACCCTTAAAATTAGAATAAACATACAATCAAATTAAAATATAATTTTTTGGATAATATATTCATTACCCAATTAATTGGAGTTTTATACAGGAACATCTATCATATAATCTATAATAGGCTCACCCAATGCTATATGGGTGTACCCATAATTTATAATGTCCATGAACCAGAAAATTAATAAAGAAAATAATGAATTCATTTCATCATAAATCATAGAAAAAAAATTTATTCGTTTCAAATCATGGTTAACGGATGTAATGAAAACAGATTTCATAATAATATTTTTGAAACATGGTTAACCCTTGAAAAAGAAACATATTCCATAATAATCTATTAGAAATATGGTTAACCAGTAGAAAACAAATGGGTTCTTTAAAAATATCATTGAGATATAAAGAACCCATGGAAAATAAATGGGTTTCATAATAATCAATTTGAAACAATATTTTTCCACCTAGATAAATAACGAGGATGGTATTAATATTGAGAAAGTGTTGTTTTCAACAATACATAATATTTTTATTAAAAGGTGGGAGATTGTTGAGAACAATACTTTATCTCTTTATGATGATTTTTATGCTCACAAATACCCTTAATTATTTTTCTAATGATTTTATTTTAAGTGTATTTCACGAATTTATTATTCATTAAATTTTTATTACTGGAAGAAATATTTATTTTCATGAACAATTAGAATTAATTGCTAAAGTATTTGCATTTTCATGTTCTAGAAACACTGTTCATGCTCTACATATTTCAGAATTGCTTAAGCCTGTTCTGGAAACACTGTTTGTACCCTACGTGGAGAAGCGTAGTGTAAGGATGGAATGCAGTGTATACTTTATGAGATATCAAAAAAGTATGGTTAAACAACCATAAATTATTGGAAAAGTATGGGAGAATAACCCTAACATTAGGAAGGAACCCTACGTTTAGGATATTGGAATTGTATGGAAGAAGAACTGTACGTAAATTTTAAACCTTACATTTGTTTCTAAAAAGTGTGATTCATCAACCTTACTTTCGTGAACAACCTTAGGACTCATAAAATATTTTGGATCATGTACCATTCGTTTAGAATCTTATAAAAGTTCAAATCATTTATCATAAGTTTGATTGTTGGGAATAAAAGTATAGATGATTTACCCTATTTTTTTGACCAACCCTATATTTTTGACCAACCCTAAATAATCAACCTTACGTTGGTATTCAAACTTCTGTTTAAAGGTTGTGTCATCAAACATACCTTTTTGATCTACTTTACGTTCATAAGATGCAATCTATATATTTAATCCTTTCATTTGGCATTAGAAAATTAAAGATGATATTATTATACAATAGTCATCAATTGAATTATTAGGATGATTTAAAGCTAGATAAAAAGCTAATTTTAATGTTTGTCTTTGACTGATTCAAAGCCTTTTATCTATGATTAAAAGGATCAATTTAAAAGGAGATTTTCATCCTGAATTTTCAGGGGAGTTACGACTATTCTATTATTTCTAATTTTTTGAATATCGTGATCCAGAAGGAAACTTTTGTGGATCTGACTTTATAGAGAAAGTGCTTAATATATTTATGCTATTTTGAAATTCAATATATACAATGTATAAGGTCAAAAACAAGAACATGAGATTATATACTCTTACAATATACAAAATCTGTTGCATGATAATGTTAATACAATTGAGATAATCGAGACTTACAGATCTGTTGTAACTAATAGTGAAAAAACTCCATTTACTGAATAAGAAGATACATGTCAGAAGATTCACTCATTCGACATAGAAGATAAATTGTGAATATACTACTACTGAAGATGTGAATTATTTTTCTATATTTACTACAAAAAAATGGAGTTAGAAAAACTCTTAAATGAAGATCATTATCTCTGAAGACAATGATCCATCTACTGTCAATTGCATTCTGTAGAAATTGTGAAGAACAACGGGAAAGTTTTTTCAATGAAAAAATACTTCTCTTATCTTGAGTGATCATATTCTCATGCTAAGTTGTGTAGGTTCTGCAATTGAACCAGAAGGCTACATTTTGCCTTAGATTGTAAAGGTGTCAACTACCTATACTCAGTTGTGGAATGGTCTATTGATAAGAGGGATAGATAGTGAAAATCACGAAGCTCATTTAGTAGAGCGTTGGTGGAGTGGACTTTGAGCCTTCTGTTCCCTGAACCACTATACATCATGTGTCCTTGCTATTTTAATTTATACTGCATTAATCTATCTAATTAATATTAAAGGACACAACACGATCTCACTAATAATTTGTAAAAGAAACAATTCACCCCCCTCTTGTGTATATTTGGTATAACCCGATTCAAAAATTGGTATCAGAGGAGGGGCTTTCTGATAAATCCTTAACAAGATGAAAGTGATTAAGGATTATATATAGAGAAAGATGACTAATACAAGATAGGGAATATATATGGTGATATCATCGTACTTCAATTGAGAAAATTATGGATTCTGGAAGTCAAGAATTATAATTTATTTTAAAAACCTTGGATACAGAGTATTTTCTATGATTCCAAATCCATATAAAATACCTTAAAATCCTGAGACCTGGAGTGAAGCTACTGAAGAAAAATATGATATAAACTTGAAGGCAATGAATGAAAATATTTATGGTCTAGGAACTGATGAATTCAACAGAGTATCTCAATCCCTAACGGCATATGAGATGTGGAAAACTATTTTTGTTGCTTATAAAGGAACTGACATTGTCAGGAAAATGAGATATGTTACTTCTACGCTTAAATTTGAGACATTCAGAATGTTTGAAGGTGAAATAATTACTCAAATGAATGGAATATTGACATAAATTTTCAACAATATAACTACTTTGGGAGAACCAATCCAACAAGAAGATCACGTTTTAAAAGAACTGAGAGTATTACCTACTAAATGGAATGTCATCTCACATGCAATCAGATAGTCAACACATATCAAAAACTTAACCATGAGAGAGCTGATTGGAAAACATATGATGTATGAAGCCAAGATGCAAGATGAAGAAAATGATCATAAGGTTTTTATCAAGAAAGATGAAACTTCTTTAAAAGTTTCATCACAATGTTAAAGCACAATGATAAAGAAAAAGGAAGTAAAAGTAAAATAAAAACGTTCAGATTAATCAAATTCTGAGGTATAAATGGCTCAGCTAGCCAGAAAATTTTTTATGTTCTACAGAAAAAAGAAATTCATTAGAAAAACTATCAAAAAGAATGAAAAAAAAGAAAGATGTTATGAGTGCAAGAAAATGGGGCACATTAGACCAGACTATCCTAAATTAAAATAATACAAGAAAAAGAAGTTTTTCAAAAGGAATGACTATGAAAAAAAAGACACGAAAGCAATGAAAGTTATATGGAGTGTGTCTCAATAATCTACCAGCTCTTCAGAATCAGACTTAGAGAAGTAAGAATTAAATTAGAAAGCCAACATGTGCTTTATGGTAGAAACTAATGAGGTACAATCATACTACTCTTATGATTCTAATGCTGACTGTAGTTCTGAAACAAGCTATTCTAATGAAAAACATGCAGCCTACTGAAATATTCTTAAATAATAATATGATTATCTTTTTATGATTTATAAGTCTTTAAAACCATTCACAAGGCTATTTCAAATGAAAGAGATACATTACTAAAACAACTTAAGGAGTTAATTGATAAGTATAACTCAATTAACACTAACTATACATATTATGAATCAAATGTATAAACACTACCAAATGAAGTAGAAACCTATAAAACTGCATCCCTTGTTATTAATAAAGTAGAAAACTCTTTGAATGATATTCTTCGGAAAACTATTATTAAGAAAGAAATATTTGGAATTGTCAATCAAGGTGAAAAACCTAAGTAGTACAAGAATTATTTTGTTCCAAGAAAAAAAGATTAAATTATATATACTGTGGGACAAGGGGACATATTTCTAAAAACTTTTTCTTAAGAAAACCTCAAATAAGTGGCATTAATAAAGATTTTGTATCAAATAATTTAATTGATTCTTCTGAATTTAGAAAATTTAAGAAGGTCTAGATTCACAAATCATTGCGGGCTAACACTCCATGACCCAACAGAATATGGGTACCAAAGGAATTTGTTTAAATGCATTTTTAGGAAGTAGTTCATAGAAGAAAAAAGGTCATATGGTATATGGGCAGTGTCTGCTCAAGACTTATAAGTGTAAGCTTATCGAATTTCACTACACTAACACAAAAATATGGTGTACTAGTCACTTTTGGTGACAATGCCAAAGGAAAGATAATTGGAATTGGAATAGTTGGATATCCAAAAGCTATCTCAATCAATAAATTACTTTATGTTCAAGGATTGAAACACAATATAATAAGTATCTCTCGACCCTGTGATGATGGTTATACTGTTGTTTTCTCTAATAATTTATTTTCTATTTAAAAAAATAAATGGCTTATATTTTGAGCACCTAGAAATTATAATGTGTTGACCCTCGATTTAAATTCCTTGTGTAAACAACATGTAAACTATTTAACTACTAAGATCCTGGATCTGGCATAGAATACATAGACATTACAATATATATGCTTTACATACATTATCCAGGAAATAATTAGTTTTTGATTTTCCTAGTCTCAAGTTTGAAAGTGATAGATTTTGTGATTTCCTGTTAACTTAGAAAGCATCACAAATCATCCTTCAAATCTGTTAACAAAATTGAAACATCTAAACTGTAGAGACCCGAAGCTTAACGTACATGGAAATTACATTACTTTTGCGGAATACTTAGTACATAACAAAAACACACACACAAGGACCGTAATAGTTTAGTGTCTTTGGAAACTCGGAATATAATCTTCTAATAGTGGTGAAAGATCTTCAACATCTCCCATAAATATCTTCCTTTTTTTACCTAAAACCTTTCTTTATATCCTGGGGAAAAGAAAATAGAAAAGGGTGAGCTCAAATGCTCAGTAAGGGTAAACAAAAGAAATATCAATCAAATCATATTCATAATAACATAACATTTTGGAAATCCTAACCTGCAAAAGAGATCATAATTTCATACCATGGGATAAATCATAGAAGTGAAATGTAATCCCAATAATCATAACATAAAACATGAAACTTTTTGGCATACACACATAATCATAGAGAATCATTTCTTATTAGTCAAGACTCATTACCAAGACTATCTTAGTGGACAAAGTCCATTTTTGAACCGAGTTCACTCCTCGTTTCAGTCCTGTTTCACTGAACCGGTTTAACCTACCGTTCCATCCATGTCTATCTCATGAGATATAAAATCTTTACCCAATGAATTGGAGGGAGATATAGGTCCCACCCATCTCATAATGATACCATTCTTATGTGTGCCACAAAATCATAAATCATACATCATTGCATAACCCATGTAATAAAAATGGGATTCTTAAACATCAGGACATCATAAAACAACTCATATAAGATAAATGAATTCATAAAAATAATTCCATCATAACATAATCAAATCAATATAATAATAGGGATATAAACAGAACCCTTGATTATCTTAGATGGAAAATAATTTTGATAAAACAATTGAACTCCATTCTTGAGGAAAATATCCTTTTTACTTCAAAAACACTTTTCCTTTCTTAACATGTCATACAATTCTAAACTAAAATAAGTTGATTAAAAAGAAACTTGAAAACTTGTAAAGGAAGCTTCTTGGAAACAATGTTTTAAAAATTCATTCATGCCGTATAAGTTAAAAAACACATTCTTCGTACTTTTGTCAGAAAAGTCAAAAAGTACCTCGAACGAAAAATGACCAAAGATTCCTTTCATATCCTTTAATAAAAACTCACCGAAGGGTAAAATTGAATTTAAACAATTGTAGGTGGATGGAAATAATATTACATATTTAGGAAATATGGATTTTGATGATAAAATACACCCCAGTAAATACCAAAGTATAAAGAATCTCGAATAAAAATGAGATTGTGATATTTCCCTTACCATAGGTCCGATTTGCTTCGTAAGTGTCCGAACCTCTTGTATAATGATTTAAATAATGTTATTGACTTATTACAGAATCATATTAATTTTTACGACATCGTATATGGTTCAATTATGACTTTATAATACCCATTCTTTTGTAAATTAATGTTAAAGTAGTGTTTTGGGTAAAATCAGCTTATTTATCGTACGTGTTTGGACTTGTTGTTCTTGATGTTATTATTAGTTATATCATTATTTAATTACCTCCAAAATGTAAATCATGATTTATATATCATATACATTCATTATATATCCAGAATATACAATCATTTATAACATATGGAGGTAAGAAATGAAACACACCATTCATGGAGACGGTAAGTCGTACGTACTCATGAACGCTACTTTCATTTCTATTTCTTATTTTAATGGAATTAAAACATAATGATACATAGGTATATTATAATTCCAGTATAATATCATATATAATATCGCTAACCACATCCTTTATACATCCCACATAAGGTATTAACGAATCACATCACTTTGAGGGGGTTGTAGTCCGAACTTCCTCAAATGAGATTATCATATTTACCGACTATGGAAACCGTAAAGGCTTGATATAATTAGGAAGTAAAGAAGCATAAAGAAATAATAAAAATAATATATATTATATATAAATACAGTTCCATCATAATGGCCAACATGATAGGCGGTAGGGGAAAATTGAACAATCATCGTTTCGTGAGGCGTTAGGTTGCCATCACAGAAACATTATGTTCTTCATCCATTAGATGGAGGTGTGTGTAAGTGTAGTTATAATAATTCTCATAAAAACATCCTATTATTTTCAGGATACTTTTTTTGTCACCAAATAAAGGATTAAAAAGATTTTATGGGTTGGATAAGTAGAATAAAAGAAAACAACTTAAGAGAAACGGTTACCTTTAATTTTGGTAACTTTCTTTGGTTTGAACCAAAAGGACTTCTTGGAGAGTCTTCTTCCTAATATAATGATTCAAGGGGAAGGATAGGGATTTAGGGAGCTTTTTTGGGAAGAGTTTGGATGAGCCAAAAGGCTTGAGATGTGTGAGTAATTTCATAGAAGTGGTCTCTTTTTATAAGGGAGAGGAGGGGCTCTTTAGGAATGCGTGAAAACATTATTTTATTATAAACATATCTTCGGTTTCAAGAGGTCCAAAACACATTAATTTCGAAGATAAGATGACTCATATTCGAAATAAAATCATCCAATTGTAATTGGACAGGTTTTGGATGATATTTTAATAATTATAATCTTATTTATTTAAATAATTTATTAATGAGGTAAACACTACATCATTATTGTGTCATAAATAATTTAATTCATTTGATGTCTAAAAATTTTGAAAAAAATACCATGATGTAGGGACTCTTTTTAGCTTTAAAATAATATTTATAGTCTAAAATATAACTTATATAACCCCTTATAAAAATTAATTACTAAAAGAGTTTTGTTAAAGTCAATTTTGTCTTTACATTAAATTAATTAATCCAAATTGTCATTTTCACTACCAAGTGGCTCATTGGGGTCACAAAATCGGCTCAAGGATGCCCATGGTCGGCCAATACTCATCCAATAATTTTAGGACAAGTTTCAAGGTAATTTTGAATTATTATAATATTATTTTAACCTTGAATTACCCTATTTACCTTTAACCGCAGTAAATAAAAATTTCCGTAGTTACTATTCATAATGCCCAAAAATAAAAAGTAGATTATTAACATAATTTGGATCCACTGATTCCAAATATGGAATCCATTTTTCCAAATTCAATACACAAAAGTTTCAGAAATTAAATTAAAATTAATCCCGTTGTCGAAAGAAAACGGGTTTTTGTTTAAAACATTGCAAAAGATTGAATTGATTTAACCTACGAATTCAAGGTAAAATAAATGCTAATGACATACATTATATTAAATGGTAAAAATATATTCTATTTATACTTTAAAACCATTCAATATTATAATTTAACCACATAAATTATTATAATGGAAAAAGTTGTTTTTAATTAAAATATAGCGTGTTTTTACTATTCATTAAAATATGAAAGTTATCAGAAAAATACCAAAAATTTATCCAATGTAAATTTTTATATCCTGATTCAAAAGAAGAATTTTATTCTGTCAAATTGAACTTATAAACATGTCAAAAACTATATTTAATGTGGGTGCGCCATCAAAAGGCGGCAAAACTGCATTTTTTTTGAAATACTTATTTTACCCGAAAAATTTATTTTGTTCTCATACCATGTTCTAGAAAATATGTAAGATTAATAATAATTTTATAAAATTTAAAATTTAGTTAATACTATTCATAATGGATAGTTCATAATAATCTTATAATAATATATCATTGTTTAGTAAAACTTAGTATTGCGTACAACACACGCTATCGAGGAAGGTCGCGATTGCGTGAAATGCAAGCCAAGTCAGGGTTGCGTGTTGTGCAAGAATCCTTCATTGTTTCATATAATAGAATCCAACCATATTTTATTTATACATTGAATATATATATATATATATATATATAAACACACTCAATTTTGCATAGAATGAATATTATAAAACGAACATGAAATTGTGTGTAACACGATCCAGGAATAGCGTTGCGTATACTGCAAGCTAATACGGTGTTGCGTATAGTACAAACTAAACTTGGTGTGGTGTATAATAGAAGACATCAATGAAATTAAAAGAATATTTTTCATAAAATCTCGTGGTGTTACATTCTACCCCCCTTAAAATAAATTTCTCCCTCGAAATTCTTCGGGGTTATACATGGTTTACTAGTTGAAAATTTCTTTTATAGAAACCCACATCGTAAAAAGGAATACCAAAACTTGTCTTTAAAAACTAAAGTATGAAACATAACGGTTACCCAAATTAACTCATCACTGGGTTTCCACATAAGAGAACATAGTTGAAAATATGGATATGGAAGAAAAATCTAACTATCATGTTCTGATGGAGAGTGGTAGAGAACATGGTTATGAAAAAGCCAACAATCACAAAGCCATAAATTTGTGATGATCTAGGGTACCATCTGGTTCATTGGATATAAGAGCACTAGGACAACATTTTTGGTTTTCAAGATCATTTCCCTAAAGTCGATTAATTAAAAGAAATACTTACATGATTTTGGTACAATATCACTGTTGTTCGCGAATTGAACAATTTCCACTTCATATCATAAAGAAATGAAGTTGAATTTGTTATTCGTGAAGCATTAGTAGATCATGTGATAGAATGATGGGTCATTCCATCTGTTTCAAAAAAAAGGTTAGCAAAAGTTATAAGTCCATATTATGGTGAGATTAATCGTATATGGTTCCAAAAATGGACTTATACTTTATTTATCATACTGCTTAATAAAATAAAACTACTTTCCACTAACCAGGGACTTCATGTAGGCCAGTGGTAGGTGATAAAGGCCTGTCACACTTCAGTTGTGGGTTCGATTCCCACAGCCTTGTCCGACGCGATGGGCTGTCGCCCATCCTGCAGGTCATCCTTTTTCTAAAAATAAATTACTATAACATCCCATCCATAATATTGAAAAAAAAATTATCCTTAAAAAATACTAACTTATGTCCAATATAATCCATTCCAATCTTTAGGCTTATCTAAAATACTTCGGTCCAAGCTCATAGTATAAAGAAAATGATTATTGAAATGTCACATAACAATCACATGAATGACATCATTTATCCCCCATATATCATAAGATATATCTTGTTGAATACCTTAATCATGTATTCTCTTGAAGAATGAATACCCATTGAACCTTAGTGAAAATATGAATGCAGTTAAAAGTGAACACTTTCCACATACCAAAATCCTCAAAATTCTATATACTCAAACCATGATATCACTTAGTCCTTATATCAATCATGAGCTCATGAATACTGTCAAACATTTCATTTTCTCCTTATCCCTTCATGATGCGCATATCATCTGCTTTCCAAAATATTTTAATCACTTTTCATGGTTACCAGTACCTTAAAATTATTGAAAAGCACAACAGAATAATACAAAAATATTCTAATACACAATAAAAGTACCTTAACAACATTATTCTTGAATACCAATACATAAAAACTTCAATCCATCCTCTTCAAGTATTGTCCTGGAATAAGTCCTTCCTTGATTTAGAAGTAACTTTTTAGGTCAGGGCATTGAGTTGGGAAATGCCCATGTTCTCTAAAAATAATACATTGAACTCCATAACAGTCTGTCACTCTATGACCCTTTTCTCCACACAGATAACATTGGTCCCTCCATTTGAGGTATTCCTCATGGTTCTTCTTCCCTTCTTTAGAAATCTCAATCTTCCTTTCTTTATGCTCCTCAACATGTGGACATGCATAATAGTTTATCTTCCTCTTCTTTGATGAATTAGGAATACCACTAAATTTCACCTTGTTAATCATATATCACGATGACTGATTCGGCATAATTACAATATATTTCTCTCTAGGAATTACACAATTTTGTTGCTCATAGTAACCAATTTGTCCATTGGATTCAATGTTAACCGAATTCCTTCTGGTTCCCTCCATTAACTAAAACACAAAAAGAATCCTATGAGAGGAAAAAATCATGATAGAGAAAATAACATAGTAAAGGGGGAGTACCCTCAATATTTATCATCTTAGGTTAAATTCTAAGATCTTTAGCACAATTTTATGACTATAACCTATACATATACATAACCTTAGAGACATCCCTAGACATACCTTAGAAATATCTCTAGGGATCTCACTAACGTTTTCACATCCTAGTTTCCAAAGTTTGACTAAACCTTTCCTCTGATACCAACTGTAGAGACCCGAAGCTTAACGTACATGGACATTACATTAATTTTGTGGAATACTTAGTACATAACAAAAACACACACACAAGGACCGTAATAGTTTAGTGTCTTTGGAAACTCGGAATATAATCTTCTAATCGTGGTGAATGATCTTCAACATCTCCCATAAAGATCTTCCTTTTTTTAGCTAAAACCTTTCTTTATATCCTGGGGAAAAGAAAACATAAAAGGGTGAGCTCAAATGCTCAGTAAGGGTAAACAAAAGAAATATCAATCACATCATATTCATAAGAACATAACATTTTAGAAATCTTAACCTGTAAAAGAGATCATAATTTCATACCATGGGATAAATCATAGAAGCGAAATGTAATCCCAATAATCATAACATAAAACATGAAACTTTGTTTAATACACACATAATCATTGAGAATCATTTCTTATTAGTCAAGAATCATTTCCAAGACTATCTTAGTGGACAAATTCCATTTCTGAACCGAGTTCACTCCTCGTTTCAGTCTTGTTTCACTGAACCGGTTTAACCTACTGTTCCAGCCATGTCTATAGCATGAGATATAAAATCTTTACCCAATGCATTGGAGGGAGATATAGGTCCCACCCATCTCATAATGATACCATTCTTATGTGTGCCACAAAATCATAAATCATACAGCATTGGATAACCCATGTAATAAAAATGGGATTCTTAAACATCATGACATCATAAAACAATTCATATAAGATAAATGAATTCATAAAAATAATTACATCATAACATAATATAATCAATATAATAATAGGGATAGAAACATAACCCTTTATTATCTTAGATGGAAAATAATTTTCATAAAACACTTGAACTCCATTCTAGAGGAAAATATCCTTTTTACTTCAAAAACACTTTTCCTTTCTTAACATGTCATACAGTTCTAAAGTAAAAGAAGTTGATTAAAAATAAACTTGAAAACTTGTAAAGGAAGCTTCTTGGAAATAAGGTTTTAAAAATGCATTCATTCCATATAAGTTAAAAAAACACATTCTTCGTACTTTTGTCAAAAAATTCAAAAAGACCCTCGTACGAAAAACGACAAAAGATTCCTTTCAAATCCTTTACTAAAAACTCACCGAAGGGTAAAATTGGATTCAAAAAATTGTAGGTGGATGGATATAATATTACATATTTAGGAAACATGGATGTGGATGATAAAATACACCCCAGCAAATACCAAAGTATAAACAATCTCAAATAAAAATGAGATTGTGATATTTCCCTTACCTTAGGTCCGATTTGCTTTGTAACTGTCCGAACCTCCTGTATAATTATTTAAATAATGTTATTGACTTATTATAGAATCATATTCATTTTTATGACATCATATATGGTTCAATTATGACTTTATATTTCCCATTCTTTTGTAAATTAATGTTAAATTAGTGTTTTGGGTAAAATCATCTTATTTATCGTACGTGTTTGGACTTGTTGTTCTTGATGTTATTATTAGTTATATCATGATTTACTTACCTCCAAAATGTAAATCATGATTTATATATCATATACATTAATTATATATCTAGAATATACAATCATTTATAACATATGGAGGTAAGAAATGAAATGCACCGTTCATGGAGACGGTAAGCCGTACGTACGCATGAATGCTACTTTTATTTCTATTTCTTATTTTAATGTAATTAAAACATAATGATACCGGGGGCGGTAGTCCGCACTTCCTCAAATGAGATTATCGTATTTATCGACTATGGAAACTGTAAAGGCGTGATATAATTGGGAAGTAAAGAAGCATAAAGAAATAATAAACATAATATATATTATATATAAATATAGTGCCATCATAATGGCCACCATGAGAGGTAGTAGAGGAAAATCGAACAATCATCGTTTCATGAGGCATTAGTTTGCCATCACAGAAACATTATGTTCTTCATCCATTAGATGGAGGTGTGTGTAACTGTAGTTCTAATCCTTCTCATAACAACATACTAGTATTTTCAGGATACTGGTGTTGTCACAAAATAAAGGATTAAAAAGATTTTATGGGTTGGATAAGTAGAATAAAAGAAAACAACTAAAGAGAAACTGTTACCTTTAATTTTGGTAACTTTATTTGGTTCGAACCAAAAGGACTTATTGGAGAGTATTCTGCCTAATGTAAGGATTCAAGGGGAAGGAGAGGGATGTATGGAGCTTAGTTGGGAAGATTTTGGACGAGCCCAAATGCTTGATAGGTGTGAGTAATTTCATATAAGTGGTCTCCTTTTATAAGGGAGAGGAGGGGCTCTTTAGGAATGTGTGAAAACATTATTTTATTATAAACATATCTTCGGTTTCAAGAGGTCCAAAACACATTAATGTTGAAGATAAGATGACTCATATTCGAAATAAAATCATCCAATTGGAATTGGACAGGTTTTGAATGATATTTTAATCATTATAATCTTATTTATTTAAATCATTTATTAATGAGATAAACACTACATCATTATTGTGTCATAAATAATTTAATTCATTTGATGTCTAAAAATTATGAAAAAAATACCCTGATGTAGGGAATATTTTTATCTTTCCAAATAATATTTATAGTCGAAAATATAACTTATATAACCCCTTATAAAAATTAATTACTAAAAGAGTTTTGTTAAAGTCAATTTTGTCTTTACATTAAATTAATTAATCCAAATTGTCATTTTCACTACCAAGTGGCTCATTGGGGTCCAAAAATCGGCTCAAGGATTCCCATGGTCGGCCACTACTCATCAAATAAGGTTAGGACAAGTTTCAAGGTAATTTTAAATTATTATAATATTATTTTAACCTTGATCTACCCTATTTACCTTTAACCGCAGTGAATAAAAATTATCGTAGTTACTATTCATAATGCCCAAAAATAAAAAGTATCTTATTAACATAATTTGGACCCAATGATTCCAAATATGGAATCCATTTTTCCAAATTCAATACAAAAATGTTGTAGAAATTAGATTAAAATTAATCTCGTTGTCGAAAGAAAACGGGTTTTTGTTTAAAACATTGCAAAAGATTGAATTGATTTAACCTACGAATTCAAGGTAAAATAAATGATAATGACATACATTATATTAAATGGTAAAAATATATTCTATTTATACTTTAAAACCATTCAATATTATAATTTAACCACATAAATTATTATGATGTAAAAAGTTGTTTTTAATTAAAATATAGCGTGTTTTTACTATTCATTAAAATATGAAAGTTATCAGAAAAATATAAAAAATTTATCCAATATAAATTTTTATATCCTGATTCAAAATAAGATTTTTATTCGGTCAAATTGAACTTATAAACATGTCAAAAACTAGATTTAATGTGTGTGCACCATCAAAAGGCGGCAAAACTGCATTTTTTGAAAAATACTTATTTTACCCGAAAAATTTATTTTGTTCTCATACCATGTTTAAGAAAATATGTAAGATTAATAATAATGTTATAAAATTCAAAATTTAGTTAATACAATTCATAATGGTTAGTTCATAATAATATTATAATAATATATCATTGTTTTGTAAAACTCAGTATTGCGTACAACACACGCTATCGAGGAAGGTCGTGATTGCGTGAAATGCAAGCCAAGTCAGGGTTGCGTGTTGTGCAAGAATCCTTCGTTGTTTCGTATAATAGAATCCAACCATATTTTATATATACATTGAATATATATATATATATATATAAACACACTAAATGTTGCGAAGAATGACTATTATAAAATGAACTTGAATTAGTGTGTAACACGATCCAGGAATATCATTGCGTATACTGCAAGCTAATACGGTGTTGCGTATAGTACAAGCTAAACTTGGTGTGGTGTATAATAGAAGACATCAATGAAATTAAAAGAATATTTTTCATAAAATCTCGGGGTGTTACATAAACCACTAGAAATTATCCATAAGGATTAGTTTGGCCCTTCAAGAGTATCAAGCTTGGCTGGTAAATTATATGTATATGTTTTAGTTGACGAATCTTCTATAATTATATGGATTTTCTATTTAAAATTTAATAATGAAGCTTTTAAATTATTTTAAAGTTTTTTCAAATCAACTCAAAAAGAAAAATATTTTAAAATAATTTCATTAAGAAGTTATCGTGCTGGAGAATTTTAGAATCTTGATTTCAATTCCTTTTTCTCAAATATGGGTATTAATCACACCTTCTCTGTACCAATAACTCCTCAACAAAATGTAATTATTGAAAGAATAAATAGGACTATTCAAGAAATGGCTATGACTATACTAAATGAATACAATCTTCCTACCTATTTTTGAGCAGAATCTGTAGGGACAGCCTGCTATATAATGAATAGAGTTTCAATTAGACCAATCTTAAAAAAGACGCCCTATGAACTCTGGAATAAGATAAAACCTAAAGTAAATTACTTAAAAGTTTTTGGATGCAAGGTTTACACCTTAAACACCAAAGACAATCTTGGTAAGTTTCTTCCAAAATCTGATTAATGCATTTTTAAAGGATATTCTGCTACTTCCAAATCTTATAAAGTTTCTAATAAAAAGTTAAGGATTTTTGAAGAATCAGTTCATGTGAAATTTTATGAATTTGATCCCTTTGAGAAAAGGAAATATTAAATAGATGAACTTGATCTTAATGATAACATGACACTTCAGGACCTGAAAGATGATTTTGAAAAATATATACATAAAATTCAGTCCAGTCCAGAAGAACATGACACTGAAGAACCTATAATTGTAGTATCTAGACAGTCAAGGACCCTAAAGAATCACCCTTTAGAAACTTAATACGAGACTTAGAAACATGAATTAAAATTAGAAGGAATATAGTAAATCTTTATGAGTTTCCTGCCTGTCTATCACTATTAGTTCCCAAGTCTATTGAAGAAGCATTAGATGATGAAAGTTGGATGATAGCAATGCAAGAAGAACTAAACCAGTTCAAAAAAATGAAGTCTGGAAATTTGTAGAAAGATTATATAATTATCCAGTTATAGGTATGAAATGGGTCATTAAAAATAAACAAGATGATCAAGGAATAATAACTAGGAATAAAACAAGACTAGTAGGTAATTTATATAATCAGGAATAAGGTATAGATTGTGATGAGACCTTTTCACCTGTAGCTAGATTAAAATCCATTATAATCATTTTAGCCCATGCATCTCATATGAACATTAAATTATTTTAGATAGATGTTAAGTATTCCTTTATAAATGTTTATTTAATGGAGTAAGTTTATATTGAGAAACCACTTGGTTTTGAAAATTCACAAAAACTAGATTCTGTTTTTAAACATTCTAAATCTCATTATGGCCTTAAACAAGCACCTAGAGCTTGGTATGAAAGATTAATCTCTTTTCATTTGAAAATTGATTTTACTGTTGGAATGGATGATCCAACACTATTTATAAAAACTATAAAGTCTAATATTTTATTGGTTCAAATTTATGTTGATTATGTAATATTGGGATCAACTAATAAATCTCTTTTTCACGAGTTTTCAAATATAATGCAAAAAAACTGAAATGAGTATTATGGGAGAGTAAAATTTCTTTTTAGGACTTTAAATTTATCAAAATTATTTTTTAAATGTTTTAAATAAATGAAAATACATTACTAATTTACTTAATAAATTTGGACTTGAAAAAAGCTAGACATATACAACTCTTATGTGTACTAATGTAGAACATGATTTAGATGAAACTGGTAAATTAGTTGACAACAAGTTATATAGAGATATGATTGGTGGTCTATTATATCTTACTACTAGAAGGCCAGATATAATTTATTCATTATTTCTTTGTGAAATATTTCAATAAAATCCTAAAGAATCCCATTTAACCGCTGTTAAAAAAATTAGATATTTAATAGGAACTATTTTTCAATCTCTTCTTTATCCAAAAACATATGATTTTAATTTAATTTCATATTCTGATGTATACTTTGGGATTTGTAGATTAGATAGGAAAAGTATTTCAGGTACTAGTCACTTTTTAGGAAAATCATTAGTATCATGGTCAAGTAAGATCCAAGATTCAGTTTCCCTATCAACAGCTGAGGCAGAATATGTGTCTGCTGCCACTTGTTGTGCACAAGTGTTGTGGATGAAAAACACTCCTATGGACTTTGGACTAAATTTTAATAATACACCTATTTTTTGATAATACAAGTGTAATTAATATTTCCAAAAATCCTATTTATCATTCAAGGACTAATAATATTGATATCAGACATCATTTTCTAAGAGACCATGTTCTTAAAAAGGATATATTCTTAGAATTTGTAAGTACTAAAATTCAATTAGCTGGTAATTTTACAAAACCGCTTCCCATTACAAGGTTTGATTTTATTAAGGGGGTGCTAATTTTATTTAATTTTAAATAACGTTTTATTTTATTCATTTTATTATGCTATTTATATTTTTTTGATACTATTTAAAATAAATTCGTTATTTTTTTTTCAAACAGAATAATTTTTTATTTTTATTAGATTTATTTTTTATGTGCTTGTACAATTTTATTTGTTTTTAAAATTTATGTAATGATTATATATGAGATGGGAAAAAGGCTGTTAGAGCCCTTTCAAATTTTGAATCATTTCATTTCTACCAAAAACCCTTTTGATCCTGTGAAGCATTACCGCTCTTTGTCAATCCAAACCCGAACATTAAAAACCCTAATCCTTTTTAAAACCTTTAGAGATTTATGATAAAAATGGACAATACTAAGAGATCCGATGAGACTGAGACCAGCACTGCCAAGAGGCAGCGCTCCGAAAAAAATAAAATTTTACAAGGAAATATCATAGATCTAGAATGGTTATGTAAGAACAACCTGTTGCTGAAGCAGGATCTTTCTTTTCAAAACCTTGAACAGACTTTTAATGGTGAGAAAAAAGAGTTTTTATATGAGGTGGAGCTTCATTATTTCTTAAAATCTGTTCAGTTTAGTCTAGGGGAATATGAAGATTCCATGATAGAGAAAATAAGAGACAGAGATTTTTCAATCTCATATGTAAAAATTGCACAGATTCTAAACTGCCCTCATGAGGGAGTTTATCATTTAGATTTGAAAAAATTTTGGCGGTAGTGTACATAATTCTGGGGATATTATGTCACTCTTTTTTGGATCAACAAATATTATAGAAATTTTAGTAAAGGAATTGGAAGCAGACAAGAAGATATTGGTTGAGTTTGTGCATACTGGGATTGTACGCAGGATGTCTGAAATGGAAATGATTATTTATCAATATAGGTATTTAATGTTATTTTTGATGAGTGATATTAAATTAAACTTTCTGAGATACATGGTGAGGTATCTCAGTTACGGTTACCAATCAGAGGCAAGAATGTGTTTTTATCCTTTTGGAATATTTCTCTCAAAAATTCTGTTTAAGACAGATATGATAAGATAAGTGGATGCTCGAGTGAGATGCCACCATTGTAATATCTTTAATGTTGGTACATTGAGAAAAATTGGATATTTATGGAGCACTATCAAAGGCAAACAAAAGTCTGTTAGAGTTGAAGAGGATGAAGAAAGTGCTTAGGCCCAACTAGAAAAATCAAAAGAAGGAGTAGTTGAATCTTGATCAAGTGCAGTGTCACGAAAGATACATTTTGATATAGATGATCCATAAAAACATGAGGAAAGTCAAAACAAACTTTAGATGTCAAGACATTGAGTGACTCAAGCTGATGAATAGACTACTCAAGAACTCACAGATGAAACTGGACCTATTCTGAGCTACTGATTCATTAGAAACTCTACTGTACAAGAAACGGCTCAACCAATAGCTTCTCAGATTGATATGACTCCTTAATTTAAAAAAGGAGAAGAGGCTTAGGATGAGGTAATAGTTTTAGCTGATGTTGAAACTATTGTAGAGGCTGGCATAGAAACTGAAAGTGAAAAAGAAATGGAGGTCGTGCCTGGTGAAGTAGAAGTGTCTAGTACTCATATAAATCAAGAGGAAATTGTTTTAGAAAACCCAGTAGAGGAAATGGATTCAAATGATTCCCATTAGGATCAACCTCCATAAATTTTTGAAATTACAGATGAAAATGTTTCTGAAATACATACATAGGTGTTGAATGAGGATTTTTCTATGGAAGAGTCTGGGAAAGTCTCTGAAGAAATGTCTGTGGAAAAACCTGATCAGGAGGATGATAAGGAGAAATATGATGCATAGTCATTACTTATAGTGATGCTGCATCAAGTACAAGATGAAGATGAGAATCAAGCACATGGTACCTTTGATTCAATGAATAAGGAAGTAGAAGAGCTGTACAAGAAGCTATGAAGTTTGGAATCTGAAAATGGTGCTCTGAGGAGAGTGTTAGAGAAAGAAAAGTTGAAATTTCAGAACCAGAAATCTAGTTCAGTTTCAAAGTAGAATGTTGAAGTGAATAAGAAGGAAATGTTAAATGAAGTGTAAAAGTTGAAATCAGATATGTTTATGAAGAAATATTTAATGGATTTTAGATCTTTCATGGTGAAAAAATTTGCATCTGTGAGACCAGGTGAGGCCAGTACATCAGGTACTTCACCTGATTTAGTCATAATATTTCAGGCTATCATATCAGCAATGAACAATATGAATGAAATATTACATGAATCTCAATTCAATAGTGCCCATTTGTAAGTGTTGTTACATAATTTAGTGTTTTTAGTTGACCATTTTACCTCAAGTGAACCGAGTATTAGAAATGTACATTCTCAGTTCATAGTGAAGTTGACTTAGTTTATGGAGAAGGAAGAAAGGATCCATGAGTTTTTCAGAATAAATATGATAGAAGATATTCATTTGACTCAAGGGAATAAAGATCTAATTATCAAACTGGGAGATGGTATGATGAGAAGTCTGAGGGAGTAGTTGACAGAAATCAAGGCCATTGTTCAGAGGGGATAAACCCTATCTCATACCCTTACCACACCTTGTTTCTGGTGTTCATCATTATTTTCACTGTTACATATTTTCAATGAAATTTTTTTTCATTCTATATTTGTGCATTTCTATTAGTTTTATAGCCTTTGTTTTGATATGCCAATAGTCTAGATTCACTTATTTACAAACGGTTAATAATAGAAATTATTTAAGCTCAGTGCTACATAAAAATGTGTTCTATTCCATATTCTATCATTATTTTTGAAATCACAAAAGGGGGAGAAATTTGGATAAACACAATATTTTATTTTAACTATTTCATATTGTACTTTAATTGTTCTAATTCTTTATTTTAATTTTATTGGAGAATTTTTTTAGCTTTTTATATTTGGGGAGAAATTTGGATAAAAGTTTTTAATTTTTTTTAATTTTTTTTTATTTTTCACTTTAGAAAAAGGGGGATTATTTTTTTATGATTATAGATAACACAATGTATATTTATTTTTGAAATAATATTGTTAAAATTAAATATTTTTTTATCAAAGCCAAATTCTAAACTAAATATAATTAATTTTTGAAGTTAATTTCAGTTATAATTTAATGTGTTTTGTGATCTTCCAAAGGGGGGAGATTGTTGAGAAAGTGTTATTTTCAACAATATATAACATTTTTATTTAAAAGGGGGATATTTTTTATAACAATACCATATCTCTTTATGATGATTTTGATGCTCACAAATACCCTTAATTGTTTTTTAATGATTTTATTTTATGTTTACTTTAGGAATTTATTATTTATTATATTATTATTACTGGAATAAATTTTTATGTTCTTGAACAATGAGAATTAATTGGTAAAGTATTCACATTAGTGTGTTATGGAAGCACTGTTCATGCTCTACATATTCAAGATTTGCTAAAGCAGGTTCTGGAAACATTGTTCATACCCTACGTGGAGAAACATAGCTTATGGATGGAATTTAGTGTATATAGTATGAGATATCAGAAAATTATGGTTAATCAACCATACATTATCAGAAAATTATGGAAGAAAAACCCTATGTTAAGAAGGAACCCTATGGTTAGGATATTTAAAATGTATGAAAGAATATCCATACATATGTTTTAAACGTTTCATTTGTTTCGCAAAAGTATGGTTCATAATCCTTACTTTTCTGAACAACCTTATGTTTCATAAAAAATAATGGATCATATACCATTCATTTGGAAGCTTATAAAATTATGGATAATTTATCATATATTTGAATGTTGTAAAGAAAAGTATGAATGATCAACCCTACATTTTTTATCAACCATACATTTTTTATCAACCCTACTTCATCAACCTTATGTTTTTATTCAACCTTATGTTTGAAGGATGCATTATAAACCTTAAATTTTTGATCTACCTTACGTTCAGAACATGCATTCTATACAGTTCAACCTTACTTTTGGCGTCAGAGAATTAATGATGATATTATTATGAAATGGTCTTTAAGATAATTATTAGGCTAATTTCAAGATAGATTAAAAGATGTTTTTAAAGCGCGTATTTGAGTGATTAAAAGACGTTTATCTATGATTAAAAGGATTAATTTAAAAGGAAAATTTCATGCAAAAGTTTTATGGGAGTTACAACTATTCTATTAATTCATATTTTTTGAATATCGCGAGTCAGAAGGCGACTTTTGTGAATCAGGAATTGCAAAGAAAGCACTCAATATATTTGTGCTATTTTGAAATTAAATATATAAAATGTACAAGGTCAAAAACAAGAACATGAGAGAAGATACTATTATGATATACAAAATCTGCTACAAAAAAATGTTGATACAATTGATATAATCGAGACTTAAAGATCTGTTGTTACGAAGAGAGACAAAACTCTGTTTATTGAAGAAGAAGAAACATGACATAAGATTCACTCATTTGAAATTGAAGATCTATTGTGAATCTAATTCTACTGAAGTTACGAATTATTTTCCTATATCTACTACAACCAGATTGACTCAGAACGAATATTACTTGAAGATCATTATTTCTAAATACAATGATACATCTACTATCAATTGACTTCTATTTCAATTGTGAAGAACAACTAGAAATCATTTTCAAAGAACAAATACTTATTTTTATCTTGAGTGACTACCTTCTCATACTAAGTTGTTTAGGTTATACGATTGAACTAGAAGGCTCTGTTTTGCCTTAGATTGTAAAGGTGTCAACTACCTGTACTCAGTTATGAAATGATCCATTGATAAGTGAACCAGATGGTGAAAATCTCCAAGATCGTGGAGTAGAGCATTGGTGGAGTGGACTTGGAGCCATCTCTTCCCCGAACCACTATACATCATGTGTCCCTACTATTTTAATTTTCGTTGCATTTATCTATCTAATTAAAGTTAAAGGGCAGAACATGATATCACGAAGAATTTTTAAAAGCCACAATTCAACCCCCTCTTGTGTATATTTGGTATAACCTGGTCCAACAATTAATTCCAAATATCCCCATTAAGGGATGAGTCCCAATGATGGTTATTGACGTTAATGAATGGGAATTCAATTAAAATATCATTAAAATCATTTTGAGGAAAAAAGTGTTTTAATTTAAAAACCCACTTTTTAAAACATGAATAATTTTTAAATTACTATTTATTTGAAACAACTTTGGAAACACAGAAAGTATGATTTTAGAAATCATTTATAACCTTTCTTGATAAAATTACTATTTTTTTCTTTGAAAACACATAAATTATTTTTGAAAAAATATTATTTTCAAATGACCTTTTCAAATTAATTTTATTTAAAAATCACTTAAAACAATTATTCATAAATATTTCTATTCAAATTTGAGAAAACAATTGAATTTTTTAGGTTTTTATAAAAAACTTGGTTTTGGAAGGAAACATATTTTTGACTAATGAGGGAAATGGAGTTTGGTATTCTTAGAAACACTTTCTAAATTTAATTTAAATTATCATCAATAAACATTTTATTAGAGATTTAATGAGATTTATAATACTTCAACACTAGAATCTTAATCATACACAGTCCCAATAAATGACGAGACTATAATAAAAGGCCCTTACCACTTTAGTAACAATGAATCATAATCCCCATGAAAAAATATAATTTAGAATATCAAGTAAATAAATATATAATGATATTAAATGTAAAAGGGGAATATTATACACCTCATAAATTTTTCTTTGCATATAACCTAACTTACATCTCAAAGAAGGAAAATTATGACAAAAATCCATTACTGCTTTGGTAACATAGAAATTGAAAACCCTATAAAATGTTGTTCCCAAATTGAAATGTAAACAACCATGAATTTTAATATAATAATCATAAAATACATTCTTGGATAGTATATACACCAAAAAACAAAAATAATTGGTGAATATGGAATATATTTCACAAAAATAAAAGTGAGGCGATAAAAACCCTTAACATGTGTTTGATTCAAAACAAATTGTCTTCATATTAATGAATAATAAACTTATTTTAATTATTTGATATATTTATAACATTTTAAAAGTTTATTATTACACTATTTCACTTATTTTCTTGTTATATACAATTACTTAAACAATTAGGTTTACATCGAATATTTTAACCACATTAGGCTAGTGGGTAAAAAATTACTTTTGTAGGTTGACTATGGTAAACAAAGTCAATATTTAAACATATCTATACTAATAATCATGAAATAATTATTATATTTATACATAAATTATTATTTTAAAACCAATAATGGAATATGGTTTTGAAAAATGAACTAACATTATGATCATGGAGATTGTTGGCCAAAAGTACGCATTAGTAACGTTTTCATTTTCAATGATCTTTATGGAAAGAAGGTTAGAAATAGTTTATCTTTAAATAAATAAAATTATATCCAAAATACCGTATTATTTAATTATATATATATATATATCATCCATGTGATGTGGTGAGGACAAATACGAATTTCATCGCTTCGAGGAGGTGATAATCCATACGTCAATGAATCACGTTATCACTTTTTTAGTGTGTGAATTGGTACGAAGAAAATGATATATTATATTTCTAAATAGATAATTATTTCATGAATATTTCAATTATTCCATTTATATGATAAATATTATTTATTTTTTACCTTATTACCTTCCACGTAACACATTAGTGGTAAATGATTCACATCATTTCACAAGGTGGTAGTCCTCTATAAACATGAGTGACATTATCATATCCCCTACTGTATGAAATGTAAAATGGTTTCTTATAATATAATGTATCAAGATATATAATTATGTTATAAAAATCTTAGATATCTAATATTAATAGTATGTCCATCATTATTCCCAACTATGAAAGGTGGTAATGGAAAAATAAATGAAATCATTTCATGTTGTGGTAGTCATCCTTACACATGAATAATGATTTCATAACTGGTTTAATATTATTATCATATACATGAAGAGACATTGAGTTTTTAAGAATATTATTTTTGAAAAATATGATTCTATATTAACTTTATGAATAATAATATTCATTTTATGAAAAAAATAATATTTATAGATAGATATATATATTCTATAAATTTCCTTTAAAACATTCCACTATTAGTTATTACCTTAATTAAATTAAAAAGGATAAACATTATGCATTTTAAAACAATTTTTATAAAACCCCATCATTGAACCCCCAAAACGAAATTAAATTAAAAACCAACATAAATTTGATTAAAAATTAATTAAGTGGATTAAATATTACTAAATAATACTTACTATTCATTAAAATTTATTCCAAACATTTTAATAATTTTTAATTACTTAATTCATTAAAATAAATGACTTTTTTACAAAAATCAGTATTTTTACTATTCACTAAAAAATCAATATTTTCTCAAAAATCATAAAATTTAACCAAATGTAAATTTTTCTATTATAATTTAAAAAATGAACATTAATTCTTGAAGAAATTTTTAGAAATGTATAAAAAATTATGTTTAAAATAACTGCGCTATAAGAAGATTGGAAAACTACTTTTTTGAAAAAAAAAATACTACTTTAAACATAAAATAGGATTTATATTTATATCATATCTAGAAAACACAAAGGATGAATGATAAACATAATATTGAATAATTTATGTACAAATATCATAAATATTAAAAAAATAGTGTTTTTTTAATTTATTGGTATAGAACACACTTGTGCACATTAAAATAGTTTTCCAGATAAATAGTCCCATTTATTATCAAATGGGTTTTATTTTTATTTTTAATTCACTAATTATAGAATAATTAATTATATATACTTTCCTAAAACATATTTTAATTATTTATCTAATCTTATCCATACAATCCATTCCAATGTATAGGTGAGAGTAATCATGTTTAATAATAATATTAATAATATATTATTGTTCGGTAAAACTTATTCTTGCGTGTAAGTCAAGATATTAAAGAAACTAATTGTTGCATGAAGCACAAGATAAAATCAGTGTTTCATTTCATTTATGCAATTTATAATAATTTTATTATTATAAAATATCAATGTGATACTATTTTCATAGTGGATAAATATTCTATTGTCATTATCATGTATTATTTTTTGTATTTTATATGTTTTTAATGTCCCATCCATTCTACTCTAGGATATATTTTAATACTAAAGTGATAAGGGTTTTTATTTTCTCAATTTTTAATTTATTAGATATATGACATGTTCATCACTTTTCATTTCTGGGGTATACACTACCTATATATTTAATATCTAATACATATCATGAAATTAATGTGATTGTAAAATACCTCAATAATTTTATCATTGAGATGTTTTTGATTCAAATGTTTCGAAATTCATATGTGTATTTTGTTAACAAAAATCCATTTAGTTTGGTCATACACATTATTATTTTACTTATTTCTTATATGTTTGGTTTTTCTACTCAATGGTTTTAATATATGGAAGTTAATCTTTCCCTCTTGGTAACATGATTTTTTCAATTATATGCATATCCTTTATAAGATATTTCATATCCCATAACCATGTTAATTATTTATATAAATTTATTCTTTTAATATTTTTAAACTCAAATAATTATTATCTTTTATGATATTCAAATTTTTATTTACCCCTTTTAAAAAAGTTTCTTAATTAATCTTTTTATGATTTCATTTCAAAAAAGGTGTTATAAAATATTAATGGTTTTTTATATTCATGATCATATGTTTTATCTTCAACTCCACATTATATTTGAAAAACATTATATGTTTTCAATGACCTATTATTGATATTTATTTCTAAAAAATGATATATAAATTTGTTTAATAACTTCTGAAAAGGATCTTTTTAATGTGACTTATAAATCCCTTTATTCGATAATGTTTTAAATGTTTATGAAAATTATTTCTACATTTTCTCTTAAATTTTACTCCTTATCACCAAAAGATATATCGCATATAGAGTAATGTTTCTTGAATTACCCTCTAAATTACCTTATGAAATAATATTTCTGACTGATTGAATTATTTGTACCAACAACTCAAATTCATGAAGTTATTTTGTGGGATTCAATTTTCAATTTTATGAAACCCATTTAAATTCAATTGTTTTATTGTTTTATGACGAGTGAATGATTTTATGTCACACACATACATATGTATTTTCATTTTATTATTGGGGGGGGTTATATCTTTATCATATAAAATTGTTAATGTTTTATATCTCATGAGATCAAAAGAGTATAAAGGTTGTTATCCTAATCCCAAAAGGGTACACAGGTTGTATTTTACCCCCCAATGGGTAAAAAAGTTGTTATAAAATCTCAAAAGGTACATAAATTTTGTGAATATTTCTAATAAGGAACATGAGTAGTAACCCATTCCCTAAAGGGTACATGAGTTATTATCCTAAGACCAAAAGTGTACATGAGTAGTATAGTACATGAATTGTTTAGCAAAGCTGCTAAGGGTTCATAAGTTTTTATATTATAACTAAAATGGTAAATAGGTAATATCCAAATCCTAAAAGGGTACACATGTTTTTATACCAAGGGTAAAAGGGTACATGGAGTGTATCTAAAACCTAAAATGGTGCTCAAGTTGTTATCTCTAGCATAAGACGGTACAGAGGCAGTAGCCCAAGAACATGAGGGTATATAGATAGTAGCCTATACCCAAGAGGGTACATGGTTATCAACCCCATACTAAGAGGTTATATGAATTTTTATCTCAAGAACATGAAGGTAAAAATGTTTTTATCCCACATGCACTATGTTAATGGAATCAGGTAACAATGCCTTTTCCACTAGGATATGATTTCCAATTTTTATGCTTATTCCATGTTTCTGTGCTATATATATTTATTATAATTCATATAACATGATTATTTTATCAATATTCCAAACTTTTATTCCATGGTATATATTTTTTCATTTCAGATCCCATGTCCTATTATTTGAATTGTGGATCACTCTTATTATTCATTGTTCTTTTAATCGTACTTTATTCATGTGATCATGATTTCTCATTATTATGATCTAAACCATGATAACACATTAATAATTTTTTCATTCTCTGGTCATTTAATCTCTCCCCTTTTATATTTTTTCTATTCCCTAGGTTATAAAAAATAGAATATCCTAAGAGACGATGAGAATGGGGTCTAGTGTGCTATGATTATAGAGATATGATATGAATAAAATTTATACATATCTCTAAAAAACAAATCCATTAGGTTTATTTATTGTGAGATTATTATGCGGTTCAATATTTTTATTTGGTAAATATATGTAATTATGGCTTCATTCAACTCATTTGGTATCAAATCCATAAATCAAAGTGTTTTTTAGCACCAGAACTGGGAGTGTGGTTTAATAGTAGCTCATTAATTATAATATTGGTACTAAAAAAATAATAAATGGTGTTTATCTACATCAAATTTATTTTTTAATTATTTTTATTATTCTGAATTTAGTTATTGGATATATTTTTAATATATTAGGTGTTAGAGTTATGATGAATTAGATTATCTCTATAGTAATGTATCATTGGGTAGATGGACTTTGGGTTGGATTTCCCACTGGTATAGAGCCTTAATCCTTATTTTATAAATGTTGGGGTTTTTTACCCATGGTTCCAGTATTACTCAAGTGAATATTATAAATCTTATATAATTATAAATATTAATATGAAATATTTACATAACATATGCACACAATGAATTTGGATTTTTATAAGTATGTTTGGAATCTATATTTGTGTGAGTAACATAGATTGTGGGTTTTGTAAAGAGTTACACATTAATATGGCATTCACATTTAAATTTGGTTGATGTAATAGGGAATCCAATAATAAATCATTATAACTTAGCATATAAGAAGGAATATTAAATTAGATATTAAAGATTTCATGTGATTTAAATGGTAAAAATTTAATATTTATATTATATTTAATAAATTAGAGAGTCTTTAAAATAAAAACCCATAAATAATAAGTATTATAATACTCCAAAAACAAAAACTTTCAAGACGTCAACCATTTAGTATGGGTGATCATAACTGTTAAGTAACCATGAACTATATTTTGTATGGAAAAAAGTAATCTATTGTCCAAAACCTTTAGGTTCCATATTCTTTGTGTTTACATTGGGTTTCACTTACTATGGAATACCAAATTGTTATAATACTTAAGGTATTGGTTGATTTTATATTGATATGATTGATTTATGTAAAGAGTTATCCTCTCCACTATCCCGGTCATATATATGATATGATTAAAAATCGTTGTCCACTAAATGTAATCATGAATTATTTACATTATACACAATGTAATTCATGCTGAAATATGAATCTTAAATCACAAAATGGATATGATGTACGTGGTCATAATTTGTAGATAGATAAAGAATTATACTCATCTAATAAAAGTAATAATTTTATATTATTGAAATATCATCATCAATATTGACCTTGAGATCAATATTTTTTAAGGAAAATTTAAATAGTAAAACTTTATCAACTGGAAATGGAACATTAGAATAGTTATCAACATAGAGGGAAAACTATATGTGTTAAAGGAATCTCTTCCTATGAATTAATATAGATAATCCATTTAAAAAATATAGTTATATGCCACTAATAAGTATCGAAAAGATCCACTGTAAGTCTATACTCTCTTTCGGGTAATCCAATAATCCATATTATAAAATAAATATTAGACTATGGATTCTAATGAGATTAAAATAAAGTTAAAAAGGATATATCAAGAACAATATAGGCAAGCATGGTATGAGGTATCATAGGATATCCTTTAGTGAAAAATGATAGAATAAACCTTAGTATCAACCCACATGTTTAATATAATTGCGTACAGAAATGATTTGAAGAGAATGATTTCACAAATTAGACATGATAAGACCATAGATTTCATTTCACAATCACTTCTGGAAGGATTATATCAATTTATTATGAATTATAAAAGGAATGAGTTCAATAAAAGTTTACCAGATCTTCTAAATATATTAAGAACAGTTTAAAAAAATAGTGGTGGTCTATGATCAAGTTCCATCACAATTGTATGTAAGGATAAGGGTAAAATTTTAGTCCATAGATGAAAAAGAGATTTGGAACATTCTATAGTTTACCCTATACAATATAAATGGAAGGAGGGAAAATGCCTTCATTTTTAAAAAATGATCCATTTAAAAATAAAATATATAAAATACTTGATGTTTTGAAAAAATGCATATGGAGATTCTACCCCAAGTATTAATGTTATACATTCCAATCATTATATTTTGATGGTAATATGATACCAACTATATGTTTTACATGTTTTTTAATTATAATGGAAATTATATTAATGAATAGTTTCAAATAATAGTTTGAGGTTTTCTTTCATGTAATGGAAAAGGATTTGTTGGAGTGATGACTCAGATTGAAGGTGTATTTAAATATTTTATGAATTTTAAAAAATATGTGCATTGTTTCTCTCATTTATCTCTTTATAATATATTTCAAATTATTAAATTAATAATATGAGTATTTTTTATACACATGATTTATGATTCATGAAAATTAAATAAATTAATTGAAATTGAGAAAAATATAAAAAAAGTTTTATTTAGGGTCAATATTTTATCCAAGGATATGAGAGAATATGATTCGGAAATTAGTACTGTCATATTTAATAAAAAAATTAGTAAATTTATAAACACATAAAATAGAATATAAGATAAAGAAAAAATAATTTATTTGTTAAATTATTCCCATAAAAAGAAAATAATTTATATTTTCAAAAAACAATGTATTCATTTAAGATGATATATTGAAAGGAATATAACTTCTAATATGTTAAAGATATTATATATGGACTTATATAAGTTCAAAGTTAAAAAATAAAATATTATTCTACTCAATGATCTAAGCGATGTTTCTTTGTTATTGAAAAAGGTTTAGGATGTGATGATAATGAAATATTGAAAAATATTAGTGTGAGTGTTTAATGAGATTGATGTATATGATGTTAAAGGAATTACATATAAATATAAAGATTTAACAAAATCCTATATAGTGTATAAAAATTAGGTATAACTCATGGTATATCATATTTTATATGACATAGAGCTTATTAGGTAGTGTTTTATTAAATATTATGAAATGGTTTTAAGAAAATATAATTTATCATAAAAAGGGAATTCTCTAATTTATCATTCATTTAAATTGGATTCATATATATAGATATACATTTCACTAAGTGTAATGATAAATAATGTTTCAAATTAATACTTTCTGTTATACCTAAATGATGTTTTTCAGGTAGTATTATAGGTTATTATAATATTTTAAGGTTAAAATTAGTAGAATGTATGTAAGGAGATAAAATATATATTCACATTCTATAAAAATTATTTGTGTATTGTATGAATAATGAAGTATACTATATGGAGTTTCATCCACTATGTATTTAGTACACTAGGGATACATTGTTCACATTTATAGTCCCCATACCAGAGGTTGGAGACATACCTAGAATGAGAACCTATGTATTTTGATTCATTTTTTATAAAATATGTGAGGATTAAACAATCAGAGGTAATTTTTGTTGTTGCAGATCATGTCATTGGTTGAATCTTAACTAGGGTGGGATTTTCCTCCCATATTATGAGTATAAAATCTAGTCCCTTCATTAATATATATTTAAGAAATTTATGAACATACACAAAAGGTATATATCATGTGATTTTATAATTGGAAGAGGGGCATGAGATGCATTCTTTTACTAAATAAATGACATGCAATGTATTCATAGACTATTTCAGTGTATAATCTATGTGTAGATAACATATTAAGAGGATATATAGGATATACATATACAATGTACTAGTGGAACATGATTAATTATAAAAAATTAATGTATGAAAATGAATTCTAACATGTGATGTGACTATTGGAATTTGATACAGAGATACATTTGTTTGATAGAGATCACACTAGATCCCTTTATATATTTAGTATCATTGTTTCCCTCCTCTAACATAACTTTTTTATTTTAAAACACGTTTTTGGGGAAAGTGAGAACCCTCAGAGCTGTCAGATTAAACATCAAATGAAACTACAGATTTTATTGAAAATATTTTTAACCGATTTCAGTTAATCTCCCTAAATAATATCTAGGGGAAATAATTTACCTGAGATTCAGGGTGGTCCTTTAAGATTCCATCATATTTATGTGCCATGTTCTTCCAAACTCGCCTGTATTCTTCCTTGCTAATATTCTATATATTGAAGCCCATTTTCAAAATGCGGGTCTGCTTGTCAAACCACTCACCTTTATCCTTAGTGATTTTCACAAAAAGGTAACTTCACATATTATTTGACATTTTCTACTCCAGAACTTCCTCTAATATTTATTCATCTACGTGCATAAGAAGATCCATGTGTTCATGCACCGAGGCTATTGGTCACTGAGGGTCCTCAGTGGGCCATGTCTTACTCTACAACCCAGGGTCTATCACCATACCACTCAGGGAAGTGGAAGGAATAACATCCCGACATCCTGGAGATTCTATGAAATTGGAGTTTCCAGCCATTGTATGCTCGACAGAACTATTGTACATTCCCATGAGGGTGTTGTAGGTTCCGGGCGCAGCGGAACCACGTTGGTGGGATTTCCCAACATTAATTTTAGCGTTAAACAACGCTCAATATGAGATCCGTCGTGATATAAAATGCCGGATCTTCGGAATAGAACAAAGCACAAAAAAGAAAAGAACAGTACCAGAACCATTGAGATAGGATCATCATATGTTGGTTATAATTAATTCACAAGAATTACCTCGGTGGAATTATTTCTTCATCGATGTCTTTGGTCACGATCCTGTGATCTGTTGTTGCATCGTAGAATCCAAGTATAGGATTCTTCTAGCGGTGATCCACACATGCTCCAAGTATCTCTGGACGTTGCCGAAGGGATCTCCGAGTGCTACCGCGGAAGAACCTTCACTTGGGATGTTAGCGTTCAACCGCCTTGATCCGGTGGAGGATCATGCTCTCATAACTTGAGAATGTTCTTGGTGGAAAGGGAATTCTCTCTTGGCTTGATAGTATTTCAAAATCCATTGTGCACAACAATTGGCTCAGGAAAAGTGTTGGGTTGTGAGGATATTTATAATCGGGTTTGAGTTTAATAAAGTTATGACAATAAATAAACGTGTTACGCATTTTATTTATTTCATTAACTCTTATTGAAACCCCATGTCAAATTATTAATTCCTTGACATGCTCCCACGCTGATTATAATTAATATCATTTAGTAAAAAAATATTATATCCTCAAAATCCCGACTGGAAAACTACGCAGCGTGTAATAATTAGTACACGGCATGTACTTGTTTTCCATAAAACTACACGGCGTGTATATTTAATATACATAGCGTGTACTTTTATTTTCCATTTTTCTCCACCACATTTATTAGACCTTGAGTAATGGCTATTTATTTCTTAAATAAATGTAACTGCATAACTCGTTAATAAATATATTATTTTGTCCACAATATATTCTCTCAAATAACTTGTGTTGAAATAAATGCGATCAGGCATCCATAAATAATTATTAAACCACAGTCGGGAATAATATTTATTTAACTTGTTAAATTAATATTTAACTGAGATACATGGACAAACTTAGTGTGTGACCCTATAGGCCTCTTTATCAGTGGCATTAGGTGGAGCCTGCCTAAATTCCAAGTTTAGCATCTAGAAACATTCCAAGGCACCCATAGAGAACGAATTTAATGTCGCAATGATGTGTTACTTCCTATGAACGCTTACCGTGTAATATAATCCCTTTTTCACAATATCTCTAATCAAGCTGGTTGCATGCTAGTGCCATCAACCCATGTGCTTGATTATTCTTTCTTTGACTTCCCAGAATTGAACTCGCCCATACCTTACCATGGCCATGGATTTATTTAGGCTATATCAATTCCATCAAAGGTCCTGAGATATCTACTTCCATTATGGAACAGAAAGGAAAAATCCTTTCTCGCATTATCTATTAATTCAGTATTACTCGTGACGCACCCAATGTATCCTACCTCACTGCGAAAAGTGTGTCATCATAGTTTTCATCAATACATCTAAGTGCACGAGTTGTAATACCCATTAATAATAATCTTAATGTATAAGGACTAATACACACATCCGCAGATAGGAACATCCGATGACACTATGAAATGTGGATTTCCTACTGGCGGGTCTCATTCTCATAATATCCTCCTGGATATTACCAAGGGCGTACACCATGAGAAGGTGCCTCAATGTTTTATGAGTCCTCACCCATAATGACTTGTATTATTTATGTCCCTAAAATAATATCATCCGGCCATAGAACATATATTCAAGAACTGTGTTATGGCACTTCTGGGTTCTCATCATAGCAGGGATCCGCTGTGACTCTTTAATGCGACAGCTGTCCTTAGGACATCATCACATGCATTATCACGCAGAAGAAAAATCAAGATGTGATAAGTCTTTTATTAATGAATAAAGTAAAAAGCAGTTGGTTCTAGACCACCAACTCTAACAGACTCCCACTTGGACTAGAGCCACCTGCTAACAACCTTTAACCCACTAGCTCTCACATGATATTCACGCTTCTGCTTATATATTCCTTTAGACATGGGGTCCTCCACGTTCTCTTCTGTGGACACTCTACTCATAGAAACTTCACCCCTATGATAGAAATCCCTCAAGAGGTGATACTTCCAGAGTATGTTCTTTTTCTGTTGATGTGACCTTGGTTCTTTTGCAAGAGCCACCGCTGCAGTATTATCACAATACAATGTAATGGGATCTTTACTGCTAGGAACCACATCAAGATCTAGGACAAAGTTCCCAATCCAGACAGCTTCCTTGGATGCATCAGAAGCCACTATATATTCGGACACCGCTATAGAATTGGCGACCACTGGCTGCTTTGAACTCTTCTAGCTCACAGCTTCTCCATTGAGACAGAAAACATATCCAGATTGCGACTTCAAATCATTCTAATCTGTCTGAAAACCAGCATCATCATACCCTCTGATGACAAGCTCCTCGTCTCCTCCATACACCAGGAATATATCCTTAGTTCTTCTCAGATACTTAAAGATAGTATTAACAGTTTTCCAATGTTGTTCTCCTGGATCTGATTTATATCTACCTACCATGCTCAGTGCAAAGGCGACGTCAAGCCTGGTACATAACATGGCATACATGATAGATACAATAGCCAAAGCATATGGGATCTTACACATTCAATATTTCACTTGTTGTGTCTGAGGACACATTTTCATATAAAGATGTAGGCCATGTGACAATGGAACCAATACCTTCTTGGATTGTTCCATACTAAATCTATTTAGTATCTGGTCAATGTATGTACCCTAACTTAGTCCAAGTAGCCTCTTGGATCTATTATGAATGATCTTGATCCCTAGAATGTAGGCTCCTTCTCCTAAGCCCTTCATGTAGAAACACTTGTTCAACCAGTCCTTAACTGACTGTAAGACTGGTACATAGTTTCCAATAAGTAATATGTCTTCAACATATACTACTAGGATAACGATCACATTCCCATTAAACTGCTATAAACACATGGCTCACATTCATTCTTAATGAAACCAAATTTTGTTATGGCTTCATCAAATCAAATGTTCCATGACCTAGATGCTTGCTTTAATCCATAAATGGATTTCTGCAACTTGAGAACCCATTTGGCTTCACCTAGTGTCACAAATCCTTTTGGTTGTGTCATATAGACATCTTCCTGAAGGTTCCCGTTAAGGAATTCTGTTTTGACATCCATTTTCCAAATCTCGTAGTCATGGTAAGCTGCTATGGAATGTATGATTCTTATGGATTAAAACATGGCAACTAGAAAGAAGGTTTTATCATAGTCAATTCATTGACGCTGCCTGAATCCTTTAGCCACTGGCCTTGCTTTATAGTTGCTAACTTGACCTTCCATGTCCAGTTTTCTCTTGAATACCCATTTGCATCAAACAGGATTTACATTAACTAGCTCATCAACTAGAACCCAGACTTGGTTCTGATACATGGAATCCATCTCAGAATTTATAGCTTATAGCTATCTTGCAGCTTCTGAGCTTTCTACTGCTTCCTTGTAGAAGAGAGTTTCATCATTGTCCAACAATAATGATTCACCATCCTCTATGACTAGGAAACCAAATCTCTCTGGTTTCCTTACCTCTATTGAGCTCCTACGCAGTACTTGTGTTTCTGGAACCTCTTCCACGGGGACCTGTGAAACTTTTTCCTATACCAAATCCTATGTATCTTGAAAATCAACTTCGTCTAAGTCAATCTTGCAACCACTATCTTTTTTTAGTATGTGCTCCCTCTCAAGAAAGATGGCTTGTCTGGAAATAGTCACTTTCTTGTCTTGAGGGTTATATAGGTAATATCCATTCATTTCCTTAAGATATCCTATAAAGATACACTTCGTGGCCCGGGGTTCTAGTTTGTTTCCTCATAAGGCCTTAACAAACACCTCACATCCCCATAGACGTGTATACGACAAAATGGGTTTCTTTCCATTCCATTACTCGGAGGGAATTCCATTTTCCTCCTTAGTTGGTACTCGGTTTAATGTGTATACTGTAGTTTGTAATGCATATCCCCAAAAGGATAATGGAAGATCTGCATGACTCATCACCAACCTCACCATGTCCAACAAGGTGTAGTTACTCCTTTCACTAACATCGTTCCACTGTGGTGTATAAGGAGGAGTGAGATAAGATAGAATCCCAGACTCCCATTGAAGATCGATGAACTCTTGGTTCAGATATTATCTACCTTGATCCGATCGAAGTTTCTTTATCTTCTTACCAAGCTGATTCTCTACTTCATTCTTGAATTCCTTAAATTTCTCTAAGGCTTCTGACTTATACCTCATTAAGTATAGAAATTTGTATCTACTCAAATCATCAGTAAAAGTTATGAAGTAAGAATATACACCTCTATCTTCTACTAAAAATGGTCCACATACATCCATGTGTACCAATCCATGAAGCTCTGTAGCCCTTTTACCCTATCCACTGAAAGGTGGTTTGGTCATTTTACCTTCTAAACAAGTGTGACATCTATCAACTGGTTTTAGCTCAGTAGAGTCTAAATATCCATCTTAGTAGAGCTTTGTCAAGAACTTCTCGATTACATGATCGAGACGGTGATGCCACAACTGGGTGATGTATGAGTCATGTGAGTTTGTTTCGTTATCGATTTCCAACACTTGGTTTTCATAATTTAATACATACAGACCATTATTTAAATGTTCCATACCATAACATACATTGTTCTTATAAAAGAGACAAATCTTATTTACAAACATGAAAATAAATCCATCTATATCCAAACAAGATACAGAAATTATGTTTTTTTGGTAACACTAGGAACATAAAAATAGTTATGTAAAACCAAGATCATCCCAGTCGTAAATGAGAGGTGGTAGTCGTCAATAGACAACGCAGCTAGCCTTTCACCACTAGCAGCTCAAAGATCCACCTCTCCTCTGGGAATATTTCTAAATCTACTTGGTTCGTGCATTTGAATACAGATGTGAGCCCCACATGCTGTATCTAATACCCAATGTGTAGAAATAGAAAGATTACACTCGATAACAAATGCACCATTAGCGTCCTGATGCTTCTGGGTGTTGTTCCTCTTCCAGTGGCCTTTATTGCCACATGAAAACCACATTTCCTCTCGTTCCTTGCTCTGCCTCTAGATCTTCCCCTTCTTGGAGGGACAGTGCTTGGGGGCTTTAGACCGTTTATAAGTATTTTTTCCCTTGTCCGTGTCCTTCCTTTTCTTATTCACCATAAGGACTTCAGTTTTTTCATGCCCCATGTCCTTATCTACCTGGTGAGTTAAGGGTAGAAGTTCTGATCTAGGTGCAACTGGAACAGGCTCTTCCGGCACTTACAATTTCCTTTTGTGGCGATGGATAACGCGTAAACACCTCTGCCACTCTTGGAAATTGGTGTCGGTGAGAAGGTTTTTCTTCTCGATTATGGTACACAATGATATGTTTAATGTAATTTTCTTGTTGGTTCTACAAATTAAGATTAGAAAAGGTTTATTACTTTATTACCAAACTGAGATGAATAAATAAATTTATACTTATTCGTCTCCCACTATTTTATCGAAATTCAATGGCCCTCACCATTGATTTCGGAATATTCTGTTACCTGAATATTCTAGTGGAAAGGATCCATATTCCCATTCGCATTACCACAACTTGGATTGGTCAAGCAACTTGAAGGGTTTTTGGTAGGCATTACAAATGCCAACTGCATTAACTCACAACACCTTGATCCATTGAGTGGACTAACCAATCCTGAAATCCTTTTATTTTGGATTTCCTCAACCATTGCCTCTTGGTCACACCAAGTCCTGCTGTAGTAGTAAACCCTTGATGAAAACCAAGCCAATTCAACCCAAAACCTTGAATTTGAATTCCTCGATAATTAAAAGCACTCCAACTAGGGTTGGTCAAGCACTTTGAACTATGGTTTGATTCTAACCAAGATTATGGAAGGCTATACCGACTTAATATTTCTTTTGAGAGATTTTATCATTATACGTAAATTTCCATTTTATTATCTTTGATTACATGCTTATTAATATTATGTGGGATATACTTAAGTGATTAACCATCTCTAAGATAATATTTATGTATAAGAAGGTTTTATTTTTGTTCCATATTGCATGCTCATTTAATTCATTAATTTTGTGATCGTGACAACACACCCACAATAAATAAACCATGCAACTGACAGAAATAAAATAAATTGTATGATCATGAGATTTTTCTATTGGTTAGTTTATCTAGAAGTTGATAAAATAATGCAAGACCTAGGGGAGAAACACCTTGAACCTTTTGGGTTCGTGTTTACAGCTTTGCACCTGTCCACCTTTGTATCTCCTTGGATTAGTTTCACCTTGGCTCCGGACTTGAGCCGCCTCCACTAGCTTGGGATCTCAATCCACTACATATGCATTTATCTCACAGGCAGGTGAGGGTTAAAAAGGGATTTTTACATAAAATAATCCTTCAGCACGTAGACCCTACATATTAATGAGGAGATGGCTTGCAGGCTAACAAATTTAATTTAAATAAATAAATTAAAAGAAACGTTTCACATACAAAGTTCTCAGTCTAGATCATGATCATCCATACATGCAACGATATTTACGCATAAAAAAACTAGCATTCAATTATTTAATCGTTCTTGTTTAAGATAAATCACACTCGAATTAATTAATTATCTTTAATTAATCAATCCTTTTATTTTAAACCCTTTTCTGAACTTCCTTGATATTCTCTTCCATTACAATTTTAAACAAATAAATTCATTTAAAATTATCCTTGTACATAACTTGTACCTTGGAGGAAACCTGGTGAATTTCTGTTCATTACATAGATGTTAAATTAAACACATATATATAAAACACCTATCACGTGTTTTACCTCATCTTTACGCCTTCGCCATGGTATATATATCAAGGGTTTGTATAATATAATAATAAAATTTTAATAAATCTGCGTAATTTGGGTGAGTACACGGCGTGTAGTTATGACTACACGGAGTGTACGTTTATTCACCGTCTAGCCGATGTACACATCTGGGGATAGGGCGTGTTAATGTACTTCAGAAATTTTCAGAGTACACGGCATGTTCTATGGGACACATGTTGTGTAGTTCCCGCGTTACACGGTTTCCAGCCAGGCAAGTCGTGTACGGGGTACACGGTACAACCCTTACCTGGAGGGACTACACGCCGAGTTCATTGGACCACACGACGTTTAATCTAGAAACCGTGTGCCACCTGTTTCTGGTCAACAAATGGTGTCTTAAATTATTAGAAAGAATCCATAGCATGGCCTGATTTGGAAGATCAGTTAATGCATTGAACCTAGACTACACAGCGTGTACTTCCGAATACACGCCGTGTATTCTGGTGTTGTACGACCAGAAACGTCTGGCTCCTCCGGATGAGTTCCTCTATTTTATTTTAACCAAAATTAAAAGAAAAATATGTTTCTATGAGGTGAACGAGAAACGAGGGAGGATGAATAGATCTCGAGATTCAGATTTCCAGAACGATTAAACATGACTTAAAATTACTAATTTATTAAATACGTAAATCACTAATGAAAAACTAAATAATTATAATCAAGGATATTACCGCTCTGATACCACTTGTAGGTTCCGGGCGCAGTGGAAGCACGTTGGTAGGATTTCCCAACATTAATTTTAGCGTTAAACAACGTTCAATCTGAGATCCGTCATGATATAAAATGCTGGATCTTCAGAATGGAACGAAGAACGAAAAAGAAAAGAATTGTAGTGGCACCATTGAGATAGGATCATCATATGTTGGTTATAATTAATTTAATTAATTCACAAGAATTAACTCGGTGGAATTCATTCTTCGTCGATGTCTCCAGTCACGATCCTGTGATCCGTTGTTGCATTATAGAATCAAAGTATAGGATTCCTCTAGCGGTGATCCGCACGTGCTCCACGTATCTCTGGATGTCGCCGAAGGGATCTCCGGGTGCTAGCACAAAAGAACCTTCGCTTGCGATGTTTTCCTTCAACCTCCTTGATCCAGTGGAGGATCTCGCTCTCGTAACTTGAGGGAATTCTTGGTGCAAAGGGAATTCTCTCTTGGCTTGAGAGTATTTCCAAATCCTTTGTGCACAACAATTGGCTCAGGAAATGTTTTGGGGTAGTGTGGATATTTATAATCGGGTTTGAGGTTAATAGAGTAATGACAATAAATAAACGCATTACGCATTTTATTTATTTCATTAACTACTTTGAAACCCCATGTCAAATTATTAATTCCTTAACATGCGCCCACGCTGATTATAATTAATATCATTTAATAAAACAAGATTATATCTTCAAAATCCTGACTGGAAAACTACACAGCGTGTAATAATTAATACATGGTGTGTAATTGTTTTCCATAAAAATACACGGTGTGTATATTTAATATACAGGACATGTACTTTTATTTTCCATTTTTCTCCACCACATTTATTAGACCTTGAGTAATGGCTATTTATTTCTTAAATAAATGTAACTACATTAATCGATAATAAATATATTATTTCTCCCACAATATATTGTCTTGAATAACAATTGTCTAAATAAATGCGATCAAGCATCCTTAAATAATTATTAAACCACAATCGGGAATAATATTTATTTAACTAGTTAAATTAATATTTATCTCAGATACATGGACACACTTAGTGTGTGACCATCTAGGCCTCTTTCTCAGTGGCATTAGGTGGAGCCTGCCTAAAGTCCAAGGTCAGCATCTAGTAACATGCCAAGGAACCCATAGAGAAATAAGTTAATGCCGCAATGACATGTCACATCCTACGAATGCTTACCATGTAATATAATCCCTTTGTCCTGATATCTCTAATCAAGCGGGTTGCATGCTAGTTCCATCATCCCATGTGCTCGATTATTCTTTCTTTGAATTCCAGGAATTGAACTCTCTCATACCTTACCATGGACATGCATTTATTTAGGCTATACCAATTCCATCAAAGGGCCGGAGATATCTACTTTTGTTATTTAACAGAAGGGACAAACCCTTTCTCGCATTATCTATTCATGCAGTATTACTCGTGACGCACCCAACATATCCTACCTCGCTGCGAATAGTGTGTTGTCACAGTTTTTTTCAATACATTTAAGTGCACAAGTTGTAATACCCATTAATAATAATCATAAAGTCTAAGGACTAGTATACATGTCCATAGATAGAAACATCCAATGACTCTATGAAATGTGGATTTCCTATTGGTGGGTCTCGTTCTCATAATATCCTCCTGGATATTACCAAGGGTGCACACCATGAGAAGGTGACTCAATTTTTTATGATTCCTCACCCCTAATGACCTGTATTATTTGTGTCCCTCAAATAATATCATCCGTCCATAGAACATATATTCAAGAACAGTGTTATGGAACTTCTGGGTTCTCATCATAGCATGGATCTGCTATAACCCTTTAATGAAACAGCTTTCCTTAGGACATTATCACATGCATTGTCATGAAGAAGTACAATCAATATGTGATAAGGCTATTATTAATGAATAAAGTACAAATTAGTTGGTTTTAGACCACCAACTCTAACAGGTGCTTCCTTCAGAAATAAGATCCTGCAGGGTAAACATCCCCTTACTTTAAGACCAAGTAATAGGAGGTTTTGGTAGGTTAGAGTACTCCTTCATATGTCATGGCCTTCGTTTGTTCATAATAAAATCACCAGAATCCATAGTAACATGTTTACCATTCCATGAAGATGATCTGAGATAGTACTCCTCAACGACCACTTCCTTGGACTAGCAGGGGAGTCCGAAATGTTATCCATGTCCTCCTGAGATAATTCCAAATCCAACATGGGGGCCTCTCTATTGGTAACCTCTATCCTATTCATATCCCCAATATCATGGTCATCCTCTTCACATAACAACGCTAACCGGTTTTGAGAGTTCAATTTTGATCACCCATATCTAACCTTCTCAGCATAAGAAATTTTAGCCTCCATGTCATGCATTGGAATGTATGAGGATCCTTCCCGATGAAAGCCTTGCCCCATATTTTAGAAATTCTTTGAGGTATCCTCCCGAACCAGGCTCTGAGTGTCATCATCGGAGTCTAGGTACTTTCCAACTCCCTTGGTAACCACAGATGATTGACTGTTGGAGGAGCTAGCTACAATTCCATTATAGTCACCAGGTGGTTTCCACCACCTCCATTTGAGACCCTTTCCTACAACTTGGAAGATTATTCCACAACATTTTCATTACAAACTGAATCTTCTGCATCTTTGGGTACCACCGCACCTTCCCTACCAGCACAAATTTTCACTGTACTATCTATGATCACTATGATCCCTCTGAAGTCTTCAAAACACATTCAACACACTCTAATTTGAAGAGGGAACCAGTATTTTTGTGAAAGTTTCATGAGCTGCAGGATGAAGGCTAGACCCTATCGACAGCTTCACCTATTGCATGCCATCCACCAATGCCTATAATGTCTTAACATCCACCACATTTCTGCTTCCATTACCCATACCCAATCCCTTGTCACAACCACTTGAGTATGCATGAGAATCAGGTTCCTTCTTCCCATGTCTACAAGCTACCACAGGGTGGCCCAGTTTTTTACAGGACAGACAGAAGTCAAACCTTTTATCATAGACCATGACATGTTTGTGTCGAAACACACCTTCCACTTTAAATCAAAAGAACTGAGGAAGAATTTTGGATAAATGAATTTCCACATAGATGTGAGGATTAAATGGATTACATAGCACCTTAGTTCTTGAATCTGTACACAAAAATATTCCAACAAGGTTCCATAACATAGTCAAAATCACTAGATTCTGAAATGGTAAAGGAAGTTCTGGGAAACTAACCCAAACCAAAGCTGTAGGGGAGTCACAGTGCATGTGGAAATCATACGACCAGAAAATGAGGTAGAACCACATACCATTGCAGCTGTGTAGAGCACTAGACCACACTTTAACTAGATAATCCCCTAAAGTGAACCAAATCCAAATATCCTGGGAATAAAGTAAACCAACAATTTCCCTATCCTATAAATCTCGTGACCCAAAGATGTACATGTCAAAAGAATCCATCGACGAGTGCCTCTGCTTGAAACACACGACCAGGGAGAGATGCAGTATACCCGAAGCCTTCTTGAACTCTAAGGTCAAGATAGGAAGATTCAAAAGGCCATGAATAAAATCGAGGACTTTAGGGAAAAGAGGTATTTGAGGGGAAGCGTGGAGGAAGTTGAGTTTGAGAAAGAAGCATGAGGTCACAGTTTTTGTATGATCAAATGAGGATTGAGTTTGACTTAATGATATTATACAAAAGTGTTTTATATTTTTATACAAAAGAGTATTGAATCGGGTTTTACAAGGTATTTCATATGATATAGTATAAGGGTGGGTTAATGTTAACATTCCATAATTATCTTGAAATATATGAAAATATATTTGGGATATGATTTTATATGTAATCATATATGATACGATATATGGTTAAATGGAAAAAAGTATTTTAGGATTTTTTGAAAGTGGGATACTGAAAGGAATATGCCATAAATCCATTGATATATTATAATAAAATACTATGAGTCATAAATTTTGATAATAATATGCACAAAAAGTTTATTTTATAGAAAATTCTAATGAATAATTTTACAATATGAGGATATCATGATGAACATATTGGAATGTATTGTTTTATGACATGATGGTATTGTATTTTGGATGTTTTAGAATATCATATTGTAGTATATGGTTGAGTTTTAATGCCATGAATCGAATGATTTGATTTATTCAGCAATATGAAGACTCATTAATCCTTCCAAATGATAAATAGTATAATGTTTTATGTTCCTGATTGTCTTACATTGATACTTATTTTCAATGAATAAAATAGATGATAGTATAATTGTTCAATGGGTTTCTAAGATGTAACCAAAGGATGTAATCACACATTTAAGACATATATTAGAAAACTCATTTCCTATAAAGCATCCCTATAGCATATATAAGTATTCTATGATTTTATTTTTGTGTGTGTGGGATTATATTCAAGTCTCATTTTCAAAATAAAGTATCTTAAAAACTCTTTATATCCATCCATATTTTTTCTGAGATGCTAACATATCTTGATGGATGGAAATATCCTTCCAAAATAAATTAGGTGATTCATTATAATTTGAAGATGTAAATTTATGGGATAAAATTTCAATTGTTTCTTTGTGTGGAGGAGATATTCCCCCAAGAATTTATAAAAATACATATGATATATATGATGGGTTTATAGAGATCATCTAATGACTTTGAAAATTAATGAAATCCCATTAAACAAATAATCTATCATAAACATATTCAAAATGTGATGAAATAAGAATAATATATTGCATACCTATGTTTTTGGGAAACCCATATTTTACAGTTTGAATTATTGTTGATGGATATCACCTAAGAATCAGTCATATTCCTCTAACCTTTAATGTTCGTACATCGTCAAATGGATCATCGATCATATCAAGAGGTCTCTCCATCACCGTAGGGGTACAAGAACCTTATTAATTAGATGAAAAATGACCATGAATGGATAAAGTATTGTATTTGGATAAAAAATGTCATTTATAACCAATAGTGATATCACATCAATTTTATAAGAACTCCCGATGTTTTTTATTAAATGAAGAGAGTCAGGGTGTGACTACCACCTCATTTCATTAATTCTAAATTGTTTTTAACATTCATTGATCTCTTCAACAAATATATGAATCCATATAAGAATCAAAATATGATTCATAACCAATTCCAAGATACTAATAAATCAATATTATTGATTTATAATTGATGAAACCAAGAAGAAAGAGGTGGCTGAAAGCATGCATGTGATATATGTATATCACATTCCCATCATACATTATGATAATAATATATCATAGGTTATGATATAATCATAATTATGCTAATGTCACTAATTATGATCCATGGATATCATCAAATATGGTATATTTGATATTGTACAGGTCCAAAAATGCCTTATTTTCAAAAAATACCATAATGGATTAGTGAAAAACACCACAAATCGTAATGAATCTGTCCAAATCACTTTTGGATAGGGATTAACAAAGTCACTTAATTTTGGAATAATTTTTCCAAAAAAGTAATGCTTATTCAAAAGAATTACTATATAACATTGTGTTCCATAATAACATTTATAATGAATATAAAATACTAATTTCATATATGTAAGAATAAAGCACCATCTATAAAAGCAGTAGTGTTACTCTGGCTACAAAGGGTTCTCGTGCGATCTGATTCAAACATGCTCATATTTCTATTTGAACATTACCACTATAAGATATATCATATAAATCATATGTATACCTATATGATCCCCTTTTTCCTGAAATCAAGTGGCTATTTATCATGGAATATGTTATACTAGTATATAAAATCTCAACTTTTCTTGATTATTTGGAATAGACTAACCCAGTTGATGAATACAACGCATTCCATTCATCGAGTAGATGAGAACATCACATGTACCTCATATGAGTTTTGAACACATGATAGGTGACTCAACCAAAAATGGATATAAATTTTCTTAGTCTAATTAAATCAATGTTCTAGATGTGTTTTCTCATCATACGGGTAGATAAATTCTATCTTTGTTTTGATTAAACTGACAACATGACCAACAATACACCAAACCAACCCTGGTTTTCTAATCCTTAAGGATTTTGTTAGAAAGGAATAAAAGTATAGAAGTTATCATGTTTTTTATCTTACAAACTTTAGGTAATGGTATTAATAAGAAGTAAACTCTCCTAAGTACATTGAGGATTTTTTTGATCTTCTATGAGATATTATTTAATGGTCCTGTCTAAGTAATAAGTATCAAATAATTACCTCATGTGTCAATTATTTGTATCTAGTATGCAACTATTGTATCAGGTACAAAATCATATTCATTGTAACCATAACATATCATCATAACCCACAATACTCTGTGATGATAATAATTTAATGAAAAAAATAAAATTCATATTTTGAGTGAATAACATAATTCTCTCATTCATGTAAACTAAATTACAGTACGCTTACAAAAATGATAAATGGGTATTTAATTTTCTTATAAAATCATGATAATGTTTCCATCCATCACATTAAATATATTATATATTGTATACCAATTGATTTAAAAATAACCTTATGCAACTATGTGGAAATGTATTCATGAATAAATCTACAATATTATTCTATGTATCCATCCAACATATCAAAATATTTCCCATATAAATTATTTACCATATGAGATGGTATTTTATAAGGATTTGTTTGGTAATTTGGTGAGGATGGGATTCCTTAGTCGATGAAATGACTTCCTTGTTTTCACAATAAATATGATTTTCTCCATCGATTCATTGATCTACCACAATTATATAAATGAACTTCTGATATCAAAAACATCCTTCATGACATTCAAAGAAATTATTTACTATATCTCTATTTTCAATTCCACTATGATGGATTGATTTTATCTCAACCAATTGATTGTTCCAATATTTTTTAAAAACAAAAAACCATATTGAGATCTAATGTCATCTTTATTAGATAGGAAACTAGAACTTAGTTAACTATTGACATAGAGAACATCCTCTCTTTTAAACACCAAGAAAATTTATTTAGTTATTCTCTAATACTTCAGGATATTCTTTACATCAATTTATTAATTATCCCTAGGATTGGATTATTACCTACTATTAATTGTAAGAGTATAAGAGATATCAGGTCGATTACACAACATGGAATACATGATTGATCATATAAAATAAGCATATGGAATTCTATTAATCAATTTCAAATATTTATAAGGATATTGAATATTCCTAAGATTTGTGGCATGAAACACGATTATAGACCCCATTATTTGAGTTCTATATTCTAAAAAACATTAATTATTTAACTATGTATGCGCTTGAACATAGTCCAAACATCATCTTATATCCATCCATATAGATATTCTGAACTAATATATAAGCTTCCTCACCTATTTTTTCATTGAGAATATTTTATGCCACATAATATTTACAGAGTGTAAAGACAATATTTAATTTACAATAAGTTTCATTTCATCTAAATACAATATCATAATCACTAAAAAATCCCACTAACCCACATATATATATATATATATATGAATTATCCACGTTACTTATGAATTTAAACTCTTTATTGTATCACTAAATTGGATATTCCAAATCTAAGAGGCTTTATTCAATCCATAAATGTATCATTCCAACTTTTATACCTTATAAGACTCATTTGAAACTAAAAATATTTTAGAATTTATCATATAAAAATCCTAAAAAAATCCCATTAAGGAATTGGGTTTTTAAATACCATTGTTTTATCTAATAATCAAAATGAGAAGTTATGAAAATAAATATCTGAATTTACTTTATCATAGCCTCATGTGAAAATGATTATTTATTTAAAATACAATTATTTACATATAACCATTTACCACTAGGTGTGATTTATTTATATTCACTCCACCTTATATGTTAGTTTTCTAATATAATCCCACTTTCACTCTATGGGTATCACATGTTCTGGTTCATTCTCCATATTCAAAAAACTGATTAGTTTGGATGGAGTCTATTTGTGATTCCATGGATTTAAATCATTTTTCAAAACTAAAACTCTTAATTACCTCATAGTAGCTTGTGGGTTTATCTTTTATGAAAATAAACTCATAATAATTTTCCACAAGAAATATATATCTCATGGTATCTTGATGAATCCTACCAGACCTTCATGGTTCTTCTGTAACCTTAATCAGATATGATTACACTACTCTTTATAGAATCAGAATAATTTTTATCTTAAAAACACTTTCAATTTATTTATTTTGAACTTCTCAGAGTGAAAATTTCCTCCAAATTAAACTCTGATTGATATATTAATCCTTTATAAATAACAAAAATTACATCACACACATTTTGGGCTTAGTAGGATTATACAAAAAATATGGGATAACCAAAAGATAAATGCTTTTCAAACTTATGGTAATGTTTATTAGAATTCAAACATCATATATATACATAAAACCCCAAATATTCATAAAATAGAAAATGGTACATTTCATAGTCCATTACTCATATATTGTATTTATGACCTCTATAGATAGAGAAAGATTATGTAGGAATATAATAGTCTCTAGGGTGTACCCCCATAATTTTATAGGAATGATACATTTAATTATCACTAATTGAACTATTTAACAAATTTTATGATTCATCCTCTTAGAGAAACCATACAATTATTGTCTTAAAGGAGGAGTGAGTTGTTGATGAATTACATAATCTCACAGATGATCAATAAATCTCTAGATCAAGTAATAACCACCATGATCTAATAAGATCATCCAAAAGATTTTTCCAATTTATTATATTCTTCATTACAAAGTACATTAAAATTTTAAAAAGTTTCAGACATGTGTCTCATCAAAATAAAATAACCATATTAATTAAGGTCATTATTAATTATAAATAAGTAAATGAAACCACCAAATTCATATGTGATCATTAGTACATATAAATCACTATGTATGAGATCCAAAAATACACCCCCTTCTATCTTTTATATTAAAAAGATCCTTAGTCATCTTTCTTAACAATCAATATTTACTTTTGTCAAATGATTTATAGTCCAATAATTCCAAAAACATATTTATATACAGTCATTATAATCATTTCTAATTTAAACGATCATTTTAAAAAATCCAAATTTTTGTAGGAATAGAATCAACCATGAACTTTTATTTTTAAATGTTATAAATTAGATTATCCATTTCTAGAATTTATACACCATTTACAACATTTACAATTCCATAAAAAATTTCATTCTTCTATATAATATAACTATTTTTCTTAATAATGAAAAAATCACATATTGAACAAAAAATAAACATGAATGAAATTTATGTTTATATATGGATTATAATAACAATTATCCAATTCAATAATTTATCAACCGGGTAGTCTTTGATCATATTTTTAGACTTCTAATTTCGAAACCATTTTTATATTTCTAACATGAAGACCAACTCCCCCTTTAATTAATTCCATATCACCTCTATGTATATTATTATTAGTAAAAATTTAAATTCACACCTGGTATGCAGTACTCATGAGTTAGAGTTATAGAAAGTAATTTCTTAACATTTACATTTTGATACTGAGAATTATTCTTATTGAGAACACTTATCAATCCTAGAAACTAATCTGTAACTTTTTTATAGGTCATAACTATACTATATCACAATATTATTCTCATGAAATAAGCTACAATATACAAAAATACATATCTATATGCGAGTATCATGTTTCAAAACTTATAATTAATGGCTTTTAATGAAATTGTTTCTAATAAAATGATGAACACATTCACAATATCCCTTTTTATGTCTTGTTGGCATTTTACATTAAAATTAATTATTTTTGTTGATAATCATCACAATCATAACTAATAACGATTCTTGGATTGTTGTGGAGATATTTTTTTTCTAATCCATTATATGGATAAACTAAACTTATTCCTTGGGTAACTCAATTCTTAGTGTTTCACATCAAAATATAACCCAAATCTCACAACTAGATTTGGTTACTTAACTCTAAGGGTTATCCATTTCCATAATGTGTTTCACAAGTTAATCCATGGTAATCCTTCATTGGAAGAATCTACCTAGATGAATGATTGAGGTATTAACATGTAATGCTTTAGATGGAATCTGACACATATTGTTTGAGGGGTTTTCTTTTAAAAGTATCACCAACATAATATAAATCATATGACTATTAAATTCATAACTATTACATCATATGGAATTTTTGTTATCACATGTCTTATTACATTGTGTACACATGGCTCTAAAGATTTAGTTTTTAAACCCATATTCTATACACCAAATTAATGTGTTCAAACCACATTAATGTTTAAATATTATTACAATCCAATGTATGTGTTGCTCACCAAAAGTTGAAGTAAAATATATTCACACATATCCAAATGCATCTAATGTTAAATTTATATGAACTCATCATGTAAAAAATTTGAGCTATATGAGATTGGAAATTTATATATGATTAAGGAAAATAAGTTAGGTAAAAAACCCTAACTTTCAAAAATAATGAGAAAGCGTCTAGTCTAATGAGAATCTTGACCCAAATTCCAACTTCATGGGGATACGTTACTCAAGAGATAATATAATTTTTAACAACTCTAAAAGATAATATTTATAAATAATGTCATACTACTAAATTCAATCTAATAAATTCAATTACAAACTGAGGTCAAGGTAGATGAAAACTAAATATTATTATGTCATACCTAGCATGTAATACATTTCATAATAATTTACCAGAATAAATTCATCCATAAATTTTGGAATAAATAATATTCAAAATTTATAAATAATTTATATACATGAGTATTAAAAAAGAATAAACAAACAAATAATTTATTTATTTACTTTCTAAAAAATGTGACTCAAATATAAACATTTTATATTTAATTTATTGATAAAAAATATTATTTTACATGGGCAGACACTTATCATTTATATAATTTTTATAAAACATAATAAAATATAAAAAATATTGATTTTTTAAGAAATATATCTTTGATATTTTATGATTACCAATGGGATAATCAGTCGTAAATTATGGTTGATTCAAAATAGAAACAATATGCATCAATAATATTATAAAATATAAATCCTAGTCTAATGATACAATTTCTACCTCCACTTATGACTGATGATATCATGAATCTCTATCCTATTTAATAATATATTGATTTGATAATTGTATTATGTTACCCTATTTTATCTAAAAATAGGGATCAATCTTCTTTTACAATTGCTTATATTTTTTTCCAGGTTGTAGTTAAAATCCATGAGTTTTATCCATATCATTCCTTAATATATGGATCATTCATACACTATGATTAACCAAAATAAAATATTTACAATGTATCACATTTCATTATATAGATTAAATTCCTTACAATAGAAAAGTGATTTCAAAAATAGTATAGAAACACATTGATCCATTATGGAAGATGGATTTGATAACGTTTTTAGGTTGAGATAGGTCATATTATAACTCTGATGATGAATGTAATACAATATAATTCTTGATATATCTTCTATTTTTTAAACATGTGATAAAATAGAGATAACATATATCTTTCCTATATTATTGAGTACCCAATATTTCACTTTTCAAAATATTATTAATGGAGATAACCTATGCAGTAGACCTATGCCTCCTACCACTAATGTTAGTACATCAACTAATGGATCCTCGATTGTATCGAGATGATCCTTAATCACTGAAGGGGTGATTGTGCATTCTCTATGAGAGGAATGATGATAAAATGCCAATAGAACCATAAATTTGGATTACAGGATCATATATACAAATCGAAAAGAACAACATTAATTTTATAAACACTTTTTAGGTTTTCATTAATTGAAGAAAGTTGGGACATGACTTATATCTTAGGGAATTTTTTAAAATCGGTGTTTAAAATCCATTGAACTCATAATGAATGTGTTAATTTATCAATGAATCAACTTAAGATTGATAATCAATGTGAAAAATATTTGATTTATAACCAAAGAAACCATATGGAAGGCTACGACCAAATTCATGCATGCAATATCATATATCACATGTCTATAATACATTATAATAGTAATATATCGCTAGTTAAAATATATGAATCAATGTTCTTATATCACCAATTATAGTCTATGGATACCATCAAATATGATATCACCGATTTTGTAAAATTCCAAAAATATATAAGATATATCATAAAGTATGATATAACTAGTCATTTGGTATGGCTTGTATATAACAAAATGGTTTTGGTTAATGCGTTTGGAAATATTGTATCATATGATAAAACTGTATGTTTCAATCCGATGATATGATTGTTGGGCATCATAATGCAAGGCTATTGTCATTATCCATTCAAGTTGAAATATATGACTTTCCATATTTTATTACATTAACCATGCTTTGATCATTTGGGTAGCTGAATGATAATAATTATCATTCGAGTAGATTATTTCAAGTTGGATATAATTAAATAGTTGTGGAAAAATATGTAATGCATGAGAGTCTCTTATATTCATTTAATTGTTACATGGGTTGGACACAACATTTACTCATGCATTATATCACAAGCGTAAATGCATGAGTACTCAAGGAGCATCCATGAGGAAAATATAAAAAAGTTGTACTGAAAATTTGTTGACTACACCTAATATTATACAATCCTTCCTATGATCTCAACCTGAATGACTTTTCATCCTTCATGTTTTACCCAACGAGGTACTAGAATATCATGGATGAAGGAAGATCCAACTCATAGGATGAGTTAATTTTTTTAACCCATGGATACCTCTGGAGATGTGATATCGTTTTGTGTCCACTTAAGTGATATTCCTCAATCCAATTTAAAGTTGTTCAAAGATGATGTAGTGGTATAAATATTGTAAGATTCACATTTTTATGGTTTTTAGTCTTATTTTATGCATTATTTCATTTATCATGTATTTTGATATTAGGTGTGTGTTTCATTAAATTGTTTTTTTCTAGTATATTTTTATATTCCTTTAAAATCCATTAGTGGTATCAGATCCTGTAATGAGTTTTGATTCATAAAATATTCTTAAAGAAAAAGTGGATTCATTATAGCATTACATATCCAATTCCAATTTTAAAATATGTTTCAGAGATTTGATCTCACTAGTTGATTCAAAACATATGATAAAAATATATTGTAAGAAGCTTCTCAATAAAAACCACATAATTTTATATTAATCATAGTATACAACTCATGATATATCATATTTTATGATAGATTCAACCATGTTTTGAAAAAATAGAGTATCATATGGATTTTATGATATCTATAAATATAATGAGATATGATATAATATGTAAGATTTTACCCTTACATTTCTAAAACTATTTAATTATAGTAATTTCATTAATCTTAATTTTTGATAAATTCTCAATCATAAAATAAGATATGTTAAAAAAATTAATTTTCATAAAAAATAATTTGGAATTATAAGTTATTATTTATATTTTTTTAAAATAATGATAAAATTTATTTTTGGGATATTTATTAATTTATAAATTTTTTATAAATATATAAATTATAACATTTATAAACAATTAATAAATATTTATGAAATATTAATTAATATTAAATATAAATATTGAAAGACATTTTACTAAACTATATTAATGACTTATGACATAAAAATATAGAATTTATTTATCGATCAATGATTTAGTTTATAAGGTGGTTATATATTACAAAACTAACTAAAAATATAAATTGTTCATATATTTAAATTTTGAATTTTTAATAGTACTTAATTTGAATAAAATTAGTGTCCTTATTGGGGATATTATTTACCTAACATCAAAAGAGTATTGGTAAATTATTTGATCAAGGTTTATATAAGTTTAAATAAGTAAAATTTTCCCATAATATAAAAGGGATTATAAAATGTTTATAATATATACAATATCAAATAGTTAAAGTGAAGTTCCATATAATGAATAATATGTAGTAATTTCTATTATGAAATTAAAATAAAGTGTTAATATTGAACATTATTTGATTTCTATAATGTATAGAAAAATTATAATGTTTTTATAATTTTCTTTTATTTATAAATTGTTTATAAATGTTTCTATAATATGTATATTTTTGAATTATTCATTTATTTAAATGTTAGTCCCTTATTTATTATTCATGGATATAAACTATTTATATTTTTTATATTTTTAGGATTTATTTTAATTATAAAATTGAATCTATAGATTTTCATTCATGTATCTAAGGGGTTAAATTCTTGATATGATGATGGATTTTATTTCTATCTACATTTAATTTAGTTTTTTATTAATATTGTTAGAGTGAATTTATTTTTTACATCTAGTTTATACAAATTAGTTGTTAGAGTTATGATGAATTGTAATATCAATTGATTTATGTATCCCTGGGTAGAGGGACTTTGGGTTGGAGTTTCCATTGGATTAGAGGATTATGCCTTGTTCTAGAAAGGTAGGGGTTGACTATATATATCTTTGATCCTACCCATGTAGTGATTGTTAATTTCATATAATTATAAATATTAATATGAATTTTTAATGTACCTTACACATGAGATACAATTAGATATGAGCAAATATATTTATCTTTCCTATCCCCTTCTCAATAATTCTACACTCACAAAACATATAGATTCTACATGAAACCCTAAACATCAGTGACAAAATTACATTGAGAATTTTCTCCCTTATTTATATAATTCTTATAATTTTAAATTTTATTTACTTCCTTTCTTTTATGAATTATACATACATTATGGTCTCTTACAATCCATTCACACTTGGTTTGTTTTGGTTTTTTAATTCTTTCATTTTCTCCATTCTATATTCTTGGTGGTACTCCTTACAAATACTTATTATCACGAACCAGGCTGGGTCACCATCCGACCTGATGCCCTACCTGGTCCGTGCCAAGGCCCGAAGGTCATTCCCAATCCCCACGGGCTGGCACAATTGCACGGGTATCAAGAGTAACATGTGGGAATAGTTTACCTGAAATAAAATATAGAAAAACAACAAACAAGATAAATAAACTAAAACTAGGAATAGAAATCCAAATTGACTTTAAATTATAAACAGGTTTAAAGTCTACAACTGGAACCAATAACTAAATAGAAAAGACAACAACATAAACTAAAACATTGACTCAAACCTCCCGACAAAAGAGATTCCACAACAACACCTCTCTTCATGAGAAGACCAACTGCAACCAGAACCACCATCACTAAACCTAACACGAACCCAAAAACATGAATTGGAACCAAAAATGTTTGGTTAAAACCCCCAAAATCAGGACCCATACCCTCTATAAAACTCATATATAAAGGGTAGAGACTCATCTGATTGGGGTGGTGCGCGTGGAAGGAGAAATCTGTGATTCATCGGAGATGCTCGCCATAATAAAGAGGATTCTGGCTGCAAGGGGAGGCTAATGGGGAGAAGCCTCATGATGGATAAGGAGAGGGAGAGCAGACTAACCAGGGAGGAGGATAACGTGGTGCGATGAAAACTTGAATGGAGGTGCGGTGTGAGTTGGCAGACTTGGTGGATGGCAGTGGTTCAAAGAGAGAAGGTCGGGAGGGAGGGAGGTGGGTTGTTCGGTAGCTAGTTAAACCAGGGGTGCAGTGCGGTGGGGATGCTGTCTGGGAGAGGAAGGAGGCCGGCTAGTCCTGTGGATGGTCGGTCTGGACCTGCGGAGTCGGGTGCGCTTAAAGGGGTGGGGGGTGTCCGGTGGGGTTTCGAGAAGGAGGGGCGTAATGGCAGCACCTCTCCAGGAGGGAGGCAGGGTAAAAAGGTGGAGGTTCGACATGGAAGGGTGTTGCACGATGTCCGGTGGGGTTTCAAGTAGGAGGGGCATGACGACATCACTTCGCCAGGATGGAGGCAGGGGAAAAAGGCGGAGGTCCGACGTGGAAGGGGGCTGCACGATAGGAAGAAGGGAGTAGGGTGTGATATGACGTGGAGAGGAAGAAGATGGGAGGGGGTGTAGCACAACCCAACCCCAAAAAAATAAAAAATTAATAATAATAATAATAATAAAATTAAAAAAACAATAATAATTGTAATAAACCAAAATAGGAATAGTAATAATAATAATAATATTCTCAAATAATTATATTATTATTACCATTAAAACAATTCATTAAGTTAATTCAATTTTTCTTATTTTATTTTTATTTTATGTTTATTATTCACTTAATTTGATTTCTTTATTATTAAACCATTTCATTTAATTAATTGAAAATTGGCAGGTCACCTGGTGGACCAGGAAAGGCTGTGCGGTTTCAAAATCGTGTCTCGCCCGCAGACACATGGTCCCCACTATGGGGTTCACCAACATGCTTGAATGGGTCATATGACAAATGATTGTCCGCACAGGGCAACACATGTCCTTTCCAGTGTGTTTTGTCCTCACTCACACACAACCTGGGAAACTTCCCATAAGGTCACCCATGTTGATCACTACTCCAGGGAAATCACATTTAACTATGGAGTTCTAATCAGACAGGCTCCTGAAAAATAAGGTGCACCTTATTGACATGAGTCATATCATTTTATCATTTAACCCTTTTCCATTCTAGGTTGTTACATTCACCCCCCCCCCCCCAGATCACAACGTCCTCATTTTGGGCCTTACATCTCAACCCAAGAAGTGCACCGCAGTTAAGGCTGGGAACCTCCCTCTGATACCAAATGTAACAGTTGGGCCTTGGCCACCAGTTGCCCCGCAGACACATGGTCCCCACCATGGGGTCCACCCACATGCCCGAACGGGTTATATGACTAATGATTGTCCCCACAGGCCAACACATGTCCTTTCCAGTTTGTTTTGTCCTCACTCACACATACCCTAAGAAACTTACCAGAAGGTCACCCATCCTGATCACTACTCCAGGGAAAGCATGTTTAACTATGGAGTTCTAATTAGACAGGCTCTCGAAAAGGAAGGTGCACCTTGTTGACATGAGTCATATCATTTTATCATTTAACCCTTTATCATTCTGGGGTGTTACACCTATTGTTGGAGCTATAAAAAGATTAATTGGGTTTCCCTTCTTATCTAATGATATAACCCATAACCTTTGATCCCAATACAGGCTAGGCATTACATTGTGTTTGACGGATTTTGGATTGTGATGGACGATGCTTTTTGATAAATTCCCTTGAAAACACTCCTTTTTTTGGAATGACCCTTCACATAGTGCTCCTCCTCTTCCCATCATTTCATGAACACATTGTAAAAAACCAACATGATCTTTAATGATGGTGGTAATAGTTTATTTAGATGGTGTTGGGGAGTGACTTTGTGGTATTTCACGCATTAGAGTTCTTTCCCCTTCAAAACAACATTGTTTCTGGTTTTTGCCTATATACTCTCTGGTGTGGTCTTCTTCCATGGGTGTGGTGCTCTTCTTCCATACATGGTTCCTAGTTTTTATTGAATCAATATTTCTATATATATATCCATTTATTTTTATTTTATTCCATTATTTTTATATGATCCTTTATAAGAGTAGATTCATGGAATGTAACACCCTAATATTTTGCAATGCTTTTGAATTAATTTAATATTTGTTGATATTTTTCATTTTACACAATAATGAATATAGTGAGTGGAATATGAAAGAACTATGTTTGGACTGTGTTTCACACAAAAAAAAAGTTATTCTGGAAATACATGCAACACTAGGACTTGATTTTGGTACACACAACACTATATTTGTCTTGTGTTACACAAAAGGCTGAGTATCTTCGATATCTTGTGTTACGCGTAAGGCCACATTTTAGAAAACTAAAATATTATATTAATATTATTATTAAATTATTTTTATAGTTACTACCTAGTCATTTAAATGGATGTTATGAATAAGATAATCTAAATTTTGAAAATACTATTTACACATTTTTATAAAATGAATCCTTTGGTTATCAATTTGTTATAAATTAATTAGATGACTATTTGAAAATAACAAAATTACATTTCTATAAAAATATCATTTATATTTTCAAATATAATTTTATCTCAATAAATTTTTAAAAAACCTTTTATTAATTTTCTATATAAAATTAATATATTATATTGTCAATATTTTTTTATACTCATCTAATATTTCATAGGAATAAGAGAAGAATAAATAGAATTATTTGAATAAAAAAGCTATTTCTATAAAAAGAAATTTTACTGCCTTTTAATGGGGAAACTATTTTAAATATTGTTATTGAAACATTATAAATTTTATTTGATAAAATAAATTTCATTTTTGAAATAATAATATCATAATTTAATTGGCGTGAATTTTTAATATTTTTCTGAGATGTTACATTTTTTTGATGAATAGTTAAAAATACTGAATTTTAATTGAAAAAATCTTTTACATAAAATTTATTCATATAGTTATGTTATATTTTAAATCAATATTATATGATATTTAGATAAATAATATATAATTTAATTTAATTTTTTTCGTTTTTATCAATTTGACATTAAAATTTGATATTAAAAAAATTAATGCTTCGGAACACTTTAGCTTTAAAAAACCAATTTTCTCGCCCCATCAACTGGATTGACAATAAATTAGTTTCTACAAATTTTATTATTATAATTTGAAAAAACATGATTCAATTTTTGTACTCATTATTATTTATACTATCTAATATGGACAACATAGTTCTTTACCAAATTTTTAGTAAAAGTAAATGAAATTAATGACAACAGTCAAGGTAAAAACAAAATTAATTAGCAGTTAAACTTTAATTTAATGTGTGAAATAACCTAGAAACATGAAAAAAATAAATTTTATGGAAATATTTCAACAAAATACATTATTTTATAAAATATGTACAATTATTTGAGGAACATTATTTAAGGAAGACCTCTTAAATGTGTTTTCCTTTTTATATTTACAAGAATGCCACTTCTCCATCACTATAAAAAGTGCACTCGTCCCTTACTTCATTACACCTATCAAAACCATTGGCTCAGAAAAACCATGAAAACATATCCTACCAAATTATTTCCATAAATACAAGGTTAATCCATTTGGGAAGAAATCTCACTAAATAATCCCTTTGGTGAAAACCATGAAGAGTTACCCAAAGAAGAGAGAGAGCATCCTTCCACAAGGAATTTTGTTTTATTTTCATTATACACACCCTTAATTATTATTATTACATACTTATATATACAAATAAGTATAATATGTGTAATGAGATATATTTATGTTATGGTTTCATCAAAAATTCACACTCACTTCCATCATATTGGATACACGGTCGTCATTTGTGAGTATGGAGGACTATGACCTCATGAACTGATGTCGCTCGCTCTTCCACTTCCATATTTCAAGGAAAACAATTATGATAGAATTTAATTTTTTATATTTTATATATGATATTTATGTTTTATTTATGATTATTTAGTTATTATCTTACACATAAATTCATTATTGACATTTTTTTAAATATGATTACTTCGTTTTCAGATGTATGGACTTCCGCCTCTTCAAAGCAATGCGATCTATTTACACTTTCTATGGAAGGTATTAATGAAGGTTTTTTCAAATGAATAAAATATATATATAATAAAAATTATAATTTAATTGTAACACACACACACATACACACATATATATATAATTTATTTACTTAATTACTATCAATATTACAAGAAAACAGAAACAATGTTCATGCGTACGTACAACCCTGCTCTCTAGGAACGATGTATTCCATTTAATATTTCTATATTTTAAGGATTATGGTATATATTTATAAAGTTAATATATATGATATTTAAATCATGTTTTAAATTATGGATATAATATAATCATGATTTGAGTAAGAGAAACAAGAATAACAAGTCAAAACATACCCAAAAAACAAAGAGAATATTTCCCGAAATTTAACATTCAATATAATTATTAATAAACATGTAATATAAATTCATAATAAAATAATATATAGTATTAGATATAAAAATATGGTTATATGGTATATTTATAACAAACTAAAATTTATTATACTTAATTTTTGAACGTGTAGGAAGAAATTCAAGTCCAAAGGTAAGGGAATTTAAACTCACTTTCCTATATTTGGGAGATACATGTCATATTTAGTATATATTTATTTCATGTTGTGAATATATTTCTCTATGAAATGTTATATGATGAGTTAAATTTATTTCATGATATTATATTTTTCAATATAAGTTATCCTTTCATGGGGACCACTATTCAAAATTTACTCATGTATTAAGGATTTTTCCATCTCACTTTTATTTCTGTGAGATTTATGCCATATTCACCACCCATTAATTTAATGTAGTGTATATAATTACCATTAATATATTATATTGTTATTATTCATAAATTTATGGTTATTTTAATATCAGTTTTTTATTTTTATTTCATGGGGTTTATGGTTAAAATATTTACAAATCAGTAAAATAATTTTGTCTCAATTTTCCTTCCTTGAGACACATGTAATGTTTTGAACCTATATTATTATTTGAGGTGTATACACATAAATTTGAAATGTTATATCATTAATATAATTATTTTAAAGATATTTTAATCTTAATGTAATGTTATTATTTCAAGGGGATTATGATTCAATGTTACCAATGTAGTAACAGTTTATTGGCATAATTTAATCATTTATAGGGAGTTTTATTATTATGATTAAATAAAAGAAATAATAGGATCCATAACTTATTTAATGTAATTATCTTTTTTATGATATGGTTATTAAGGATATATTCATGTAATGGTGCCATTTTTATACCCCCTAGTACTTCAGATAATTAGAAATTGTTTTTATGAAAATATGACATTATCTCTCTCCTTGGTCATGAAATAAGTGTTCCTTAAAATCAATTTTTTCATAAAAATGTTTGAAAAAGTCATTATTATTTTCTTATGATCATTAAAATTAATATTTATCCATTTTAACATTAAAAAATGGTTTTTAAAAATGAATATTTTTGTCATTTTCCGTTAGAGGAACTTTTATAAACTTTTTAAAGCACGAATGGAATGTTTAAAAGGTGTGGATTTATACACTTTCGTGATGATTATTTATTTGAATATTCATTTTCATGTTTACAAGAATTTTTTTTAAGAAAAACATGTTTCCTAATATTTTGGAAATTCATTTTCTACAAATTTGTTTAAAAAAAAGGTTTTCAAAAATGTTTAATCTTTTAAAAGTTTTTTCAATGTTTTAAAGGTTCCATTATATGTTTTGAAAGAAACATGTTTTAAAAAAAAATTCAAACATATTTTAAAATATTTCAAGGGGGAATACTTCCATTTTTTTCAAATTCATGAAAACGTTTTTCAAAGAAAAATGTGTTTAAATTGTTTTCATGATTATTTTATATGTTGTCAAGGAAACCTATTTTTAATGTTTTTTCATGATTACATCAAAAGGTTTCATGTTTATTTTCAAATAAAATGGGTTTTTAAATGTTCTATGTTTGAAAAATTATTATTTTTCAAGTAAGAAAGAATATTTTCCTTAATAAATTATTTTAAATGATATCCCATTTTTTCCATCTATGATGAAATACAATGGTGTTACTCGTGCCTTACCAGTGATATGACGAAAGAGTTATATTCACATGATTTACCCTAATGGATTATGTTATGATATATTTATTTTTATGAAAACTATTTCTCTTTCACATGTTATATATGTACAAAATACCTTTATCTCCCATGAGTTATATTTTATGAAATCTGATTCTCTTCCATAGGATAAATTCTTATAAAAAACACTACTTTTCTTGGGTTATGTTTTGATGAGATGGTTATGAACATTATATATTATCTATAGGTTATTATATGATAACAATTTTATATTCTCATTTAATTTCATTGGTTATGATATGATATTTATGAATCCCATATCTTTTTATGGATCATGATATGATGAATGTGTTATTTTCATATGGAATATATATGTATGATTTCATTATGCGACAGGTGTGAAATATATATCCCACTAATTAATTGGGAAAATATTTATATCTCATGAGATAATTATTGTAAAAAAGTCAATAATCTTGATCTGCTATGGGAAGAAGGTGAAATTTGATCCACTCTGGGAAGAAGGGGAAACTCGATCCACTATGGGAAGAAGGGGAAACCTGATCCTCTATGGGATGAAGGGGAAACATGATCAATTATAAGAAAATAACTGGGATTGTGGATAATGGTGTTTCTCTCCCCATAGGTTTAGTCCCCAAAATGTTCCCTTATATGTTTTGAAAGTGCACCATGACTTATAGAAAATGATATTGCATGTTAATGTGTCTGCCACAATTCTATTTCTTATTCTTGTGTTATGTGATATTGGATTTTTGTCCTGATTCCCATATGATCTACTTCTTATTTATTGTCAAAATATATTCCAATACTCATGTAGATTATCTTTTATATGAAATATATGATATTTATCTATTATTCTCACGTTCTCATAACCTTATTATCATATTATGCATACATTTCATTTTTATTTACCCTTACTGAATATCTAAGTTAACCCTTTTTTATTTTCCCTTTCCCTAGGTTAAAAAAAGGATTTAAGTATAAGTAATAATGGGTAGGATTTTTGTGGGAAACACTAAATATCATTCACCGAGATTGATGTTTTTTTCATGTTTCCAAAGAAAAAAACTATGACAGTTGTTCAAAACGAAAATTTCTAATGTGATGAATATTTATCAATTTTGATGTAATATCCATGTTTTTTAAGACATGGTACCAATAACTATTGTCAAAGTAAAGGTCTAGTCATCCTTTGGAAATTAGGATTAGAAAACATTAGTAATATCCCTAGGTATATTTATAGGGATATATCTAGGGATTTTTCTATGGATAAGCATAATGGGACCTAGATTTAAACATAGCTGTCATGATTGAGGCATCATATAAGTGATTTTTCATGATTATGTGGTATTATACTATGAAAATTTATTCAAAAACTATGATTCATGGTTATCGTCAATGAAAGGGACAAGAAGGAAATGATTAAACATTAAATATGATAGAAAATTTTATATTGATCAATAAAATGGATGATAACTAGATTAAAGGATGTTGTTATCCTTCCTAATCAGTTTTCATGGAACATGATTAACAATGTTCTCTATAACCTAATATTAGACTCAAAAAACAATATATGGAAATATTTATAAGAGATTTTGTGTAATAGATACCATCAAGGATTGCATATTTCGTTTCATTTGTGTCTAGAATCTGGGAAGAAGCACCCAAAAGGATGTATTAAAGTAATATGACGGTGTTTTAACTATGTAAAAGGACACAAAGAAATTAAATGTAAAATAAAAATGAAGAGTTCAGTTAGTGCAATGAATATGAATATTGGACTCCTAGAGACATCATTGAAAATTGAATTTATTAAATGTGTAATGAATAAGAATTATGAAAATCAAGGTCTTAAGTGGAAAGCTCATAAAGATAATCAACATGGTGGTATGAGTAATGGTTATATTGCAGATGAAGATAATAATGTGGGTGAAATTAGAATGTAAATAGATATTAAGTAATAGGATAAGGTAGCCTATTTATTGGATTAAGGATAAATTATCCAAAGTGATTATTTATTTGGATGTAAGAATTATTAATTTTGAAATATATATTGATTTCCCAGTTTTTTTTCACTAAATATTTAAAAGAATATGTTGAATGGTTCTGATGGAATGAAAAATTGATTTAATGGAAATATGATATTCATGGAAAACATAAGATGAAGGGAAATACAACCCTTAATTTTCTTCAATTTAGAGATAAGGATGTTTAGGTAAATATATATTGAATATGAATGAGTAATTTTAATGGTACTAGTTTCCTTATAAATGATTTAGGATTTGTTGACAAATTGATCTATGTTATCCGGGATGAAGTTTACAACTTTTTGATTTAAGGAATATATCCAATAATCACCGGAATAAAAAAAATTCATGTTTTCCATAATTTTTTATAGTGATTCAGGTTATTACCATGTTTGAATAGAATACATGATAATGTGTTTCATATGTTTGTAATGTGACAACCAAAAGTTACCTTATGTTAAATGAGGGATCAATGATAAAAAGATTTGGTGAGATTATTTCTATAGTTTTAGATTTACATATTTCAGAAATTTTATAACGTTAACTATATTAGGTATGGTTTATTTTAAACTTTATATGAGGATTTAGAGATTCGATTATTATATCACCATATTAGGATTTATTCATTTTGGATAACTTGTGTTAAACTTTTTGATATGATGCTAAAAGAGATAGATAGAAAGAATTATCATTCTAACTCATGATATCTTTGTAATCTATGAATGAAAATTTTTCCTTCATGTATTGGAGTAAGAGATGAAGTTAAAATTGATCATGGCACTACAAATGTAGAGGTTTTCTTAAAATATTGTTATTATATACTTTCATCATGATTATTCAACTTTAGGAAAAAGGGTCTTCAGAGAAATTTTTTTCTGGAAGTCATCATTTTGATAATATCAATGAACTTTATCAAGCCTCTTTGGGTTATATATTTGTGATCATTAAATTTATGCTAATAGTGTTCTCTATCACTCTCCATTAGTACTTGATAGTTATATTTCTCTTCTATGTCCATATTTTTTTTTCTTTCTGCCTATGTGATCCTATGTGGAAACATAGTTATGAGTCACTTTGGGTAACCATTATGTTCTAGAATTCCATTTTAAATGAAAATTTTAATATTGAGTTTAATGTTTTGGATTTATATGAATATAAATTTCAAGTATTACACCATTCATAACCGAGGTGAATTTAGAAGGAAAATTCATTTTAATGGTGGTCGAATGTAACTCCCTGGGATTTTGTGATTTATTTGAAATAATTTAATATTTTTGAAATTTTTAATTTCAAGAAACACTTAATATAGAATGTTTTATATGAAATATGTAATTTTGGATTCTATTTCATATAACAAAAAGGTAAGATTTCACCACACACAACACTTAGATTACCTTGTGGTAAACGTAACACTATGTTTACCCTATGCTACACTCAATCCCAAGTTTCTTAGATAGCTTGTGTTATATTAAAGGCCTAGTTTTAGAAAACTAAAATATACTATTAATATTGTTATTATAATATAATTATTCTTACCACTTGAACTTTGGAATGGATCTTACGAATAATATTAACTAAAATTACTTTTCCAGGAAAATTAATTTTTACGCAAAAACACAAATTTATGACAATAAATTAAACAAACCATTTTTGATAAATTATTTAAAAAAATTATATATTATATATTCATAGATATTTTTGATACCCATAAAATATATTTGATATGAATAAGATATGAATAAATCCAATTGTATGAATAAAAAGATTTATTTTTCTAAAAGGTAATTTTAATACCTTTTAATGGAGAACTATTTTAAATATAAATTTTATAATTTTATAATTATTATTGAAAATATAAAATCATTATTAAGATAATAATATCCAAATTTATTGTTTGATAATTTCTGAAAATTTTCCGACAAGTTTTATATTTTGATGAATATTGAAAAATAATGAATGTTAATTAAAAATTGGGTTTCCATCAAATTTATTTAAATAGATAAATATGATTTTAAATTATATTTGAAGGATATTTAGATAATAAATTCATAAATTAGTAAAATTTAGTTCATTTTAATAATATTCAAATTTAAATTGTCAATAAAAACAATTCACACTTTTGAAAAGTTTAACAGTAAAAAATCCATTGTTTCTCCTAGTATACAGGATTAAATATAAATTAATTTCTGATACTAATGTGATTAGAATTTGAAAAAATTGTTTTTATATTCGAAGTAAAAATAATTTATAATATATAATTATTTAATATATGTTTTTGGACAATATATTAGTGAATTTTATTAATATTAAGTATAGTGATTAAGTTAAAAACAAGATAACTTATGAGTTAAAAAATTCATTTAAGGGGCCAAATAACCTATACACATGTAAACAGAAATTGAATGGAAATATTTTGACCAATTAATAAATTTTATTATAAATGGAAAATTATTGGAGGAAAATTATGTAAGGTAGAACTATTAATTGTGTATTTCTTTTTATATTTAAATGAATTCAACTCCTCCTCCACTATAAAACGGCAGTCACCCCTCACTTATTCACACATATAAAGAGATTTTTCTCAGAAAAAACATTACCAAATATCATCCCAAATTATTTCCATTCATCTTATCAGACTCTATTTAGGAAAAAATATATCCAAGTAAACCCTTTAGTTCAAACAAAGGGGAGTTATCCAATGAATAGGTAATATCCTTCCTCATATGCTTTTGTATTATTTTCATTATTCACCCACTAAATTGTTTTTATTCTATTATTTTATAATCAAATAATAATCCTAAATATAGTAATATTATTTTATGTAAATGGTTTTACCTACAATCACATGAACTTCCATCAAATGGTACACACAATCATCATTTGAGTGTGTAGTGGAATATCGCCTTACTAACTAATGTTGCTCATTCTTCTATTCCCACCTTTAATGGTAGAAAATATTCATATAATTTCTATTATATCTGATATATATGATTTTTAGGATATATTACTGATTCTTTAATAATTACATAACACATACCTTCATGCTTTCTGTTTTGTAGAAATTTGATAACTTCATTTGTGGATTTTTGGACTACCACCTCCCCAAAGCGATATTACTCATTCACACATTACATGGAATGTGTTAAGGTTTTATTTTTTAAACATGTATGATATATATAAAATAATAATTATACTATTGTTATATTATATATATATATATCATTTAATTTATTTCTTTCAATAGGATAAGAAATTGGAAACAACATTCATGCATACGTTTCACCTATCGTCTCTATGAAAAGTGTATTCCATTCCATGTCTCTATATTTTTTAAATTATAATAAATATTTATATAATAAATATATATTATACTTAAATCATGTTTTAAAATTTTGAAATAATTAAATCATTATATAAGTACCAAGATCAAGAATAACAAGTAAAAACATATACGAAAAACAAATTGAATGTTACCTGAAACATAATCTCAACATCGAATTGTTAATAAACGAGAAATATAAACTCATAATAAAATAATATATAATATTATTTATAATAATATGGTTAATTTTTATATTTATAATAAATTTATATTTATTATATAGGATGATTTTTAATTTACAATTAAATTCAAGACTTAAGGTAAGGGAATTTCATCTCACTTTCTTATATTTGTGAGATACATGCCATATGGGCCGCCCATTTCTTTTATATGGTGTATATAATACCCTATGAAATATTATATAATGAAATAAATTTATTTTATGATATTATGTTTTTCAATTTATGATATCATTTCATGGAGATCATGCACTTAATGTTACTCAAGTATTAAGGATTTCATCATCTCACTTTTATTTATGTGAGATTTATGCCTTATTCACCAATTATTTCTATTCGGTAGTGTACATACTGCCCATGTATATATTATATGATTATTATCCCTAAATTTATGGGAATTTACATGTATAGTTGATTATCTCTTTTTAATGTGGTTCTTGGTTCAAATGTTTCCAAATTAGCAATATAATTTTGTCTCAATTTGCCTTCTTTGAGATACATGTCATGTTATGCACCTATCTTCTTCTATGAGGTTTATAAAAATCCATTTTAAATATTATACCATTAATATCCTTATATGATACTTTAATCTAATGTAATTTTCTTCTTTTATGGGTATTATGATTCAATGTTACCCAAGTGGTAATAATTAATTACTAGAATCTCATCGTTTATCAGGATTATTTATATATATGCTTCCATTGAGAAAATATAATGATACGTCTCCAAATAAATATCAATAATTTTATTATCCTCTAGTTATTAATTATATATTCATGTAATGGTACTATTTAACTAATATTTTTTCACTTAAGATAATTAAGAAAGTGTTTTTATGAAAATCGGACATTATCCCTCAATTGAGTCAGAAATTATTGTTCCTTCAAAACCAGTTTTTTAAAAAAAAATATACAAAAAAATTAATATTATTATCCTATGGTATTTAAAATAAATTTTAACCCATTATTAACATTGAATAAAAAAAATTTAAAAAGGAATCTTTTTTTGGTCAAGGCACTCTTCAAAACTTTTTACTGCTCAAAAATATGTTCGACATGTACATATTTATCTGCCATCATGATTTTGATTTCATTGAAAATTATCTATAAATTTTACTAGAGTAAATTAATTAAGTATTGTTTTACCAAATATTCAAGAAATTCATTTCTTGTAATGTTTGTTTCAAAGAAAATGATTTTAAAAAACATTCTGTTTAAAATGGGTTTTAAATATTTTAAACATTTATTTACATGTTTTCGAAGAATTTTTATCAATTTTTTTCAATATTATTTTATAATATTTCAAGGGAAATAGTTTTCATAATTTTTTCACCCTTACCTAATATTTTTTCAATTAAAAGAGTTTTGAAAATGTTTTTATGCTTCATTTATAAGTTTTCATAGAAAATGGTTTTCAAAATGTTTTTAAAATTACCTAATAAATATTAAAGGCTATTTTAAAATAAGTTTTTCTAAAATGTTTAATATTATAAAAGGTATTTTTTCAATGTATAAAGGATATTTCATCTAAAATTATTTTAAAATATTTTTCAAAAATTATGTTCCTTATAAGATGAAATCTATTGGGGGTACTCATTTTTTCTAGGGATATGATTCAAGGGTTCTGTTAATATTTATTATATGAATGGTTTATCTTTTAATATAATGATTTTTATGAAACCCTTTTATATTTCCAAGGTTATAATCTTCTAAAACCTGTTTATATTTCATGGGTTATACGGTTATAAAATCTGATTCCCTTTCGTGAGTAATATGATTATGAAATCTGTTTCTCTTCCACAGGTTATATTCTTTAAAAACCCACTTTTTTTAACAGACAATGATTTGATGAATTGGTTATGAAACCCATCTCATTTCCATAAATTATTATAGGATGAAACATTTATTATACCCCTTTAATTTCATGTGTTATGATATAATTATTATGGAACAATCTCATTTTAAGGGTAATAATTTGTTTAATGTTTTATTATATCATTGAACAAATATGTTTGTTTTCATTATCTAAAAGGTGGGACCTATTTATCCCTCTAATTTATTGGGAAAATATTTTTATCTCATCATATAATTATGGGAAATAAGATCTAGAGATTGATCTACTATGGGAAGAAAGAAAATCCAAATCCAATATGGGAAGAAATGAAAACCTGGTCCACTATAGAATGGAGGGGAAACTCGATACACTATGGGATGATGGGGAAACCCATTACACTATGGTACGAAGGGGGACCTGATATATTTTAAGTAAAGGACTGAAACTGTTGTTGGTGGTGTGTCCCTCCCAGTTGGGGTGGTCCCCAATAAGTTCCCTGATAAGTTTAAGAAATTCAAGTTGACTTATAGAGAATGATATTACATGTTTATTTAAATAACACAATTATATGTATTATTTATATATTATGTGGTCATGGATTATAATCATGATTCCCTTATAATTTATTCCTTATAAATTTCTAATCTATATTTCATGACACATGTATACGATCTTTGATATAAAGGGTATGGAATTTAAATTTTATTCTCATCTTCTCATACCCTTGTAGTCATGTTATGCTTACATATCAACATCATTTATCCTTACTGAGCATCTATAATCACTATTTATTATGTTTCCTTTCCCTAGGAAATGGAGAAAGGTTTTAGGAAGATGTTTTAAAGGGAATGATCTATTTGGGAAACATTTAAGATCTTTCACCATGTTATAATATTTTATTCCATGTTTTAAAAGACACTAAATATTATGGTCTTTGGGTATGTGCTTTTGTAATGTTCTGAATATTCAACTAAATTGATGTAATATCCATGTATGCAAAGACTAGATTTCTATATGGATGGTCATATTGAGGTTGTATACTCTAATGACCAAGACCCTAGCAATCTAGAGATGGTGTCTACTCTATTGCATTGGTACAAGGTATATGAGATCAAAATACAATGGATTGGTTTGTTTATATATCTAGGAAGACTAGATATATATAGGATTTCTATATCACATTATAAAAAATAAACATATCCCAAAAATAGTACATCATTCTTAAATATAATTCAATGATTTCTTGTTAATATCATATGGAAATGAAGATATAATAAAGGGATATCTCAAATTATCATCTAGGGGAATCATACAATGAAATATATCATGATTAGACAGGAAAAAACAATACATAAAAGTGAGTAATTAGTAAATAATCCATTAAATCAATAAGTTTATTATAAAATATATCAATAGTTTAAAGTAAACACATGGATGGTGATTACTTAATTATTACTAATGGTATTTCATGATGATATACATTTATGATTTTACCACTAAGAACATATTCAAAGTCATCATGGATATTATAGTGAACTCCTTATACGAAGACAATTTCAATAATTGAGTAATAATATACTAAATACTAAACAAATAAGGAATTTCAACTAGTTTATCTCATGATACCTATTAATTCATCAACAATTGATCTACAATTTAGATGTACCCACCACTTAAATATTTCTAATCCCTTCCTAATATATTTAATGAAAAATACAAAACATAATCTAAAATATTTATTAATCAATAAATATATGCATTGAACCAAGAATATGTCACATTAATATTTCACTAGAAAATTAAATATAATTCTTAATATATTCCCATCAAATGAAATCATATATTAAAATTGTATTAGGTTAAGAAAATATAAAATTAGAATGAATGATACTGAACACATCCATAATGATAAAAAATAAACATAAATGAGAAAAATAATGTACAATGAATATTGAAGAGTGATAGAGGACATGATCAGAAGAAAGTAAATGATCCCAAAAATAACATTTAATCCCTGAATTAGTAAAGGATTATAGAAGACCATTAATAAATTTAAAATTATTGTTGTAGATAAAGAAAATTCACTTGATAATTAATGATGAAAATGGAAGTTAAAAGTAAAACAATATCCCCTTAAGTCAATTGAAGCCATGTGAAAATGAAGTTATAATTCATTTCCTTAATAAATGAAATATCTTTCATAATAATCTTCCTTCACTAACAACATATATTGTAATATTATAAAACTAAGAAAATATAAAATTATAATAATTGCTACTGGACACATATATTAAACTAAAATATGAACATGAAGAAGAAAATTGATGTTTAATGAATAATTAAGAGTGTTAGACAATAGAATTATAATAAACTAAACAGTAAAATAATGTGGTTTTATCTATTAATTTGTAAAGGATCATATAATGCCATCAATTAATCATAAATAATGGTTTGAAATAAAGGACTTTAATTTGAGAATTATTGATGAAAATGGAAATTAATCTTTAAAAAATATTTCATAAAATAATTTTTAATTTTGTTGTGAAAATAGTGTGATAAATAATTTAAAAAATTATTTTCATTATTTTAGAAAATAATAATGTATTATTCAATATAAAAACAAAAAATTTAATGAATAATGGAAAAAATATTTTCAATAAAAAACTATGGAATTTTATAGAGGATGCTAAAAAGTGATTAATGGCCATAGAGGTTCAAAATTTATATAATGCAATATATATTAAAAATAAAATTCATTTAAAACTTTTAAAAAAAATAAAAAACAACCATTTGAGAAATAGTAAATAAATTCATTCATAAAATTTTGAAAAACATGGAAATTATGGCTGGAATTTTAATTTTAAACAATCAATGGTGAATTTTAACTAACATTGTTGTGACATTTTTTAAAATATATATATGGAAGAAAATGATTCATGTCTGAGGAGAGGAAATAAATTCATTTTTTCATTAAAAACAATATTTTGGTCATTGAGTACCAAAGATAGTAAAAGTTGGATGAAAAAAAGGGAACACTATAAATAAATATAGAATAAAAAATATATGTGGTTTAGTAATGTAAAGAGCATATATAATTATTACACTGTAAATTTAAACATGGAAAATTATAAATAAGAGTGAGATTGTAAAATAAATCTTTATATATTTAAGAAATTTTCAATTAAAACCACATAAAAGGTAAAAATTGAATCAGAACATTATATAACCATAATAAATAGGAATTAATGATATAATATTTAAAATGGGTATTATATACACCAAAGTAATTAAATTAGGTTAATTATATAAAATATGACTCAATGTAGTTCAATTGAGATGAAAAAACCCTTACAATAGGTTATGGATTGATTTGATGTTCTACAACGGTATGTGGAGAAATTTAAATTATAGGATTCATCAATTAATTCATTCTTTAGATTAGTTATTGACAGAACACATATCTTGTTTATTAATTTCCACACACCATATCCATAAAAAGTTCTACTTGGTTCCCATCATTCATGTCATTCATTTTCATTTGTAAACTCTTATCGTTAATTTGTAAACATTTTTACTTCACTTTTAAAGATGATTTGGGAATAATTTGAAAAAGTGGGGATTTTCAACTTCCATTATGTTTCCCTTTTCCAATTTACTATATCCATTTATATATGAACTTTTTTATATTTATTTCATTCAAAAGTAGACAATCTTTTCTAATCAATGCACCAACCACCTTATTTTCTTACTATAGGTGGAAGTGTATTGAGAAATCATAATCCTTGATTGGATATAGCCATATCTTTTGTCTCATATTGTGATATTTTGTTGGAAAATGTATTTAAAAAAATTTTCATCCATTTACATCACACATCATTCAATATAGAGATAATTATTATATATCTTCATTGAAATGTTTACATTTTCCAAATAAATAACATGGATTTGATTATTCTATTCATGGATCCTTAACTATTTGGACTAAAATGTAATAACTCTATCATTATTTATAAGGTTGAATCAGAGTCCATTATTTGAGGCATCCCTATAAATAATAAACCATTCCTTTCTAATGGATATTTCAATATATATGAATTGAAAAATATCCTCTCCAATTCTTCAAAAAAAATCATTATTTTATTCTGACCATATGAACTTAACTTATTTACATATCAACTTGGTTAATGGGTCAACTAGTCACGATTTTTTTGACTAAAGCTACACTAATTACCTAATAATACAATGTTATCATGTATCTTATTTATGTTCATTAGGGAATGAAATTATTGAACATCATTTTTATTTGAAGCATAAAATAATATTTCATCCTCATGGATATGACCATGAAAATAAAATTTATACAGCTAGAAAGTTTACTTAATAAATTTTCCATATAACACATCCCCTATGGGAGTTTCAACAATGACTATCAAATATAATTTTCTCTCTTCATATATTTTCGAGTATACCATGATATCATTTATAAATTCCACAATGAAATTATCTAGATAATAATTGGATAATATATTCATCAGATCTTTAAAAACATAGGGTTAATTAGGAAATCAAATAGGAATTTTGGTAAAATCATAGTGTTCGTACCTTGTGTTAATTGGAATCATTAATACATCTACCTTCCTTACCCTTAATTAATGATAACTAAAATGAAGATCAATCATTAAAGAATACCAAACTCTTTGACATTGATCAAACATGTCACAAATGCAAGGAATGTGATTTTTTTCTTTATAGAAATGAAATTCATTTCTTTATAATTCATCAAAAGCTACAAGGACCCATCATTAATCTTTAGAAAACAAATACCGGATCCAGGGGAGAAATACTTGGGTGAAAAATATATCTTATTACAAAACTATTTTATTTATTTATTTTGTTCCAATAATTTTACTATGGATATTATATAGAGATTATTACATATAAAGTTTTCATTATGGATGATTTCAATGGAAAACTCAACTTTATTCTTGGGTGTATTTCCAGGTAGTTGTTCAAGAAACGCCTTTATTTATTCCTATAAATTTGGCATATATTTTATTCTAAGACTAAGTTTCCCATATTTAAGTTTAATATTCTCTTCTTATCCTAGAATATCTTCAAGGAGAGTTAATGGAGGTAGATCTATAAATGATTTAGATATATATTTCCACTTTAAATACATGGAATTCCACACCCCCTTCTTGAATTATAATATCCTTCTCTTCAATATAAAATTTTTCATTATAATTTAAAATCCAATCCATATCATGGATTATATTAATGTCAACCACATATATGAAAATCATGTTTCCAAATATTGTATATCTATACATCATAATGTGGATTAATTGACATATACTTATTTAAATAATATTTCCACTAGGAGTCTTAATTGATAAGTACCATATCAAGGTGTTAGGAAATGATTAATTATTATTTTTAAACATTGAAGATATAAAAGAGTCTCAAGGTATATAATAAAATAAAGAATTAGCTAAATTTGTGTTGACAATCAATGTACCTACCATCACACTTTTGGAACTTCTTCATTATAAGTAGTAATCACATGATCTTATAATTTTCTGGGTATGCTCTTATATAGTAGGATCCATTTAGTTTTTAAGGAATTGGTTTGAATAATAACCCATCTCCCACTAGTTAATGTACAAGATAACAGTGTTTTCTTTCATTCCGTTATTTTCTTAATCCATGTGTAACTTATCTTTCCACTTGTAACAAAATCTTAACCAATTTAATAATTTACAATTTTGTTTATTTCAATAATTATCAAATTATGGAAATATCATTTTTCTTTCCTTCTTCATTGACATATTTTTTCCATGGTTTTCAAAAAAATAGTCTTTTATTTATTTATCAAGAATATTTAAGACCTATAAATTATTTCTCTACCATTATAAAACATGAAACTATATCATTATTTAATAAAAATGTTTCAGAGACAAGTTGTCATCAAATTTTTGGCTTTATAACATCAAATAAATGATAAATATTTATTTCTAAATTATCTATAAAGTCCATTTCATGCATTTATAACCCTGAAAAGCTAACATCATATTCAATAATATTTCCCTCTTCTTTATTATTTAGTATGACAAACCTTATCTCTATTTTAGTGCATTGGTCTTAAGGAAAATACTTATTGAATAATATCATGTTAAAATTTCTAAATTCTATAATTTTATTTAATAAACTTGTTTAGTATTCTTGATTAATGACCATTGCTGATCAGAATCTCCCTTTAAAAATCATATTACTAGAATAACCATTTATTTTTCAATACTACCCAAATATTTGAATACCTTTTTAAGGGAATTGATCCATCAATAAGATTAAAATGAGTTTCTAGTTTAATTAAAGGATATGTTTTTTTCACATAAAGGGATCCTACATTGGTGTATCATGATATGGAATCATAGGTTACTCTATACAAGAAAAGTTATTTGTTATAACATGGGTCAATTTCCCCAACATGGATATGATTTTCTCTGGCCCAACACCCACTATATTGACATAGTCATAAGGAAAATCTCTATATTAACTATGGTTGTTGACATGATTTCACATTATTCTTCTAGGAAACATATATAAACTATGAAACAAATATAATTAGATTATAAAATCACAAATATTAAACCAAAGAACAATAAAAAAATTTATATATGTAAACATTCTAGGTGATTTTGAATGACCTTTCTACATATGTTATCCAAAAACCTAGTTCCCAATAATCCTACCAAACCAATATTTTATAATAGTTATAATGGCCTCGACTCTAGTAAACCATAGGTGGTGTCTAGTTTATTACATTGGAAAATGTTATAAGGGATATCACCCTGAATGATCTATTAGTTTAGTTGTTTTCAAATAATAGATATATATATAATTTCATTATAAAATTGAAAAAATAAAACATAGAAGGAAAAATTGTATTACATCTATAAAGATTATTCAATTATTCCTTCTCTATTTCTTATGGAAAGAAAATTATAATTAATTTTGAGCTTAGATTCATATGAAGGGAAATAAACCTGTGAAATCAATCAAGAGTATACAAGTAATTAAAATATTCGATTGTGAATAATCAATACATATAATTTTTAATAAATTCATAGAGTGTGAAATATATCCATGGATGAAAGTAAAGATACAGATAATGATAACTGAATTCTTACAAAATGAAGTGATCATTGTTGAGCATTCATTATCTTATTTCCATGTCATTATAGAAATACATCGTGAATCTTATTATTAATGCCTTAATCTGAGACACTTTCAATAATTGGGTAGTAATATCCCAAATAAATGACTAATAATGTATGAAAACCTATTTTTTGCATAATACATTTTTATGTATCATGGTGATATTTATAATTGGAAAAACATGTCACATATATTTTCCTAATTATTTTATTATATATTGAATCAAAAATATAAATAGTAATCCAAATTCCTAAAAAATAAATAAATATCTGTATTGAATAAAGAATATGGAACATCACTTTTCCTTAGTAGATGAAATAATATTATTGATAATATTCCATTAACTAACACTATAGATTGTAGTGATATACAGTAAAGACACTATTGATGTATTATAAATGATACTAAACACATCCATGATATGGAAATATAGACATGAAGAAGAAACATAATGTCCAATGAATAATGAAGAGGGATAAAGAACATGATAATAGTAAGTGGAATGATCCCAAAAAAAATATTTTTAATATTTTTTTGATAAATAAGTTATAAATCATTTCTAAAATTTTCTTCAACTATTAAGAAAATAATTCCATTTTTATTGAATCTAAAATATAAAAATCCACCGAATAATAGAACAAAAATTTCCTTTGAAAACCTATGGAAAAATGTAGAGTAATATGAGTATAAAATGACATTTGTGGATGTGATACAATCATTTCACATCATATACATTAAAAAGAACATTCCATTCAAACTTTTGTAAATATGGTAAAAAACTATTTCAATTTTTTTTTAAATATTCATTTATAAAGCCTTGAAGATGATGTCAAATATGGTTGATACTAGCTTTCATAAAATCATTTTGAATTTATAATAATAATTTAGATGCATTTTCAACCATACTAAAATAAACAAAAATATTCCCAACCTAAGAGAATAAATAAGTTTTAATTTTATTAAAAAACATTATTTTGGTATTTGAGTAACAAAGTGAGAAAAAGTTGGAAGAAAACATTGAAAAACAATAAAAAACAATTTTATAATAATATATATGGGGTTTAATGTGATAAATAGTCTATTAATTTTCTACTATAAATAGGAACATGAATAATCACGATAATAGTTATATTTTGAAATAAATATTTATACCTATAGTAAATTTTGAATAAAATCCCATTAAAAGGGAAAATTTGAATTCAAACATTAAATACCGTGAAAAATGGGAATTATTGATATACTTTGAAATTGTAGAATTATATACACAATAAAAAATATATTAGGATTATAGTATAAAATATATCTTAATAGAGTAGAATTGAGATAAAAAAATCCATACCAAAGTTTCTTACATGGTCGAATGCATCATATCATCAGGAATAATAAATTTAACTTTAAGAAATAATTTATTAAGAACAATATATATATATATATATATATCATTTTTGTGATCCTTTTATAATCATTTTATGTCCATTACTTGTGTATTATTTCTTTTATTTAATACTTATGGATGCTCAATTAATTTCTTCAAAAATACTTTGATATGTTGACTATTGTCAAATGTGTCATTAAATAGTTCAATAACCTCAATAATTCTAAAAAATTAATTAATATAATATTTATTTGTTGTATAAATTCTAAGAACTATTTATGTGTGTTGTAAATAGAAACACAAATTAATTACCTCATAGAGGAGGTAGTCAACATGTACGTGTGAGCAACATTATCAATTACAAAAGGATTAGAGGTTTATAAGATAATATATATATATATATATATATTAAATTTTAAAAAATATAATTATCTCAAAAATATTATATATTTATATTAATTAAATATTTATAACCATTTAAGTGAATAAATGATGAAAAATGAATTAGACCATTATGTGGAGAGCGTAGTCCATACATACACATTAGCTTTATGGACCAAGACATTAATATTACATAATATGGAGTTTTAAGTCAAGAATTATTTCACTAACATCTGATTATATAATAAGGTTTATATTTTTATAGAATTTTTCCATAACATATACATAACAAACCAATGAAATAAAAAGTGGAAAATTATTATTAGTATCCATTTTCATCATAATATAAAACAATTAAAAATAAATCATTATTTAGTTTCTTGGAGAACCTCCTTCAATTTCAACATGACTTATTCATTTCCCTTAACCATTATTAAACCATATTAATTTTTTTTAAATGTTGGATTATTATAAAATTCTCAGTATGGGACATGAAAATTAAAAAACTCTTAGTCCAGTGAAAAACATGAAAACTCATATAAATTTTACCTTTATCTTCATTGTTCTTGGATATTATTAAAATAAAACATTTTCATATGAAAAAATCATAGATGTTTTTATAAAAAAAATTATTTAAAACTTATTTTATGAAATAAAAACCATTTTATGTAACTTAGATCATTATATTTATAAAAACCATTCATAACACTTTTAACTGGAATAACCATATGGATAAACTCAAATATTATCATTGCCTAATGAATTGGATATATTTAATAGGGATAAACCATCATATCAGCTATATTAGGATCACATAATTTTCAATAGGTATAATGGGGATCAATATAAGGCCCCAGCCTTAAAACTTACTTAATCTTGAGTTATTACAAGATTACACATTAAGGATCTTTTCGGGTTTAGAGTTTAGAGAATTAGATCATAAAACATGCATTACATTCCACATATAAACAAAGTGGTTACATAAAGATAGTATTCTTCATTCCCATCAATGGAAACACATTTAAAATAAAACATGGATTATTTCTTGACACTTCCTTGACACTATCATCATATCATGTACCTTTCCCTTGACCTGTGAAAAACATTTCAAAAAAACTTGGGATGAGCATAAAAAGCTCAGTATGGGTTATAAAAACATGGAAAAGAAACATGAGTTCATATATACATAATAATGAAATCATACTTTACCCATAAAACATAGGCACTTTAACATACCTCATAAAATCATGAATAAATCATAGAAATCATAAGACATAAAGGTAACTTGAGGCATTCATAACATTCTTACGTAGGGAGTAACCCTCTTGGTTACGTTTGGAGTACCCATCACAGTATATTCCCTAAAATCTCTTCGGAGAAACCTTAACGTTTCACTCCTTCGCATTACCCAATGCATTGGAGAGCTATATCGGGCTCACCCGCCCTTCGTTTATCACGGAACCACCCGTCTTCATAATAATTCCCAAGAACCATAACATAATCGTATCACATAAAACATGCATAAAAAACATAACATTTCCACATTTCAATCAAAAGATATCAATACAACACAAAAACATTGTGAAAACCATTTTCAATACCAAAATAAAAGAAAGGTAAAACATGGTATTTATTTTTCTTTTAAAAAGAAGGTATGGCTTGTAGAGGAAGCCGAAAATCAAATAACGGCCACGACGGCGGAGAAGTCATTGTCGCCGCATACGTACGACAAAAACATTCCCTTTTGTCGTTTAGTAAATGCTTTGTATAAAAGATATTCCTTTTGAATAAACATAAAAGTCAAATGGGTTTATACACCGTATAAAATAAAGTTGTGTATAAAATAAAATATGCCTCAATGAAAGGAGATTGAGACGAAGTCCCATACCTCGTAACCGACTTGACCCGACCGTTCTTTAATCTCCTGAATAATAAACTTGAGTTAATCTCTACTTGCTTATGAATATTTTTCAAGTTCATTATTCCTTTTATACAATGTTATGAACATCATGTAATCAGTTAAGTTAATAATGTTCATTTTGTCGGTATTTAGTTCTTAAGTCAAAAATAGACTTCTTACACTTACATGTTGTTAATTTGGTCAAAGGTTCGTTATATCCAGAATGATATTAATTATTTGGATAACATATATATCATATATATTCATCATATAGATGTATTTATAATATTACATCACATTTAGAGGTAAGAAATGAAATGCACCGTTCATGGAGACGGTAAGCCGTACGTACGCATGAACGCTACTTCCATTTCTATTTCGTATTTCTGGAATGGAATCATAATTATATAAGAGTATATTATAATTCCAGTATAATAACAAATACAATATCATTAACTTTATCCTTTACACATCCCACATATGGTATTAACGAATCAAATCACTTTCAGGGGGCGGTAGTCCGCACTTCCTAAAATGAAGATATCATGTTTACCCATAATGGAAACCATAAAGGTATGCCCAAAATGAAAAAAACAGAAGCTTAAAGAAAACATAAACATATTATATATCATATATAAAAATATTGACATCATAATGGCCACCTTTTAAGGTGTTAAATGAGTATTGAACAATCATTGTTTCGGGAGGCAGAACTTCTCCATCCACGGAAACCGTATGTTCTTTAACCATTTTATGTATTTGTGTGAGAGTTTAGCTCAAATAAATCTTATAACAACATCCTAGTATATTGAAGATACTGGTGTTGTTACAAAAGAAGTAAATAAAAAAGAGTTTAGGGGGTTAGAGAAGCAAAATAAAACAAATGAACATGAGAGAATGAATTACCTTTAAAAGTGTAACTCCTTTTTATTTGAGCCTAAAGGCTTCCTTTGAAAGGATTATGCCCAATGGGAATCCTCTAGGATGAGTAGAGGGATGTGGAGATAGTAAATGGGCAGGGGTTGGCCGAGCCAAAGGCTTGAGGAGTTTGTGAAATGAGGTAGAGGTGGGGGCCTTTTATAAGAGGAGAGGAGGGGCACTTTTGGAAAGTAAAGAAATATTACTTTATTTGAAAATGTGTTTCGGTTTTAAAAGGTCCCACATTGATATAATTCGTGGATAAGGTGATAAGGGTTCTAAATCCACTCATCCAATTGGTTTTGGACATCTGTAGTTTATAGATTTTACATTATCTTTCCATTTTATTTAAAACGTCAAATAATGATGTCATCGCTGCATCATTATTATGTCATAAATAATTTAATTTATTTAATGTCTAAAAATTATAAAAAAAATACTATGATGTAGGAAATCTTTTTATATTTCCAATTACTATTTATAATAAAAAATCTGATCTTTATAACCCCATGTAAAAAATGTTTTCGTAAAATGTATTATGTTTGTGTCATTTTTACTTTTACATTAAACAAAAAGTTGTTTATGTCATTTCCCAACCAAAGTGGATCCATGGGGTTCGCAAGTTTACCCATGGCTTGTCTTGGTCGGCCATGACACAACCAATGAGGGTAGGACATGTTTCAAGCTCATATTATTTTATTAAAACATTATTTTTACCTTAAACGACACTAATTACCACTAATCACGATTAAGAACTTAATAAGTTACTATTCACCAAAAAATTATTATAATCTCATTGAACCACATTTTACTTCTTAATGAAAACTATTTATTTCTTATTTTTGAAATTCAAAACACAATGATGGCAAAATTTCATTTAAACGGAAAATCAGTCTTTATAAGTACCACTTAGTGGTTTCACTATTCATCAAAAATTGAAGTTTTTCAGAAAATTACCAAAAATTCACCCTAAGCTATATTTGATATTACGAATTCAAAAATGAAGTCTATTTTACAAAATTCAAAACATATAATTCACATTAATTAATTTAATAATTAATTTCTGGTGTCAGAGCAAGTAGTGTGTTTTTATGAAACAATAAGTATCAAAAGATTGACACTAGTTTGAGTCCAATTTCAAAGTGAAATTGATTCCAATGACCAAAATTGGATTAAATGGTAAAAATATATTCATATTACACATTAAGACCAATTCAAAAGATAATCTAATCATATAAATAAATTAGATTAAAAAGTAGTTTTGATGTAAAATGCAGTATTTTTCACTATTCATTAAAAAATGAACATTGTCAGAAAAATACCAAAAATTCACACAAAGTAAATTTTCATGTCCCAATCATAAATAATAAGTTTATTTTGACAAACATAGTTTATAAAATTGTCAAAAGATAGATTTAAAAAGGGTTTTCCATCATAAGGCAGTAAAACAATCTTTTAAGAATATTAGTGTATTTCATGCTTAAGATTGGATTTATTTTCATTTTAAGCCTCTAAAACACTATCTTAATCATTAATAGACATATATAAAAATATATATTATTCATTACTTACTTGGGATTTTACATCCTTCCCCCTTTTAGAAAATTGCGTCCCCGCAATTTATTTACTTATCGAATAAATGGGGGTACTTATCCCTCATTGCATTTTTAGATTCCCATGTTGCCTCTTCAATCATGTGGTTTTTCCACAAAACCTTTACCTGGTGAATCACCTTATTCCGTAACACTTTCTCCCTGTGGTCAAGATTCTGGACCGGTTGTTCCTCATAAGATAGGTTCTCTTCCAGCTAAACTACCTCTGGGCTCAAAACATGAGATGGATCTGGCATATACTTTCTCAACATCGAAACGTGAAAAACATTGTGTACCTGAGATAAACTCGGAGGTAAAGCCACTCGGTATGCAACTGATCCAACTCTCTCCAGAATTTCGTATGGTCCAACGAACCTTGGACTCAAATTTCCTTTCTTACCAAATCTCATCACACTTTTCCAAGGAGAAACCTTGAGAAAAACATGATCACCTACCTCGAAAGATAGATCCGTCCTCCGGTTATCCGCATAACTCTTCTGCCTGCTCTGAGCTGTTCTCATGTATTTATGAATTAGCTGAACTTTTTCTGCCATTTCTTCTACCAATTATGGTCCCATCAACTTCCTTTCACCCACTTCATCCCAGAAAGCTGGAGTTCGACACCGCTTCCCATATAATGCCTGAAATGGTGTCATCTGTATACTGGAATGAAAACTGTTATTATATGAAAATTCAACCAAAGAAAGATGTTGGTCCCAACTTCCCTGATAATCCATAGAACAAGCTCGTAGCATATCCTCCAATGTCTGAATTGTTCGTTCTGACTGCCCATCTGATTGAGGATGAAAAGCTGTACTAAAATTTAATTCAGTACCCAACGACTTCTGAAGGCCTTTCCAAAAGTTAGAAGTAAACCTGGGATCACGATCCGATACAATGGAGAGAGGAACTCCATGTAACCTGACTATCTCTTTAATATACAAACGGGAAATTTTATCTAAGGAAAAAGTATCTCGTATAGCAAGTAAATGAGCAGATTTAGTCAAGCGATCAACAATAACCCAGATTGCATTATTACCTCGAGATGTCTTCGGTAACCCAACAACAAAGTCCATGGATATATTCTCCCATTTCCACTCTGGCACTAGTAAAGGCTGAAGCATCCCTTTCGGTAACTTCCACTCTACTTTAACCTGTTGACATGTCAATCACTTTACAGTAAAATCAGCAATGTCTCTTTTCATTCCATCCCACCAGTAATACTCCCGCAGATCTCTATACATCTTAGTACTTCCCGGATGAACTAAAAACGGAGAACTATGAGCTTCACATAACAACTCTCTCTTCAACTGTGAATCACAAGGCACACAAAATCTCTTCCCAAATCTCAAAACAAAATCATTATCAATGTTGAATTCAGGCAACTTACCTTTCTGAACCAGCTCTACCTTTTTCTGCAACTCACTGTCTTGCTTCTGTGCTTGCTTGATTCTATCTGATAGAGATGATCTCACTGATACCTGAAACAAAACAGAAGGAATTCCTGCACCAACACCTTCTATGCCAAAGTTCATCAAATCCTTAACCAAAGGATCATGTTCCAAACGCAACATTGTTAATGAAGCATTACTTTTTCGACTCAAAGCATCAGCCACTTTATTTTCTTTTCCCGGATGGTAATGAATTGTACAATCATAATCCTTGATTAATTCTAGCCATCTCCTCTGTCTCATGTTTAACTCTTTCTGAGTGAATATATACTTTAAACTTTTGTGATCGTTATATATTTCACACTTTACTCCATACAAATGATGCCTCCAAATTTTTAAAGAAAAAACAACAGCAGCTAATTCCAAATCATGTGTAGGGTAATTTACCTCATGAGTTTTCAACTGTCGTGAAGCATAAGCAATTACCTGATCATTCAACATTAGGACGCAACCAAGTCCTTTCAATGAAGCATCACTGTATATAACAAACTCACCATTCCTGGAAGGTAGTGCCAAAACTGGAGCATTCACCAATCTTCTTTTCAATTCCTAAAAACAATCATCACATTCTTTTGTCCAGATAAACTTAACACCCTTCCGAGTTAGCTTAGTCATTGGACTAGATAACCGTGAAAAATTTATAACAAACCTTCGGTAATAGCCCGCCAAACCAAGGAATCTACGAATCTCGGTTACATTTGTGGGTCTTGGCCATTCTTCCACAACTTTTGTTTTTGCAGGATCAATAGTTATTCCATCTTTAGAAACAATGTGACCAAGGAAAGAAATTTGTTGCAACCAAAACTCACACTTGTTGAATTTCCCATACAGTTTCTTTTATTTTAAGGTTTGCAAGATAACCCTTAAATGTATTTCATGCTCCTCTTTACTTTTAGAAAACACCAAAATATCATCAATGAAAACCACCACAAACTTATCCAAGAACTCATGGAAAATTATATTCATTAAGTCCATGAATACAGCAGGTGCATTGGTTAGCCCAAAAGGCATTACTACAAATTCATAATGTCCATATCTCGTACGGAACGCGGTCTTCGGAATATCTTCCTCCTTTACCTTCAGCTGATGGTACCCCGATCTCAGGTCAATCTTTGAAAAAAACTGATCTCCCTGGAGCTGATCAAACAAATCATCGATATGAGGCAAAGGATATTTGTTCTTAACAGTGATATTATTCAAGGATCTATAATCAATGCAAAGTCTCATAGAACCATCTTTCTTTTTAACAAATAAAACAGGAGCACCCCATGGTGATGTGCTAGGTCTAATGAAACCTTTTTCTAATAAATCTTGCAATTGCTCCTTCAACTCTAAAAGTTCAATTTGTGCCATTCGATAAGGGGGTTTTGAAATTGGCTTAGCATCAGGAACTAAGTCAACAGTAAACTCAACTTCCCGATTTGGTATTATTCCAGGAAACTCATCAGGAAAAACATCAGGATACTCATTTACCATTGGCACATCATTAATCTGAACAGTTCCTTTATTTTCAACGACGTGTGCAAGGTAACATTCATTTCCATATTTTACAAGTTTCTCGGCCTCTTGATATGTTATCAAAAGTAAGGGTTCATTCTTGTAAACAAACTGAAAGTCTTTCTAAAAAGAAACTTCTTTAGCTCTACAGTCAATCTTAGCATGGTAAATAGAGATCCAATCCATACCCAGGATAACATCAAACTCTACTAGAGGTAGAACAATAAGGTTTGCAAGTAGGTTCTTTCCACAGATAAGGATAGGAAGATTCTTATAAATTCTTTTTGCCTCAACATTTCCCCCAGGTGTTTTTACCAAAAGTTCAGGAGTCATTTCTTGAGATGGTATTCCCATTTTACTAGAAATGGTTTCAGAGATGAAAGAATGTGTAGACCCCGAATCAAACAACACACTGGCATAATCTGAAAAAACAAACAAAGTACCTGATACAACTTCATTTGATGGCCCGAAATCTGCTGAAGTAGTTTCAAAGGATTTCACCACCCCTTTCTGCTTGTATTCTAACTGCTTCCCATCACTCAAGCTCTTTGCCGGAAACTCGTTTGCATAGTGACCCATCTCATTGCACTTATAACATTTCACTAACTGTAAATAAAATTTGGTCTTACCTTCACCTTGATCCTTTTCAGTGCAATCACGAGCCTTATGTCCCATCTTACCACATCGGTAGCACTTTCCATAATTCAGAAGACATTCCCCAGCATTCCTTTTGCCACATTTATCACAAAATGGAAACTTAGTTTTCTTACCATCAGACGTTTTTGAAGAATTCTTACCTTTCTCCTGCCACCTCAGTCTCTTATTCTGCTGGTTGTTATAGAACACTTGGTCATCGGAAAACTCCATTTCCACCTTCTCAGCACATCGAACATGATTTTCATAACTTTTAAACTCACGAGAAGCTAATGCCCTTCGATATTTTGGATTTAATCCTGAGTAAAAACGATTGATTTTACTATCAAGGTCTCGGATAAAATTTGGAGCATACCTTGCCAATCGAGTGAACCTTTCTTCATAGGCAGCCATTGAGTCTTCTTCTTGCCTCAATTCCAAGAATTTATTTTCCATCCTAAGTCGAACAGCCTTAGGAAAATACTTCTCAAGAAACATACCTTTGAATTCATCCCAGTCAAGAGCATCAATCTCATCGGCGTCCCTGATATTTTTAACCATAGACCACCACTGATCTGCTTCACCCTCCAAACGGTAAATAGCAAGACTAACCTTTTGATTGTCTGAACACCCCATGACATCAAAAATCTTCTCTAGTGCTTTAATCCACCCTTCAGCTAGCACAGGGTCATATGATCCTCTGAATGATGGTGGATGTTGCCTCATGAAATGTTCCACCACTGACATGTTCCTCTGCGGTTGATTTGGCTGATCTCGTGCATGGATACCACCACCATTTATCGCTTGAGTCAATTGCGCCATTACTACAACAAACTGTTCAGTTCCAATTCCGACCATCTCAGGATGCTGATTCGGAAGGTTATTTCCTTCTGTATGCCTTCTTAGCACTGCCTCGCTGTTTCCTCTGCAGAAAACCATTCTGAACAAACATGTCTTAGATGAAGCAACATGGTAATCTTCGAATGCTATATCATTTCAAAAAAAAAATTGGATAATCATTTAATAGAATTATAACTCCTAAAGTTATCTAAACCGACCTCTGATACCAACTATAAGGCCCCAGCCTTAAACCTTACTTAATCTTGAGTTATTAAAAGATTACACATTGAGGATCTTTTCGGGTTTAGAGTTTTAGAGAATTAGATCATAAAACTTGCATTACATTCCACATATAAACAAAGTGGTTACATAAAGATAGTATTCTTCATTCCCATCAATGGAAACACATTTAAAATAAAACATGGATTATTTCTTGACACTTCCTTAACACTATCATCATATCATGTACCTTTCCCTTGACCTATGAAAAACATTTCAAAAAAACTTGGGATGAGCATAAAAAGCTCAGTATGGGTTATAAAAACATGGAAAAGAAACATGAGTTCATATATACATAATAATGAAATCATACTTTACCCATAAAACATAGGCACTTTAACATACCTCATAAAATCATGAATAAATCATAGAAATCATAAGACATAAAGGTAACTTGAGGCATTCATAACATTCTTACGTAGGGAGTAACCCTCTTGGTTACGTTTGGAATACCCATCACAGTATATTCCCAAAAATATCTTCGGAGAAACCTTAACGTTTCACTCCTTCGCGTTACCCAATGCATTTGAGAGCTATATCGGGCTCACCCGACCTTAGTTTATCACGGAACCACTCGTCTTCATAATAATGCCCAAGAACCATAACATTATCGTATCACATAAAACATGCATAAACGAAACATAACATTTCCATATTTCAATCACAAGATATCAATACAACACAAAAACATTGTGAAAACCATTTTCAATACCAAAATAAAGGAAAATTAAAACATGGTATTTATTTTTCTTTTAAAAAGAAGGTATGGCTTGTAGAGGAAGCCGAAACTCAAATAACGGTCACGACGGCGGAGAAGTCGTTGTCGCCGCATACGTACGACAAAAACATTCCCTTTTGTCGTTTAGTAAACGCTTTGTATAAAAAAGATTCCTTTTGAATAAACGTAAAAGTCAAAGGGGTTTATACACTATATAAAAGAAAGTTGTGTATAAAATAAAATATGCCTCAATGAAAGGAGATTGAGACGAAGTCCCATACCTCGTATCCGACTTGACCCGACCGTTCTTTAATCTCCTGAATAATAAACTTGAGTTAATCTCTACTTTCTTATGAATCTTTTTCAAGTTCATTATTCCTTTTATACCATGTTATGAACATCATGTAATCAGTTAAGTTAATAATGTTCATTTTGTCGGTATTTGGTTCTTAAGTCAAAAATAGACTTCTTACACTTACATGTTGTTAATTTGGTCAAAGTTTTGTTATATCCAGAATGATATTAATGATTTGGATAACATATATATCATATATATTGATCATATACATGTATTTATAATATTACATCACATTTAGAGGTAAGAAATGAAATGCACCGTTCATGGAGACGGTAAGCCGTACGTACGCATGAACGCTACTTCCATTTCTATTTCGTATTTCTGGAATGGAATCATAATTATATAAGAGTATATTATAATTCCAGTATAATAACATATACAATATCATTAACATTATCCTTTACACATCCCACATATGGTATTAACGAATCAAATCACTTTCAGGGGGTGGTAGTCCGCACTTCCTAAAATGAAGATATCGTGTTTACCCATAATGGAAACCATAAATGTATGCCCAAAATGAAAAAAACAGAAGCTTAAGGAAAACATAAACATATTATATATCATATATAAAAATAGTGACATCATAATGGTCACCTTTGAAGGTGTTAAATGAGTATTGAACAATCATCGTTTCGGGAGGGAGAATTTCGCCATCCACGGAAACCGTATGTTCTTTAACCATTTGATGTAGTTGTGTGTGAGTGTAGCTCAAATAAATCTTATAACAACATCCTAGTATATTGGAGATACTGGTGTTGTTACAAAATAAGTAAATAAAAAGAGTTTAGGGGGTTGGAGAAGCAAAATAAAACAAATGAACATGAGAGAATGAATTACCTTTAAAAGTGTAACTCCTTTTGATTTAAGCCTAAAGGCTTCATTTGAAAGGATTCTGCCCAAATGGAATCCTCTAGGATGAGGAGAGGGATTTGGAGAGAGTAAATGGGTAGGGGTTGGCCGAGCCAAAGGCTTGAGGAGTGTGTGAAATGAGGTAGAGGTGGGGGCCTTTTATAAGAGGAGAGGAGGGGCACTTTTGGAAAGTAAAGAAATATTACTTTATTTGAAAATGTGTTTCGGTTTTAAAAGGTCCCACATTGATATAATTCGTGGATAAGGTGATAAGGGTTCTAAATCCACTCATCCAATTGTTTTTGGACATCTGTAGTTCATAGATTTTACATTATCTTTCCATTTTATTTAAATCGTCAAATAATGATGTCATCGCTGCATCATTATTATGTCATAAATAATTTAATTTATTTAATGTCAAAAATTATAAAAAAAAATACTATGATGTAGGAAATCTTTTTATATTTCCAATTACTATTTATAATCAAAAATCTGATCTTTATAACCCCATGTAAAAATTGTTTTCGTAAAACATATTATGTTTGTGTCATTTTTACTTTTACATTAAACAAAAAGTTGTTTATGTCATTTCCCAACCAAAGTGGATCCATGGGGTCCCCAAGTTGGCCCATGGATTTTCATGGTAGGCCATTACACAACAAATGAGGGTAGGACATGTGTCAAGCTCATCTTATTTTATTAAAGCATTATTTTTACCTTAAACTACACTAATTACCACTAATCGCGATTAAGAACTTAATAAGTTACTATTCAACAAAAAATTATTATAATCTCATTGAACCACATTTTACTTCTTAATGAAAACCATGTATGTCGGATTTTTGAAATTCAAAACACAATTATGGCAAAATTTCATTTAAACGGAAAATCAGTCTTTATAAGTACCACTTTGTGGTTTCACTATTCATCAAAAATTGAAGTTTTTCAGAAAATTACCAAAAATTCACCCTAAGCTATATTTGATATTAAGAATTCAAAAATGAAGTCTATTTTACAAAATTCAAAAAATATAAGTCACATTAATTAATTTAATAATTAATTCCCGCTGTCATAGCAAATAGCGTGTTTTTATGAAACAATAAGTATCAAAAGATTGACACTAGTTTGAGTCTAATTTCAAAGTGAAATTGATTCCAATGACCACCATTGGATTAAATGGTAAAAATATATTCATATTACACATTAATACCAATTCAAAATATAATCTAATCATATAAATAAATTATATTAAAAAGCAGTTTTGATGTAAAATGCAGTATTTTTCACTATTCATTAAAAAATGAACATTGTCAGAAAAATACCAAAAATTCACACAAAGTAAATTTTGATATCCCAATCATAAAGAATAAGTTTATTTTGACAAACATAGTTTATAAAATTGTCAAAAGATAGATTTAAAAAGGGTTTTCCATCATAAGGCAGTAAAACAATCTTTTAAGAATATTAGTGTATTCCATGATTAAGATTGGATTTATTTTCATTTTAAGCCTCTAAAACACTATCTTAATCATTAATAGACATAGATAAAAATATCTATTATTCATTACTTACTTGGAATGTTACAATCAATCCATTGTATAAGATATATCAAGCTCACACATGATCTATAATGGGGATTAAAACATCGTATAAGATAAATCAAGCTCACCCATTTCATATAATTATCAAGTTCCTTATCATGAACAAAAGACTTTCAATATAAAACTCTTTTAAAAACTCTTTTACTCCCATATGGAAAACACTTTTGGATAAAAATTAACTTTTATTTTGAAAACCCAATTTGAATACTGAAATACCCAAAGAAAATATAAAGAGGGTTTTAGCTGAATAAAACAAGAAATCTTGAAAACAAATACATAAATATAATAATTTCCATTATGGTGGAAAATTCTTTGCCACCGTGAATGTTAATAATAGAACATTCCTTTTAATGTTTGTCAAAACATTCCGCATAAAACATGTATAATATTCCTTTTTAGAAACATTGATAATACTTTAAAAATAGATATAAAGTTTACATTATAAATATTTTATGTCCATATAATTTTTTTATGAAATCATTTTAATAACAAGGGAATGGACAAGAAGGATTTGGAAGGAAGATAATAAACGATATTTTTTTAATGAAAAGTACCTTATCCCATTGGAAATATTTTAATAATAATCCCCATGAAATAATAACATTAATAAACATAAATACAATAAAATTATAGAAAATGATGATAAAAATTTTCAAAGGGGATTTATATGTACCTATTAAAAGAGTACAGGTTTATAATATCAAAATATTCTTCAATGAATAGAAATTGAGATGAAGTCCCTGAAATTCAGTCCAAACTGTCATGTGTTTATTTATCTTCCTAAATAATAAACAAAGATAAATTATATAATTTATTGAAACCCTTTTAAAAATTAATATTACATTTATTTCACTTATTATAATGCTATATATAATTTCATAATCATTAAAGTTTACATCAGATGTTTGGACCATATTTGGCATATGTGTCAAAAAATGAATTGGGTAGGTTGACTATTGTCAAAGTGGTCATTATTTATAAATACCTAGAATAATAATCATTGTAAAATTTAAATATTTATAAATTAATTATACTTTTAAAATAAAATAAAAATATTATTTTTATAAATGATGTACGTTATGATCATGGAGATGGTAGGTAGTATGAACAAATGAGTAGCATTTCTATTTTACATCAATAATTATGGAATTGAGGAAAAAAATATTTTATCTTTCCAGAATGATGGTAATATAATATATACCATATTATTTTATTAAATATACTTATATAAGTCATCCTTGTGATGTGGTGATGAAAATAGAGTCATATCACTTCAAGAAGGTTGTAGTATACACTTACATGAATGGCATAATCAATTTTTAGTGACTGAAATGGCCAGCAAGAAAATGATATATTATCTTTTAATAATGAAAAAAAAGTTATTAATATCATTTTTATATCATTTATAACAAATATATTCATTATATTTACCATTAATACAATCAATGTAAAACCTTAGTGAATGAAATTCACATCGCTTCACGGGGCGGTAGTCCACCATACACACAAACGACATTATTTTATCCCATATAGAATGGAAAGTAAAAAATTTCTATATACTATAATGAATAAATTTATATAATTATCTTGATAATATAATATATATATGTTTTACATCCATAATCATAATAAAATTTGAGAGGTGTTAATGGAAAAATGAATGATATTGGTTCATGAGAAGGTAGTCTGCTGTATACACAATTGACGATTTCGTAACCCATTTGAAGGAATAGGATATGGTTTTATTTCATGAAATTTTTATAAAAAAATCATAGTAAATTTAATATAATTATTTAATTATATCATTATGTTTTAATAATAATTTACATAAGTGTATAAATAAATAAAATAAAGATGCTCATTGAAGAACATCACTTATTCTTCAGGAATCAATCATAGGCTTGTACAAAATACTTCACAAGTTTGATTTATACCCAAAATAAGGATTATGATATGATGTTAATTCAATTTTGATGTTATATTAATCTTAATTGTCCAAAAAAATTGGTTTTAAGGTGTTAAGAGTGAGAAGAGAGGGTGACCTTTTATAAGTAAGGTTAGTGGCACACATTCAATGTTTTGAAAATATTCAATAATACCCATGTTTCTATCACTCCCCAAGATTCCAAAATAGGTTATTATATAATATTTAATATATAAGGGTGAAATATATCCATAAAATTGGTGTTTTAATGTTTTTAGGTCATTTTAGTTATTTATCTTCATAGATTATCCCCTATTAAATCTATTTATACCATAATCGTGGTAAAAATGTTTTAATTATTTCAATATTATATTTGATAAAAACATTAATTTTAACTTCTTATAAAATATAAATTATTATTATTAAAAATAATTAATTCATTTTTACAAAATCAATTCAAATAATTGGATGAAAATTATTTTAAATAAATCCTATAGACGCGGCGAAAAAGCGGGATTTCAAAGACAAAATGATCAAAATATTACAATTTCTTATATAAAAATTCAATATAAAAAATATTCCAATGATGAAAAAGGAATTAATAGACATATAAATTAAATAAATTTATTTTAAAAACAATTCAAAATATAATTTAAATTTGTAAATAATTTAAAGAAAAAATGCAGTCTTCAATTAAAATATAGAATTTTTCAGTATTCATCAAAAAGGAAACATTTTATAAATATGCAAAAATATACCCTAGGATATTTTTATTTTATTATTTTAAAAATAAATTTTAATCTTTATAAATAAATTTTATGAATTTTTAAAAATTAATTTCAATTATGTGCGCAGAGTGAAACTAAACCATCTTTTATAAAAAAATACATTTAAAAAATCATTTTCTTTCAAAAAGATTTAATTTTATATCTAAAAAATTAATAAAAAATAATTCATGTAAGTTATATACTTCCATTATTTGGTTAATAATATTTATTCCCAACACTATAATTTCTAGGTTATAATTATCATATTAAATAATCATATTTTAATAAAATATCACATTTTATTAAACTCAGTATTACATGTAATACAGAATAAACTAAGTGTTTATTATAATAAAAGATATTTAAGATATTTAATTTAATTATAAATTAATATATATTAAAATATTGGGGTGTTATATTTTATTCTAAGATTGATATTGTGTGTCATTTACGCTATCAATCATAATATTCTTCTTCTAAAATATTAGGGTGTTACAGTTGCGATGTTTTTATTTTCAATAGGATGGAATAGTGAGAAAAATTTTATGTGAAAATAAAATAAAAACATGTCAATATTGTTAATATAATTATTTAATTAAGTTAATATGGTCATTTAATATTGGGAGGAAGTTAAAGAAGAATGTAACTTTGAAAATCATGGTAAGGACATATAACTCTTCTTTTGGTAATCTCAACGAGACTACAACATAAGCATTCTGAAAGTTGAATTTTGGTGAGACAAAAACATATAAGTACATAAAAATATTGTTTTAATGGTATTTGGTAAGATATTGGTTGAGATATGTAGCTCATGTAATGTGGAGAAGAGAGGAGAGGGGCACCCTTTTATATGTGTGGTTGGTGGAAAACTTATAGGTATATAAAACTTTATTACAAAATATTTGTATTAATCATGTAAAGTTAAAAATAAATATATTATTTCAAAATATTCTAATTTTATGGTTGAAATAAAAAAAATGATATTTAAGCAATTTTTTTGTGTTATCGTGAATCCTTATCCCATTATTTTTAACCCTTTTTTACTCATTTAACCCTTAACCGAGTGGAAAATAGTTCCATTGTTACTTTTAAAAATAAAAAATAATTAAGTTTAAATTATCTAGTATTAATTATTATTTTTCCAAACATGGAATTAGATTTACATGATTCAATTTACATAATTTGTACAAATTAAATTTAATATAAATATAAAAAGCACACCGAAAATCGTTTGTTGAAAAATGATTCTTTTAAGAATAAAATTATTTTAATGAATAATTAAGTATAATGTTGATTATAATGTAATTTATTAGATTATTATAAAAAAAATGAGAAATATTTGTTGGCTGAACCAGTCCAAAATCTAAATGAATCCCATGAAAACATGTTTAAGAGGAAGAATAAAAAAATTGTTATTTGAAAAAAAAACTTATTATATTTCTTAATTTATAAATAATGATTTCTATGTTCAATATTTTATTTTTAAATTCACTTTAACAAATATATTTTTTATAAAAGAATTCATATGATTTATATTCATTTTAATATAATTATATTTCCATAAAAGTGAAAATATTTATAAAATCATTATTTTTTACTATTCAACCAAAAAATCATTTATTTCTGAAAAAATATAAAAACATCACCCAAAATTTCTTCTAACATCATAAATTCAAAAATTAAATTAATTTCATTAAATAAAATTTTAAAAAAATGGAATTTTAGGTTTTAATCACATTCCTATATAAATCAAAGTGCATTATGCGAAAACATGGTGAAAGTTATGTTTTTGGTTTTCAGCACTTGTATTGCTTGGGTTGATCAGTAATTTGGTTGGGATGTGATAGAAATCTCATCATGCCTAGTAGATTTCATTTCCCTATTTTTGGCATGATGGTTGAATAGTTTTATAATATAATAATCATTGGTGTTTTGGTGTCTTCTTGTTTTATTTTTGTCTGTAATATCTTTTGGTTAATCTACACTTGTTTGTCATTTGTGAGATTATGGTAATTGGGGGTTGATACTATTTTATAGCTATATTAGAATTTGTTTTATCCTATGTGGGGTCTTTGGATAGAGTTTATATCCAGTGGTTAAGATACTCGTAGATTTCTAGGATGTGAGGACTTTGGGTCTCTCTCCTCGGATGTTTTTCGGTGGTGTCATCTCAATAGAAATGGTGACATAATGGTAAAAAAATAACCCCAATTGATGAAGAGGTTTGATCAATGTGACCTAATTCTATGTGCTGATGATGATATCATGGAATAGATTTCATTTCCAAGAATCACAAGGAATCCAGCTGCTATAGAAATCTTTATAAATAAGGGACAGATTAAATTTCTTGAATTTTTAATTATGATAATTGAATATGTGTTTTTAAATTTAAAATTTACATCTTAGAATTTGGTGATTTATATTGGGGTTTTAAGTGTTGTAATATTTATTGGGTGGATCACTACTTTTTATGAGCATTCAATCGTGACCCAAAAAAGTTTTTTCATAAAATAAAAAATGCATGGACTATGAGATGTGGGTTATGTAATGAGTTATAAATAAATATGGTTTAAAAATACTAATTTTTGTGAATTAATAAGATTACAATCTGAATCACTATAATTATGCACACATAATGGTAACAACATAAGGTAATATAGTGAGATTAAAATCAAAAAAAATATTAATTATTAGATTCCTTCTAAAGCATCACTTATCAAGACCGCATAATCCAGCTGAGTAGGTCATTTCATAGCTGGGTGTCTCTAGATTGTATTGTATATAGAAATAAATTATTGTTTATGTCATTCAATATTTGGTTGCTTTCATTTTTTTCATTTTGTTAAACTTATTCATGGGATCCTAATAATGTTACTACAGAAATTGAGTTTTATTTTTCCATTATTTGTGTAAATAAAGATTTTTCTGATCAAAAATACAAGAGTCATATATGATAACATTGATCATATTCCATACCTAAATAAATAACTGGTTAGTGAAATTCCATGTTAGAATCATTACCTAGGGAAATATTTATATCATATGACTAGTGGGTATGATGGATTCAATATGGGTACCACTTTTATTGGGGGACTTTAATGAAATTCATTGTTAAATATTAATAAAAAATGATACTTATATAATAAATAAATTTATTTTATATAATGACACCATCATCAAACAAAAATTTGAAATCAGTCCTTGAAAGGAGAAGCTTAATGTAAGAAAATCCATTGATTTCTAACTAATGAAAAGTTCCAAAGAAAAAGAAAATTCTTTGTATCATGGCAATAACATCATCAATAAATAAACTATTGGTGTAGTTCAACACTAGTAATCTCTATTCTTAAGTGAATAATTAAATTATTCATTTTATGTTTCAAAAGAAAATTATGCAAAGTTACCATTGGAATTTAATTTTATCATAAACTCAATTCGATTATGCATGCCGATTTAACTCAATATGTTTAAGTATATTGATGAATTGATGATACTAGAGGTTTCATAAGTCTTGTTATTGGTATATAATCAATTTTATTATCATTGATGAATACATTATAAAAATGAGGATGTTTTCATGAAATGTTTATATGATATTCTCAATATGTGGATAATATATATACTAAAAACATAATTTCTAGGTTCTGGTGTTATATAGACAGTATATGTTGGTAAAATATAAAACCAGATGAATATATGTTTTTTATTATTGCAAAAGTGTTTCTTGAAATAGTCAGTTAATGTTATCAAAACAAATTTGTTTTTAGGTTGAAGTAATTATTTCAAAATATAGAATTGGTAGGAATTCGTTAAGGATTTTGAAAAACTCCCTATATATGAAATGTATCTCTGTTATATAAATCAATTCTTCTATTTTATTCATATATTATACCAAATATATATTTTAAAAGTATTTTAAATATGCATAACTGAAAAATAAATGAAATAATTGACATAGATTTCTGTTTCCATTCATATGACACCGTAAAGTGTTTCTACTTCAATGATTTGAATGTAATTGAATTTATCAAGTTCATGTAGATCTATTTATAAGATATTTACATTCATCTCATTTCTATTATATTATTATATAGGATTTTAATTAACAAAAAATTGTTATGAAAATTATGTGAAAATGAGTTATATAAACATGGTATATGATTCATCAGATTCTCTAACTTGTTTTGAAAAGAAGATATGGATAACAATGTTTTATTCAAGATAAAAGGTTTATCTAGATATTTTTTGAAAGATGGGGAATTAGGTTCTTGTCACCCATATTTCATATATATATAGGAATAAATACTTATTTTCCAAAATAATATTCTATAAATATATAAAATATATGTTTTGATATGAAAAAAGTAGTTTATATATCAAATATTAGCCATTAATGGAAATAATTTTTATCACCCTATAAAAAGAAGTTTTTGTATCTTAGAATTATATTCTGAAAAGTTAATAGTGTTTAAGATAGTATAGGAAGTATATCTAACCTTAGGTATGTTCAATTTTAATAAATAAAATATTATACCAATCTAAAATTTAAGCGATTTACCAATGATATTATAAATAGTATTTCCATAACACCCTACTGTTTTATTATGGTGTGAGCTATGTTTCATTTTTAATTAAGTTTATATATTTTCAGTATACAATATGTAATTTTTATGGAGTCCATTTATTCTATTTTTTATTTTTAATGGTGTTTTTAAAGTGTTTTAAGGGATTCCTTGTGTGACTGGGGTTTTGAGGATAGATTTTGAGATGGACTTGGGGATTACTGTGTGTAATAGGGCCTCGTGGAATTGTTTGGTGTGTCATGATATGTGTGAGTGGAGTTTTAGTGTTTAGATGTGATAAGAGGAGGAGCATGGTTCATGCTCTTAGTTCTATTTTGATCATGTGGTCTTCCACTGATCAATTGGAGGTCTTTAGGATGGGAATGGGTTTTGAAAAACCCTTACATACCAATAATTTTTATATTTTTTGAAAACAATCCAACACTAGATAAGAGATAGGGTTATCTTTATGGATCACCCTAAGAGAATGATATTAATGGGGCCACCGAAGATGTGTGATCCTTATGGGATCACCATAAGCAGGTACTCCATACGGGATCACCTATGGATGGTAATCCTTACCAGGTCACTTGTATATTAATACACGTAAAATATCACCCTTATAGGATCACCCTAATGACAATCCTTATGGGACCACCCAACATGTGTTCTCCATATGTGGGTCAGGAGGATAGGTTGTTGAAGCCTTATGAAAATAAGAAGAGGAAGGGGATAGAAAAATAATAAGAAAAAAGAAGTAAAATAATTTGGAAAATAAGAGAAACAATAGTAATAGAAAATGATACGACAAATAAAGAAAGATGAAAATTAATTTAATAGATAAGAAATAAAATCAATTAATATTAATGATTGAGTGAGGGTTTCCCAGGAACATTTCATCCTGATTTTCTCCTTAACCATTCAGGATCTCCCCTTCCATGATATATTTCATCAAAATCTTATTAGATTCAGGTTACTATTTATCCTGTGAAAAATGACAGAAAATTATAACATTTCATAACCTTTCATTCTTACTTTATATTGTGATTTTTTTGTCATAAAATAATTATGTTTATTTCTTCTATATTTTTTTATTTTTTATAGAATATTTGGGTTCTGTCAAATAATCTTAGATTAAAAAATGATACACAATGAGTAAACAGATATGGTTATAAATAAAGTTTTCCCTAAAAATCATTAAATGTATCATTCTATTCTCATGGTTGAGATTTGTGGTTGTGATGACCAATAATACACTAGAGATTGAAAATATTTAAACTTATTTTATATAAATAATAATATTCTATTACAATGGGTGGATATTGGCCCACCAATTCTTTATTATGTTACTATAACTGGTTGTTGTCCCCAATTCCTTATTATATTACTACATGGGGATACTGAACCTAGATTACTTATCAGGATTCTACATGTTGATTTTTTCCCCCGATTCCTTATTACGATACTATGGGTGGATCCTAAATCCTGATTCGTTATTATGTAACAATGGTTGGATCCTACCATATGACACCTCATTATGATACAAGGGGTGGATTTTGTCCCCCAATTACTTCCTATCAAGTTTTTGTTAGATGGGGTTTGTTTATATTCATTGTGATAAGAGACACCGTACACTAGATAAAGAATGTATGGATGATCTATAATGTCACCAAAGAATAAGGGAATGAATAATTATTTATTTGTTTTGTTTTATTTATTTTCTTATAGATATTTTCATGACGTATTATTCAAAATGGACATGATTAAGGATTCCTTTGGTTGTGTCATATTGAGTAATACTCAAAACCAATTTAGGATAGATTGTGAACCCAAGTAGAATTAATGATCATTGGATAGGAGTAGTGAAATAACCATACAACAAAGGATTTATGACTTATTAGGGTAGGGTCATGCATAGGGGTTGTCACCGGGCCATCAATCAGGTCCAATTCATTTATAGTGACCTAATTTTATTTTTATTTTATTTTTAGATATTGGTGTACATGATCCACCCATGGGGGATTTGTTTTGACTTTATTGAATTGATATATATCTATTCTAATATCCCATGTGTTATATTATTGTTTTTTGCTTTTTGTGATGCCTATTTCCCTTACATAACAAGATGTATGATATTAATATTATTTATATGATTATTTCACATTGATATGGGGGTATAGTCTCCCCATTGTAAAACAATATACCCTCATTGCTCTTTTGAAGCCTCTGGCATATGGGGAGGTATTCTCATGGTCAGTGAAACTCTGATCCCTTACTTTAGAATATACTAAGAAATAAGACAAAACATTTTGGATATATGATGAAAATGATAAATGTATGGAGTTATATATTTTTATAATGGTAAAGATAATATCACCACTCATAAAAGGATTATGATATGTATAATATAATCTTAATTTTTCTTGATATCATATAAGAGTATTACTATATGTACGTACATTGAAATTTAAAGAGTTATATTTAGTTACCATGCCAAATAAAATGTAACTTTTTCCTAAATTAATATTAATATGTTCTGCTAAGAAATAATGTAAATAGTAACATTATTTTTTAACATATTTCAATGAAAATTTTTAATGGAAATGGCTGAATAGATGATGATGTTCTAATACAAAAAAAATTTATGTGTACAATTGAAATTGAAATAAAAAAATATAATGTTTTGAATTTAAGGAATTTAAATATGTTCATGGAGTCTAATAATTAAAATATGATTTCTAAATCTCCCGATTATTAATATGAATATTCATCATCAATATTACTCAATAAAGAGTTTAGTGGGAAGATTTTATCAGATGCTCACATTGTTATGTGTAAGGAATTACTTTTAGATGTAATGAGTCAATAAAACCGCATAAATTATATGAATATGATGTCAAATTCAATCATATATGATATGTTAGGTCAGTTCTTATGTAGTGTTTTCATAATTATACTTAAAATAATTTTAAGAATATAGAATTTATCATATAAAAGGAAATATATACTTTATAATTGTTTCACAATGGTTGTTTAAATGTATATATTTATATACATTTCATGAATTGTAATGATAATTGATCTCTCCATGTGTGAGTTCAGTTATCCCTAACTAGTTTTCATCATAGATTATTATTGGTTATAATTAAACAATAAGGTTATTATGGGTATGATTCTTGTATAGAGAAATGAATTACGATAATGAGGTATCAAAAGTGTCATTGTGCATTAGATGACCATGAAGTCTACAACATGGAGTATCACACACAATTTATTTGGTATAATATGGGTTTTTGGATCATATATAGAGTGAACATAACTTGAGGTTGTTGAGGTTCCTTGCATGAGAATATTCATACCTTGATATCTATCTTTCACAATCCACGAGGCTTAGTTAATCAGGGGTGGTTGGGTATGTTACTGATCATGTCATCGATTAGAGATCAATGAAGATGGAAATCTTCCTCTCATATGAAGAGTATGAAATATAACCCATCAATTTTGATAGATTTGTAGTGTCCAATTTCACCTAGACAGTAAACATGATATTATAATCTATTTATATGAGGAAATTTTACATGTTCACCCAAAAAGTTGAATGACAAGTAATTTATTCATTGAACTAGATACTATATACAAAATGAATCATGAACATGTGAGATGGATATATGGTATTGACATACTCTATGTCCCATGGTCACCCAAAGTCTTAGAGAAAGGGAACACATAAGAGTGGCCACTATCAGGTGACGTGGTTGGTGAACACATTTATAGAGATTCATTTGTCTAATATAGATTACACTAGAAACCTTTACTATTTTATTATCTTTGATAACATTATTAATGAATCTATTTACTTACATATATGGATCTAGAGATTCATATTTATTATTAATTCATTAAATTCCCACCTGGTTACAATTAATTGTATGAATTAATGTGAAATGATTTTTACTTAGAGAGATACTCTAAAATTATTTTTAGAGTTAATTCGAAGGATTTGTGGATAGGATATAATAGGGTATTTCATATGTTGTGATACGTGGTGAAGTACATGATAACATCATAACAATTTTTTGGATGATATCCCAAAGTGTTTTGGATATGATTCTATAAGATATCATATATGATATGATATAAGGGGAATGGAAAAAAAGTCGATTAGGGTTTAGTGAAAGTGAGAGATTATAGGATATATGACCTAAATCCTTTATATTTTCATATAATATAATATATGTCATATGTTATAAAATATAATTTCATTGAATTTCAATTGTATGTAAAAAATGGGTTTCTTCATGCATTGGGATGTATCATATTATATGATAATGATATATCATATAATATGAAATATGATTTTATTCCAATACCCATTTGAATTTTATGGTATGAATAATGGATATCATAATGCAGGGTTTCATCCAATATCTAAGTAAGTTGTAATGTATGAATTTTTATATCATATGACATAAAACATGCTACAATCGTTTAGGAAAGAAAATGATAACTATTATCATTCAACTAAATTCTTGAAAATTTGGTATTATTAAAGAGGAATTGTATAAGATGTAATTCAAGGGGGTTCATCATATTTTTCATGAACTAACCAATAAACCCCAAAAATAGAACCTAAATCAATGATTTCATTGAATAAATGGTGTTCCTAATACACATGGGATAGAGACTAATGACTGAGGATAAAAAAATCAATAAGGAATGTTTTCCACCCATGAATAAGTTATCAAGTCAAAGGAATTGTAAAAGAATAAGCAATCCGAATGCCAAAAACTTTAAAAGAGAGAATGTAGAACAAGTGGATAGACGCAGGTCTCAAAATAATATGTCAAAAAAATTCATTAGACAATAACTTCATGACATTATACCATGAAACTTTGTGCAAAAATTTCATGAAATTCCCTATTGATCACCTCCAAATCCTAAGTATTAATAATCAAGATCATCCTCCACCACCAATTGGTCCCCTTCACTTAATAGACCTAACATAATAAAACATATAAGCCTCTAAAATAAAATGTATAGTCTGAGAAATTGATCCCAATAAGATTAAATAATTTATTCCATAAATAATCCATATCAAATAAACCAAGCATTATAAATCTAAATACTACAGGGCATGAAAATATTTTCATAGTGAATATAAAAACATGATTTTGAAAAATATTAATGGATATTATATAATTATTGAAAAATAATTTGTAATTCGAACATTAATTCATATGATTTTTCTTTAAAATAGTCATGGATAAAACATTTTATAACATTGTCATGTATAAAAAATACCAATTATCCAAAAACCAATCTTAGAACTGCGGCTAAGAGACCAAGGGATTGGTTTATATAGGGATTGTTAGACATCATGGAAAATTATATCTCCTAGAATGCAAAAATTCCTAGGTCCCAAGACAAGGGATAATAAAAGAAAATCCTAAAGAATGGGATCATTTCCCACAATAAGCATTAATATCATTATCATCATACAACTGTTTCCTTGTAGTGATAACACGTTTATATCATGTTTTGTTCCCACCTAAATATCCATGTTCCCAAGTTCTTCAGGAAACCAATCGATTAATGTGCTACCATTAATTTCAATCACTATCATATCCTTTCAAACTATAAATCATTTCATCGACCCTCAGATTATGTCTAAAAAAACAATATCACAATTCAAAAACCTACATCAAATGTTTTTTTTCATAAAAAAAACATTTCATTCTAGATATCCCAATTAATTTTAATTTCATAAATCATTCAATTCCATGATTCATAAATTGATTCATAAAAACATTATTTTACTTCAAATCTATTTTCTATTAGTTAAAATTTTATTTGAAAAACTATTCCCAAAGGGTTCAACAAAAAACACACCATGAAATTTTGAAATCATCATCAATAAACACAAATAATACAATCTAAATAAATTAGAAATTAATTTTAAAATAATCAATAATTAGATGTGTTAGATGAGTGTAATTTCCATACGAACAAAAATTTGTCAATGAAAAGATCAATAATTACCCAATCCAAGAACCACCAACAAAGATTGTATTTATAGAATAATCAATATAGAGTCATAGATGGAACATTAGGTAACATGAGGGAGAAGTGAAATCACAACTCATGATATCAAATACCTTAGTGAACAAATAAAATAAGGGATAAGTGAATTCATTGATAGATATAGAATACACATACAAAGAGAGACCCAAAAAATTTAATGATACATGGATACATGAAGAATAATGGTTAAAAGAGCCAAAATCCCTTCTAGAGGGACTATAATGTTTTTCGGGTTGAATTAAATTTAAGGGATATAATTATGATTTAAGAAAGAGATTAAAATAATTGAAAATATGACACTACCCTAACATTTCTTAGCCCCAATGATTTCACTGGATGTCCGGTGGTGTCTAGTCTAATAAAAGGATCACAAGAATCCCCCACCAACTAGGTAGTGGGACATTAGGAATTGTTGTCCCATTGACTTCTCCACCAATTAGCAAGTGTAGTTCTTATAGGAAATCAACATATTTTTCTTCCCTTTAGCTAGCCGATAGGAATCTTGTAGATTTTCAATATATAGGATTATTCCCAGATATGAGATTAAGTATCTTATCTATATATCAACCATTGTAATATGGTTATGAACTATATTCCCAAACCCCTATAAAGCACTAACAATCTAAAAATAATCATGAAAAATCAGTATAACCAAGAAATGATAGAGTAAACTAGAGATCAATAAGAAAACAATAATGACCCATACCTTACATAAATTGATATTACTTCAATACTGATGTGTATTAATAATAACATATAATAAATCCATGATAGGACCTTATAGGTGTAGTGTATTTAGAAACTAGGTAACACAAACAACTTCTTCATTAAACATCTATATTCACTCCCACTTATTTTTTCATAACTAGACTCCTTTTTGACTTATCTTACTTAATACCATTCTTCATGACCAGGGGAAAAGAAACATATTAAAGGGTGATATAAAATTCTTAGTGAGGGTAAACATGGAAATATAAAAAATATCATAATCAAAAGTCATAAGAACATAACATTTGAATGCCTTATCTTGCATATAAAAGATTGTTATATCCTATCACAAGATAAAATTTAAGAATAAATAATGCTTATAATAACAAAATTCATAACTTAATAAATGAATTTTTATTGCATTCAAATAATAATATAAAATAATTTAATATTATTCAAGGCTCATTTCAATGAAAATCATAGGGGACAATGTCCATTACCAAACTGGGGTTACCAACCATTCTAGCCTGGGATTACTGAACTAGATGTACACTCCATTTCTGTAATTTATATGTCATGACATATAAGTCTTTAACCCATGCATTATAGGTATATATAGGTCCCACCCATCTAATAATGAAATAATTCTTACATGTTCCACAAAAATATAAATAATTCATCATAGCATAACCCAATAAATAAAATGGTTTTCTTAAACATCATTACATCATATCATAATGCATATAAAATATCCTCCAATCATTAAAATAATAAAATCATATTAATAATAGGTATTGAAACTTAACCCTATTTAACGATAATCACCTTAGATGGAGAATAATTTTGGTAAAACACATGAAATTAATTCTTGAGGAAAATATAATTTTTCATAAAAAATATTTTATTTTCAAAAAATGACATGAAAATTGAATAGAAAATAATTTATTTGAAGATAAACTTGTAATTATTTAAAGGATTATTTATGGAAATAAGGTGTTGTGAAGATGTAAAAATCCTACCTTTCTATATAATTTAAAAAAATATTCCCCTCCTAAATTTCCAGGAAAAGTCAAAAAGTGCCTCCTATTTATAACAAAAAATATTACTTTCATATAATTTGATAAAAATACACCATAAAATAAAATAAACTTGAAAAAATTGTATAAGAATATAAAAAATATTAAATTCAGGGGAAACATGGATGTGTATGAAAAATATAACTCAGTAAATAGTTACCTATAAATAATTTGAGATAATAATGCGATTGAAAATTTGTCCCATAGAGTAGGTTTGAAATCTTTAGTATGTATCTAAAACTCCTTTATAATAATTTAAATAATTTTATGGACTTATTGTATAATCATAGTTATTTTAATGATTTCATATATGATGATATTCTCATCCATTTGTTTGTAACATTTCATTATCACTTGTTATTCTGATATTGAATGCTTTATGTTATTATGCATGTTTGTCAGATAAGTTCATGTTCCCCTTATTAGGTTATATTTATATAATTTACATAATGATATTTGTAACATGCCAGGTAAATAAAGAATATGACATTTTCATATTTATCCATATTTTTTAATAAAATATTAATATTACTTTAAAGGGGACGATATGCTCGATGGCGTACCCAATACGCATCAACGAGTTTCTTGGGAATCTTACATTGCATTATAATAATAAAATAATATTATTTTAAATGGTAGTTAATGACTAGCCGTTGTAATGGCGGGAATGAACTGAACTAACTACAAAATGATTATATATGTTTGTCAAATATTTTTACTTTTTACAATAAATTTTAAAGGATTCAAAATGCGAATGAATCCAATTTTAAGCGTAAACATTCTAATATTCTTTAAAAGTTCGATTAACCGCCTTTTGATGGCGAACCTCTTTTAAATCCACTTTTTGACAATTTTATGTGTTATATTTGACAAAATAAAATTCTTCTTTTTAATTGGGACATCAAAATTTACCTTGTGTAAATTTTTGGTATTTTTCCGATAAAGTTTATTTTTTTAATGAATAGTGAAAAATGTTGTATTTTAATTCAAAACCTCTTTTTAATATATTTATTTATATGATTATATTATATTTTTAATTGTTTTTAAAGTGAAATTAGAATATATTTTTACCATTTAATCCAATAGTGGTCATTGGAATTAATTTCACTTTGAAATTGGACTTAAACTAGTGTCAATCCTTTAATAGATATTGTTTCTTAAAAATAGGCTATTTGTTTTGACAGCGGGAATTAATTATTAAATTAATTAATGTAACTTATATGATTTGAATTTTGTAAAATAAAAATCATTTTTTAATTCGGAATATCAAATATATATTAGGGTGACTTTTTGGTATTTCTCTGAAAAACTTCAATTTTAGATGAATAGTGAAACCACTAAGTGGTAGTTAAAGAAACTAATTTTTCGTTTAAATAAAACCTTGCCACTTCTATGATTTTATTTTCAAAAATACGACATACATGATTTTCATTAAGAGGTAAAATGTGGCTCAATGAGATTAAAATATTTTTTGGTGAATAGTAACTTTTAAGTTTTATTAATCGCGATTAAAGGTAATTAGTGTAATTTAAGGTAAAAATAATGTTTTAATAATATGAAATGACCTAGAAACGTGTCCAAACATCATTTTATGTGTCATTGCCTACCAATACAATCCATGGGTCAACTTGGGGACCCCATGGAGCCACTTTGGTAGGAAAATGACATAAATAACTTTTTATTTAAAGTTAAAATAAAAATGTCACAAGCATGAGATGTTTTACTAAAACAATTTTTAAATGGGGTTATACAAGTCATATTTTCGACTATAAATATTCATCAGAAATATAAAAAGATTTCCTACATCATGATATTTGTTTTATAATTTTTATACATTAAATAAATTAAATTATTTATGACATCAAGATGATGCAGCGATTACATCATTAATAAAGGATTTAAATAAAATGAAAAGATAATGTTAAAACTATAACTTAAACTTGTCAAAGACCTATTTTATTAGTATATTGAGAACCCTTACCACCTTATCCTCTAAATACATCAATGTGGGACCTTTAAAATCCGAAAATCATTTGAAAATAAAGTAACATTTTGTAACTTTCCAAGAGTACCCCTCCTCTCCCCTTATAAAAGGCTCCCACCTCTACCACCTTGCCCACACCTCTCAAGCATTTGGCTAGGACAAACACTGCCCATTTTGTCTCTCCACATCCCTCTATTCATCATTGAAGCGTCACTTTGGGCAGAATCCTTTCCATGGAAGCCTTTGAGATCAAATCAAAGAGAGTTACTTGATTTAAAGGTAATGTCTTCCCTTGTGTTCTTTTGTTTTATTTTGCTTCTCCAAACCCCTAAACTCTTTTTATTACTTTTTTTGTAACAACAACAGTATATTAAAAATACTAGGATGTTTTTATAAGAATTATTCGAGCTAAACTTTCACACACCTCCGTCTAATGGTTAAAGAACATACTGTTTCTTTGGATGGCGAATTACTACCTCACGAAACGATGATTGTTCAATATTTTTTTAACACCTTCAAAGGTGTACATTAAGATGTCCCTATATTTATATATGATATATAATATGTTTATGTTTTCCTTAAGATTCTGTATTTTTCATTTATGGAAAACCTTTATGGTTTCCATTATGGGTAAACACGATATCTTCATTTTAGGAAGTGCGGACTACTGCCCCCTCAAAGTGATTTGATTCGTTAATGCCATATATGGGACGTATAAAGGATGTAATTAATGGTATTAAATATGATATCCTACTGGAATTATAATATACCTTTATATAATTATTATTTCATTCCATTGAATACAAAAAAAAATGAAAGTAGCGTTCATGCGTACGTACGGCTTACCGTCTCCATGAACGGTACATTTCATTTCTTATCTCCAAATGTTATGTACTATTATAAGTACTTATATATAATGGATATATATATGTAATATGTTACATATAAATGATGGATATCATTCTGGAATTATAATATATATATCTCTCATTTTTTTAATTCCATTAATATGGAAAAAAATGAAAGTAGCGTTCATGCGTACGTACAACCTACCGTCTCCATGAACGGTGCTTTTAATTTTTTTATATCCAAATGCTATTTAATAGTATAAAATGAATATATACTGGATATATATTATATTTAAAACAAAAATACTACTCTGGATATGATGTACCTATAACTACATGGAAAATTAATTTCCAACAAGTTCAATATTTACTCATGTACTGAACATCGACAAAAACGTCTGATATGAACTCACATTATTAACCAATTATTATAACATTATAAAATATGATATTAACTGAATAATAATCATTAAAGGAGGTCCTTAAGAAATTATAAATTGACCAAATTTTATTATTCAGGAGATTAAAGAACGATCGAGTCATGTCGGACATGAGGTAAGGGATCCTACCTCTTTCTTTATTTTTAAGTACTCTTTTTATGTAACTTACTTTAATCTCCTATTTATTATGTTGGAGGAAGTTATTTTATATTCCTATTGTGGTAAATTTTATTTTAATATGATGAGAGACCCTATTTTATCTCATCAATCCATTTTTGTAAGTTTTATGTGGCACTGTTAGGCTGCCGAATTTTTATAAGGGGATTTTTATCTCAATTTTTATTCCTGTGAGATTCATGCTACATTGGCCACTATTTCTTTTTGTGTGGTGTATGTAATGCCCATTATTTTACTATTTGTATAATATAATCTCATTTATGGGTAGTTACATCTTCATTGTATGACCCTTCTCTCATAGGGTGTACGTTTCGAAAGTTGCCCAAATCGGTAAGGGAACCTTTCACCCTCCTCTTTTTAAAAGACTTCTTTTGTTATGCCTTTTAGTTTACATATTTTTATGTTGGGATATGTTATTATATATCCTTATAGATATAAATTTTATGTCCAAGTGATGAGATACCATTTTCTCTCTCATCAACTAATTTTATGAATTTTAAAGTGACGCCGTTAGGCTGTCGAATTTTACCAAGGGAACTTCTTAACCCAATTTCGATTTCTTTGGGTTCAACATGTAGTTATTGAATATGTCATCCTTTGAATATTTTTGAATGAACTTTTATTGTTTTACACTAAATATCTACTTATATTTTGTGTATTTATATTTTTCACACATAATTATGAGATTTATTTATCTTTAATTTAAGGATACATTCTTTATAAGGGATTTCATCTCATTTTACATTTCTATTGAGACTTCATTGTTGTTATACACCAATTCACTAATATATGGTGTATATACTATCCCTTGGAATATTATATCATTAATCCATTTATTCTCATGATATTATAGAGTTTTGGTTAAATTTTATTCCTCAATTATGGTATTCAAGTGTCTCTCATTTTGTTAAAAACCCTTTATCTAAAATATCATTTTAAATGTTTTAATGATTTATTCTTATAAATAATTCTCATCAATATCCATGTTTCCAAAATTGTTTTAAGGATTTAATTATATGGATATTAATGGTTTAAAATGTTAAGAACTTAAAAGTGGTATGGGACACTTTGGTTCAAAAATCACTTTATTAAATGTTTTAAATGGTTTTGAAAATGGTTTTTAGAATGGATTCATTGTCTTAAAATGTTATATTGTTATTGCAATGTGGGAATGTTATCTTTACTTTATTCTTACGTTATGTGCTATGATTATGTTATGGTTCTTGGGAATTGTTATGAAGACGGGTTGTTACGTGATAAACTAAGGGCAAGTGAGCCCGATATAGCTCTCCAATGCATTGGGTAACGCGAAGGGGTTAAACATTAAGGTTTCTCCAAAGAGATTTAGGGAATATACTGTGATGGGTATTCCAAACGTAACCAAGAGGATTAATCCCTACGTCAGAATGTTATGAATGCCTCAAGTTACCTTTATGTATTATGATTTCTATGATTTATTCATGATTTTATGAGGTATGTTAATGTGCATATGTTTTATGGGTAAAGTATGATTTCATTCTTATGTATATATGTACTCATGTTTCCTTTCCATACTTTTTATAACCCTTACTTATATTTTTATGCTCATCCCAAGTTTTTGAAATGTTTTTCACAGGTCAAGATAATGGTACATGATATGATGATAGTTTTAAGGAAGTGTCAAGAAAGAAACCATGTTTTATTTTAAATATGTTTCCATTGATGGGGAAAAACCAATACTGTCTTTTATATAACCACTTTGTTTAAATGTGGAATGTAATTCATGATTTATGATCTAATTCTCTAAAACTCTAAACCTGAAAATATACTCAATGTGAATTATTCATTTAATTCAATATTAAGTAAGGTTTAAGGCCATGTCCTTATAGTTGGTATCAGAGGTCGGTTTAGATAACTTTAGAGGTTAGGGTATTCTCTAAGCATAAGTGACATTACCATAATGGTTAGGATTTTAGAAAGAGTCCTATTTTTAGATAAAGTGAATGAATAAGTATATATTAGTGTTCACCTTCCTCATTAGTACATGATGGTTTTGTTGATATACTCACACTGACATTTCTGTTTTTAGTGAATGGATGGATCTAGTAGGCACCAAAGAGACAACAGGTTTGAGGGAAACTGTGGTGGTTATTTGATTAATATACTAGATAAAATGGGGGATTCAATGAGGAAACTCATGGTTGTTCTAAACCAACTATCAAGGATTCATGATCAACCACTTGTACCTTGGTATGTTCTGTACTAAATCATGTACGATATGACCAATCGATGTGGAAGTTTAGGTAATAATTATAAAGGTAACCATTAGAGTTTATATGATCCTTACTTTTGAGGTAATTATGGGTTATTATATGTTATGAAGGAAAATGAAAGGCATGAGATAAACTTGAGGTTAAAATATTTTATGATTATTTTTGAAGATTTTATCTCATTTTGGGGAATGTTTTAAGAATTATATAGTTTTGGAAAAAGGACAACACGCAGACCCTGTGACAACCCGTCGCGTCGGACAAATCTGCGGGAATCAAACCCACAACCAAAGTGCAACTGGTATTTATCACCTACCACTGGACTACGTGAAGTCCCTGGTTAGTTTGACTAATTCTTTTTAGTTAGATGATTTTAGTAATCAAGAGTAAGTTTATTTTGGGTTATCTATGGAAATGATTAACCTATCATCGAGGATATGTGATTAGGTTAATTACTTTTCAATATTAGAATTTAGGAGAAACTAATGTTATTTGGAGATAAAAATTAATTTGTACCTTGGAAGACTATGTGATTAAATCCTTCAAATATTTGGGTTTCAATATTAGTTTGGTTTTCTTTGAATAATTTTATGGATAATTGTTTATCTAATGGTCTTCGTTCAACTTTGGATTTTTTATTGGACAAATTTTTGAGATTAAGAATAGTTTTTCTTTTTATAAAGGATTATACTTTTGTGGATTATAGGATTTCATAATAACAATTTTTGGTTTTGGATTTTGTCTAAAGACGTAGGAAATATATAGTTCTCTTTTGTGGATTAGGTGATTCTCTAGTAGTTGATTATAGCTCTCTTAATGTAAACAAGTCTTTCTAAATACTCATCATTTGGAGAAAGTATGAGTTTGTGTAAGAAATCTAGTAAAATTTGAAAGTCAACATGACAAGTAAGTATGTTTCCTTAAGATCAAAAATACATTCCTCAATGAAAAGTAACGTACAAAAAAAATGTATTCTATTAACTTTTCTTACGGGGGAATCAAATACTGTTTAACCCACCACAAGTATGTGATTTTCTTGTGGTTAACTTTATCCTAAACATGTTTTCTATCACTCTCCCTCAGAACATGACCCTTTGTTTTTTCCTCCATATCCAAGTTTTCCTACATTGAATCCTAGTATGGGTTAACTCGGGTGACCTTTGTACTTCTCTTTCTTTATTTCAAAGTGATTGTTTTACTGACTCTTGTTCTGATGTGGGATTTTCAATGAAGATTCCAAGACCAATTTTAAAATTGCGAGGACGCAATTCCCAAAAGGGGGGAAGTATGTAACACCCCAGGTAAATAAAGAATATGACATTTTCAAATTTATCCATATTTTTGAATAAAATATTAATATTACTTTAAAGGGGATTCTATGCTCGATGGCGTACCCAATACGCAACAACGAGTTTCTTGGGAATCTTACATTGCACTCTAATAATAAAATAATATTATTTTAAATGGTAGTTAACGCCTAGTCGTTGTAATGGAGGGAATGAATAGAACTAACTACAAAATGATTATATATGTTTGTCAAATATTTTTACTTTTTACAATAAATTTTAGAGGATTCAAAATGTGAATGAATCCAATTTTAAGCATAAACATTCTAATATTATTTAAAAGGTCGATTAACCGCCTTTTGATGGCGAACCTCTTTTAAATCCTCTTTTTGACAATTTTATGTGTTATATTTCACAAAATAAAATTCTTCTTTTTAATCGAGACATCAAAATTTACCTTGTGTAAATTTTTGGTATTTTTCCGATAAAGTTCATTTTTTAATGAATAGTGAAAAATGTTGTATTTTAATTCATAAACTCTTTTTAATATAATTTATTTATATGATTAGATTATATTTTGAATTGTTTTTAAAGTGAAATTAGAATATATTTTTACCATTTAATCCAATATTGGTCATTGGAATTAATTTCACTTTGAAATTGGACTTAAACTAGTGTCAATCTTTTAATAGATATTGTTTCTTAAAAACACGCTATTTGTTATGACAGCGAGAATTAATTATTAAATTAATTAATGCAACTTATATGTTTTTAATTTTGTAAAATAAACATAATTTTTGAATTCGGAATATCAAATATAGCTTAGGGTGAATTTTTGGTATTTTTTTGAAAAACTTCAATTTTAGATGAATAGTGAAACCACTAAGTGGTAGTTAAAGAAACTGATTTTTCGTTTAAATGAAATATTGCCACTTATGTGATTTGATTTTAAAAAATCTGACATACATGCTTGTCATTAATAAGTAAAATGGGGTTAAATGAGATTAAAATATTTTTGGTGAATAGTAACTTTTAAGTTTTATTAATCGCGATTAAAGGTAATTAGTATAATTTAAGGTAAAAAAAATGTTTTAATAATATGAAATGACCTAGACACATGTCCACCCATCATTGTATGTTTCATGGCCGACCAAGACAATCCATGGGTCAACTTGGGGACCCCATGGAGCCACTTTGGTAGGAAAACGACATAAATAACTTTTTATTTAAAGTTAAAATAAAAATGTCACAAGCATGAGATGTTTTACTAAAACAATTTTTAAATGGGGTTATACAAGTAATATTTTTGACTATAAATATTCATTAGAAAGATAAAAATATTTCCTACAGAATGATAGTTTTTTTTTAAATTTTTAGACATTAAATAAATTAAATTATATATGACATCATGATGATGCAGCGATTACATCATTAATAAAGGATTTAAATAAAATGAAAAGATAATGTTAAAACTATAACATAAACTTGTCAAAGACCTATTGGATGAGTATATATAGAACCCTTACCACCTTATCCTCTAAATAAATCAATTTGGGACCTTTAAAATCCGAAACGCTTTTGAAAATAAAGTAACATTTTGTAACTTTCCAAGAGTTCCCCTCCACTCCTCTTATAAAAGGCATGCACCTCTACCACCTTACCCACACATCTCAAGACTTTGGATCGGCCAACCCCTGCCCATTTTGTCTCTCCACATACTTATATTCATCATTAAAGCCTCACTTTGGGCATAATCCTTTCCAAGGAAGCCTTTTAGCTCAAATCAAAGAGAGTTACCCAATTTAAAGGAAATGTCTTCCCTTGTGTTCTTTTGTTTTATTTTTCTTCTATAAACCCCTAAACTCTTTTTATTAATATTTTTGTAACAACACCAGTATCTTAAATATACTAGTATATTGTTATAATAATTATTCAAGCTACACTTTCACATACCTCCGTCTAATGGTTAAAGAACATATTGATTCTGTGGATGGCGACTTACTGCCTCACGAAACGATGATTGTTCAATATTCTTTTAACACCTTCAAAGGTGGACATTAACATGTCACTATATTTATATATGATATATAATATGTTTATGTTTTCATTAAGATTCTTTAATTTTCATTTATGGCATACCTTTATGGTTTTCATTATGGGTAAACATGATATCTTCATTTTAGGAAGTGCGGACTACCGCCCCCTCAAAGTGATTTGATTCGTTAATGAAATATATGGGACGTATAAAGGATGTAATTAATGGTATTACATATGATATCCTACAGTAATTATAATATACCTTTATATAATTATTATTTTATTCCATTTAATACAATAAAAATGAATGTAGCGTCCATGCGTACGTATGGCTTACCGTCTCCATGAACGGTACATTCCACTTCTTATCTCCAAATGTTATGTACTATTATAAGTACATATATATAGTGGATATATATGTAATATGTTACATCTAAATTATGGATATCATTCTGTAATTATAATATATATATCTCTCCTTTTATTTAATTCCATTAATATGACAAAAAATGAAAGTAGCGTTCATGCGTACGTACGGCCTACCGTCTCCATGAACGGTGCTTTTAATTTTTTATCTCCAAATGATATGGAATAGTATAAAATGAATATATAATGGATATATATGATATTTAAAACATCAATACTAGTCTGGATATGATGTACCTATAACTACATGGAAAATTATTTTCCAACAAGTTCCATATTTACTCATGTACCGAACATCGACAAAAACGTCTGATATGAACTCACTTTATTAACCAATTATTATAACATTATAATATATGATATGAACTGAATAATAATATTAAAAGGAGGTACTTAATAAATTATAAATTGACCAAATTTTATTATTCCGGAGATTAAAGAACGATCGAGTCATGTCGGACATGAGGTAAGGGATCCTACATCTTTCTTTATTTTTAAGTACTCTTTTTATGTAACTTACTTTAATCTCCTATTTCTTATGTTGGGGGATGTTCTTTTACATTAATATTGATGAAAATTTTATGTTAATATGATGAGAGACCCTATTTTATCTCATCAATCCATTTTCATATGTTTTATGTGGCGTTGTTAGGCTGCCGAATTTTCATAAGGGGATTTTTATCTCACTTTTTATTCCTGTGAGATTCATGCTACATTGGCCACTATTTCTTTTTGTGTGGTGTATGTAATGCCAATTATTTTACTTTTTGTATAATATACTCTCATTTATTGGTAGTTACATCTTCATTGTATGACCCCTCTCTCATAGGGTGTACGTTTCGAAAGTTTCCCAAATCAGTAAGGGAACGTTTCACCCTCCTCTTTTTAAAAGACTTATTTTTTATGTCTTTTAATTTACATATTTTTATATTGTGACAGGTTCTTATATATCCTTATAGATGTAAATTTTATGTCCAAGTGATGAGATACCATTTTCTCTCTCATCAACTAATTTTATGAATTTTAAAGTGACGTCGTTAGGCTGTCGAATTTTACCAAGGGAACTTCTTAACCCAATTTCGATTTTTTTGGGTTCAACATGTAGTTATTGAATATGTCATCCTTTGAATATGTGTGAATGAAATTTGATTGTTTTACACTTAATATCCACTTATATTGTGTGTATTTATATCTGTAACACATAATTATGAGGTTGATTTTCTTTAATTTAAGGATACATTCTTTATAAGGGATTTAATCTCATTTTACATTTCTATTGAGACTTCATTATTGTTATGCACCAATTCACTCTTATATGGTATTTATACTGTCCCTTGGAATATTATATCATGAATCCATTTATTCTCATGATATTATAGAGTTTTGGTTAAATTTTATTCCTCAATTATGGTATTCAAGTGTCTCTCATTTTGTTAAAAACCATTTAACTAAAATATCATTTTAAATGTTTTAATGATTTATTCTTATAAATATTTCTCATCAATATCCATGTTTTCAAAATGGTTTTAAGTATTTAATTATATGGATATTAATCATTTAAAATGTTATTAACTTCAAAGTGGTATGAGACACTTTGATTCAAAAATCACTTTATTAAATGTTTTAAATGGTTTTGAAAATGGTTTTTAGAATGGATTCATTGTCTTAAAATGTTATATTGTTATTGCAATGTGGTAATGTTTTCTTTCCTTTATGCTTAAGTTATGTTCTATGATTATGTTATGGTTCATGGGAATTGTTAGGAAGACAGGTGGTTCCGTGATAAACTAAGGGCGGGTGATCCCGATATAGCTCTCCAATGCATTGGGTAACGCGAAGGGGTTAAACGTTAAGGTTTCTCTGAAAGGATTTAGGGAATATACTGTGATGAGTATTCCAAACGTAACCAAGAGGGTTACTCCCTACGTAAGAATGTTATGAATGCCTCAAGTTACCTTTATGTATAATGATTTCTATGATTTATTCATGATTTTATGAGGTATATTAAAGTGTATATGTTTTATGGGTAAAGTATGATTTCATTCTTATATATATATGTTCTCATGTTTCCTTTCCATACTTTTTATAACCCTTACTGAGCTTTTTATGCTCATCCCAAGTTTTTGAAATGCTTTTCATAGGTCAATGGAATGGTACATGATATAATGATAGTGTCAAGGAAGTGTCAAAAAAGAAACCATGTTTTATTTTAAATATGTTTACGTTGATGGGGAAAAACCAATACTATCTTTTATGTAACCACTTTGTTTAAATGTGGAATGTAATCCATGATTTATGATCTAATTCTCTAAAACTCTAAACCTAAAAAGATCCTCAATGTGAATTATTCATTTAGTTTAACATTAAGTAAGGTTCAAGGTCGGGGCATTATAGTATTAGTATAATATATATCATATTAATTCATTCCATTCATGTATATAATCCTAGTTAAATGAAGATCATATAGAATGAATTGTGTCACATTGTGGAGATGGTTGGTTATACGCATGCATGACCGGCGTTATCATTCCCATAATTATTGAATGGTACTAAATTGGATGGTTTATAATATTTCAGAATCATTTTAATGTTATAATAATAATATATAGTAATTATATATATCATTATACCCATCCAAGTAAAGTGGTGGTTAAAAATAGATTGCACCACACTATAGAGATAGTATGTCGTACATACACATGCGTTGCGATTTTGTTTTTCGTAGGATAGAAAGATGATGGAATATTCCTATTTAATAATTATAATAAAAAATAAGTATATTTATTATATTGATGTTATTTAATTATATTGAAACAACTAATTGGGAGGATGTAGAAGAAGAATGGTGTTTAAAAGAATCGGTAGAAGAGATTACATCTTCCTCGACGGGATTCCTCTAAATCTCTTCTTTGAGAAGTAGAGTTAGTATTCGAATATGAAAAGAACCTCTAGAATGTAAATAGAGATGTTTAGAAGGAAATATGGTAGTTTTAGTTTGATATTTAAGGCTTAATGTGAAGTTAATAGTTGAGGGAGGTGGTGTTTTTTTTAATTGAGGTGAGGAGAACTTTTATAAACTCCATAAATAATAATTTATAATAAAACCTAAACCAACCAAAAAAACTATAAAATTTCCCAAATATGAATATGAGATGATATGGGGTTGTAACCTCATCAAAAAAATTATTTTTGACTGGTATTTATTTCAATTTAAACCTTATGTTTTTTAATTAAAACTTAATTATTCTTTTTAATTTATAACTATGGTATCAAATAACTAAATATTAAAATAGTGGAATATTTACTTATTTGCTATAATATAGACCATAAATAAATACATAAGATTATTTTATACCATATCATAATTGTTATATATTTTCCAAAAAAAGACTAATGATTTTTAAATAATTTGATAGAACATTATTTGATAAATAATCAATAGTATCAATTTTGACACAATTCAATTAATTTATTTTGATAAATGTTAATATAATAAGATAACTTTGAACCAAAAATTTTATTATATTCCTAGTGGGTTATTTTTATCTTGAAAATTCAATATAAATTTTAATTAGACCATATTTTATTTAAATTAATATTTTTAATAACATTTATTTGATATTTCCTTTAATAAAATAATTACAACACCGGTTTTGGGTAATTATTTAATATAATAATTTGTTAAATGAAAATTAAAATAAAATACAATGATGAAGATAAATCTACTAGATATTAGGGGAATAATTTTAGTAAAACTTAGCTTCTAGAAAATCCAATATTTAAAATAATATACTTATTAAATTATGAAGGTGGCAACTTTAACATCACAATAAATAAAATAATATAAGATTCATAATTCCATCTACAAGGCTCCAAATTTTCCATAACAAGACTCTTGGATTATTATGGTAGATATATACTCAACCAATAAAATTTATCCATGTTTTTTATCTTTTAATTTATATTATTAACTAAATAAATATTATATTATTTATTTTTCATCAATTAAATAATTTATGTATCCTTAATATATAAGATATTGAGGTAATTATTTATATTCTAAAAATGAAAAATAAATTACCATGAAAAATTTACAATTTTCATGTTTAAAATTAATATTTGACAATGAAATTTTCTTTAGTATATCCTTATATTAAAAATGATTTAGTTATTTAAATATGAGTGTGATATATTTAACATTTCATTAAATAAAATAAATTAAATATGATATTCACATCCAAGTGGATTGAAATAGATACCATTTTGACCCAAGTATGGTTTATTTAGAAAAAAACTCTTCCAATGATATTAATACATGTATTAGGGTAATTTTATAATAGCATTTGTACCCTTAATTACCCAGTTTTCCCTTTTATCGTATTAATAAAAACTACAAAAGATACTATTCAAAATAAAAAAAAATATTTAGAAAATTTGTACATAATGATCCTAAATATGGAGTCCATTTTCTAAAATTTGAAAACCAGAAGTTACAGAAATTAATTCAAAATTAATCCCATTTTCGGAATGAAAGAACATGTTTTAATAGCGAAAAACATTTCAAAAGATTGAAATGTTTTTACAACTGAATTCAATGTAAAATTAATTCTATGGATATATATTGTATTCAATAATATAAATATATTCTATTTTAACTTTAAAAAAATTAAATATTATAATTTAACTATATGAAGTATTTTTGATGAAAAAAAATGTTTTCCCAAAATCATTAGTGTAATTTTACTTTTCATTAAACCATGAAAGTTGTTAGAAAAAAATAAAAAATTCATTGAAAGTATATTTTTATATCCTGATTTAGGATAAAATTTTCAAGTTTCCTTATAAAAATTATTAATGTGTTAAAATACTAATTTAAATGTGGTTTGACATTAAATTTCCAAAAATTACCCATTAAAATATAGGTTTTTATACATCAAATTGGGTTTATTCATACCCAATGAATAAAAAATACATTTTATGAATAAAAAAAATTTATTCTTAAGTATATAAAATATATATCTCATTAATTTAATTAAAAATAGTAATTCAATCAAAAATAAAAATATCTAATGGATTAGTATTTTTCATAACTAATTGGTAGAAAATGAATTGAAAATGCATTTTCATAATAAAGTTATACCTATTCCGACAAACATAAAATCTTGGATATCATTGTAATATTATAATAAAGGTGTCTCGTGGTTTTTTTAAATCATGATTATGTGCATTGTATGCCACTGAATAATTATAACTATTTAAAGAAAAATATCTTATAAAACATCCTGGTGTTACATTCTAACCCCTTTAAATAGATTTTCACCCTCAAAATTCATCACATGAAAAAATTAGGATACCTATCCATAATCATATCATCATGTTCCCACATAGCTTCCGTAAATTGGTGGTTCTACCATAAAACATTTACTATGAGAGGGATCTTGTTTTATAGAACTATTTCTCTTTGATCTAGAATCTCTATTTGTTGTTCTTAAAAAAAAGGCCTTGCTACAACAATACTTATTATGAGTTTAGTAAATATGAGAAATTAGGTATTTTAATTCTTAGGGGAGATCCATGGAAGACATCATGTTCTTGAGAGAGATTCAGTGGAAGTTTCAATCAAAAATCATCCTTCTCGACATGATCCAAATTTTCAAAAGGACCGACATACCTAGAGCTCAACATTCCATTTTCCCTAAATCTTATTAATATCTAACGGGAATATATTTGAAAAAACACATTATTACCAAATTAAAACTCTAGATCTTTTCTTTGGTTATCTGCATAATTTTTTCCAACTCTAAACTTCTCTTATGCGTTACTGAATAGATCTGACCTTTTCTTTAATTTAATCAACAAGGTCAGGTCCTAATATCTTTCTTTCCTCAGCAAGTTTGATTTTTTGAATTCCTTCCATTGAGGGATTTATAAGGATCTATATGAATACTGAAGTGAAAGCTATTGTTTTATGAATATTCCACCAAATATTGATGTTGATCCCAACCACCTTTGAAATACATAGAGTTATCTCTCAACATGTATTTCAGAGTTTGAGTTGTCCTCTCAGACTGATCCTCTGTATGAGGATGATAAGAAGTGGTGAAACATAACTCTATATCTAGATCATGCTGAAGACTTCATCAAAACATATAGGTAAACCTCAGATCTGTATTAGATATAATGGAAAGTGGTACTCCATGAAATATTAAAACTTATTTTACCGATATCATGTCAAGATGATTATGAGAAAAATTCACTATAATATCAATGATGTCTTCCGACTTTATAAGGTGATAAAATATAACATATATAACATTATAGACTTTGGATGTTTTGGGATGTCCAATGAAAAAGTCCATAATGATGTTTTAGCTTTTCAATAGTGGTATGAGAAATTTTTGTAACATCTCTTTAGAAATCTATCTCTTACCCTTAACTTGCTGACAAAGCAAGAATCACGAGACATATTTAGCAACATATCTTTTCATGCCATCCCCCCAGAAATAATCTTTCAGGTCCATGTACATCTTTGTGCACCTAGGGTGAATATAGAATGATGAAATAAGATCCTCACCCATTATATTCTTCTTTAATTCTGGAATGGTATGAATACAAATCCAATTCATAAACCTTATTATTCTATCACCATAAAGGATGAATTCAGGAACATTTATGACCTTATTTTGTATCTATATATTTTCCTTTTGTTCCTCCTTAATAATCACATGTATAGATGATTGAACATTCATTTGATAATGATAATATTTCTCCCCTTCCATTAAAATTTCATGACCCATACTCTACAAATTAGTAAATTTTGGATCTATTGTGTTCCTCACCCCATATAGGTTGGTATGGTCTTTTCAAATTAAAGCATCTACCACCTTGTTCACTTTTGCCTTGGATGGTAATGTTTTTACAAATTTCAATATTTAATAAACTCCAACCATTTTTTTGTCACAAATTAAACTCCTTTTTTGTGAAAATAATCTTTAAAGATTTATAATCAGTAAAAATATCACACAGGTCACCATAATGATAAATCTTCTATATCATTAATGCAAAGATTAACGCATCTAACTCCGAATCATGAGTTGGGAATCTTTTCTCTTGGATTTTCAACTACCGTGAGCCATAAGATTTCACCATATCTTTTTTCATGATATCACATCTCAATCCCTTATTGGATGCATCATTAAAGAACACAAACCTTTATCCAGTACAAGGCAATGTGAGAAAAGGTGCACTGGATAACATTATTTTTAGCTCTTTGAAATTATATTCACATTCCTAAATCCATAAAAACATAACTCCTCTATGATTCATCTTGGTGAGGGGATTATATAATCATGAAATAACATTCACAAAACATCGATAATATCCATCCAAAGCAAGAAAACATTGCATCTCAGTTAAAATTATTTGTCTCATATAACCTTCGACAACTTCTATTTTTTATGGATCCACATATATCCCATCTCATGAGATTATTTGACTGAAATAATGAAACTATCTAAATCCAAAATTCATACTTGGTAAATTATGAATAAAGACTATCCTTTCTCAGGGTCTTTAGTACAGTTCTTAAGTGGTCATCATGTTCTTGTTTTCTCTTTGAATAGACAATTATATGTTCTATAAATACTACCAAAAACTAATCAAGATAGTCTTTAAAGACTCTATTCGTTAGATCAATGAATATAGATAGGGAATTAGTAAGGCTAAAAGACATCAATATACATTCATAGTGTCCACACCTTTTATAGAATGTAGACTTTGAAATATCCTCCTTTTAGACCATTCATTGATGACATCAAAAATTAAAATTAATCTTCTATAATTATTCAGATTCACATAGTTGGTCAAATAATTCATCAATGTTGGTAAGAGGATATTTTCGCTTGATAGTGATCTTGTTATGTTCTCAGTATTCAATGCAGAGTCTCATTGATCCATCTTTCTACTTAACGAATAGAATATATGTTCCCCTCGGTGACACACTAGGGTGTATGAATCCCTTATCATGATTCTTTTGTTGTTTCTTCTTTTATTACTACAACTAAATTGGGGACATTCTATAATCGGTGTTTGAAATAGTCAAAACACTCGATATGAGTTCTATTGAAAACTCAACTTCACAATTTCATGGAATACCTATAAATTCCCTTGGAAAGATATCATTAAACTCCCTTACAATGGGTTTATTGTTTATTGTGATTTTCTCCCAAACCATTTGAGATATATAACATCCATTTATAGTAATCTAGACCCATAAAAAGGAAGAAATTAATGTTGGAAGGATATATTCATCCATGTATTGATAGATGATGATTGATTAATCTGGAATATAAAATGTGGCTTCCCGCACTAAGTAATTATTATGAGCTCCATATATAAAAACCATTCCTTTCCAAGAATAACATAAAATTCCACTATAGGAAGGATCAAAATATTTTTGTGAATTACTTTCCCCATAAATTAAAATAGAGAATAATTATAAACATTTGATGCGACCATTTTTCCATTAAGAGTTTTCAACACTAAATCAATATCTAATTATTGATATAATATGTTGATACCCATAGAAAATTTATCTGAATTAAAATAGTCGGTGGATCCAGAATCAAATAAAACATTTTCTACATTTATAGTGGATGGTATGTGTACATTTCACCTCTATATTATCATACTCTATATCGCAGATAACGACTTCATGTGACATTAAATTAATTTTGGCCTTAATTGTTTTCTAATGTTTATCATCATCAATAACCCTTGGATTAAGGTATTTATTGGCATAATTACCCATTTCCTTTCACTTGTAACATTGAAGTATAGAATGTGAATTTTGTGTTTCCTTTTATCTATTCACACAATTATACATATTTTTTCCCTTACTTCAGCATTCAAATACCCAATGACCTTATTTTTCAAACTTAAAACAATTACTAGTATCTGTATGAAAATTTCCTCCATGTTTCTTTCTAAACATTGAACATAAGAGAAAACTCATATTATTTCCAGTGTGATCATTAGATTTTACATTGAATTCCATTTTTATTTTCCTTTCAATACCACATGACTGATTGGTTACTTCAATATCTATATCAACCTTGAGAGAACAATGATCTATTTCTTCATATCTTTTAATAAGTTCCCTTATAGATAATTCCCAAAAATGACATGGTTTTACGCCAATAAAGAATCGATAAAGTTTACTCTTAGGTTGAATAAAAATTCCAAAAGTGTACCTTGCAAGTCAGGAAAAATTTACTTTATAGGTACCAAAAAATTCATCACCCTTTTTCTTAAGGTCAAGAAACAACTTATTCATATTGGTTCGAATAATATAATAAATATAATTATTTAAAAATATGGTTTTCAGCTCATCCCATTATGTAGACTCAAATTCATATCTTTTCCTCATATTCTTGAAAATATTTCACCATTGATCAGCTTAACCTTCCAAATGATAGGATACTAAGATGAATTTATCATGTTTAGAATATTTTAGAACTGAAAATATTTTTTCAGTGGTACTGATCCATTGTTCAACCACTAATGGACCAAAAGACCCACTAAAAGAATATTGACTCTACCTTTGGAAGGACTCACCATAATTTTTCTCCCTTCTTTTCTCGGTTGGATGCCCTTCTTGATTCATAGATTGAGAAAGTGTTCTGTGAATATCTGAATGTTTTTTTATTCCAGATACCATAACATTTGGTTTCTCAGGAGGAAAATCATTTCATTTTCGATTACTTTCAACATTAACGTGGTTCCTTTAAGTTCCAACCATTTAATAAAACCAAGAATCATAGTGTGAGAAAAACTAATCATAAGGGTAGAAACACACAATCAGGAATAAAATTTCAATTTTAGACATAATAGGTTTTATCCTTGTTTATCCATGTCCATTTCTAAAACAATAGGATTTTAACATGTACTAAGACATATCCTTAGGTTTCTTACTTATGATTTCTAATCCTATTTTCCAAAGCTTAGCTATACCTTTACCCACATACCAACTAACATAACCCCTAATTTACATACATTTATATCACGTTAATATTTAATTATGTTCATTGCAACATATAATAAAGCCATGACATGACTATATATGTATAGTGTATTTAGAAACCAAGAACCATAAAAAACCGGTTCATAAAACACCCACATTCTCTACCACTTATTTCTTCAATACTAGACTCTTTTTTATATATCTTACTTAATACCCTTCCTCATGACATGGGGAAAAGAATCATATGATTGGGAGAGATCAAATATTTCATGAGGGTTAACAAGGGAAATATCAATCAAATCATAATCATAAGACATAAGAACATAACATTTGAATGTCATATCCTGTATATGAAATATCGTGATATCATTTCATGCGATAAAAGTTCATAAGAATTAATTTTAATAATACCAAAAGTCATAACGTAAGACATAATGTTTTGTGACATATACATAGGCATAGAAAATCAAATCATATTAGTTAAGGCTCACTACCAAGATCATCATATCAGACAATGTCCATTACTGAACTATGTTTACATGTCGTTCAAACCATGTATTACAAAACAATATTTACTTACCCTTCCATTCATTTATATCTCATGAGAAATAAATCATTACCCAATTCATTTGGGGGAGATATATGTTTTACCCATATCATAATGAAATCATTATTCATTGTTCCAGAAAAACATAAATCATTCATCATAGCATAACCCATAAAATAAAATGGGTTTCTTAAACATAATTCCATTATAACATGATCCATATCAAATAGCATTCCACCACTAACACAATCTAATCATTGTAATAATAGGGACATAAATGTAACCCTGTTTGAAGAGCGTCATCTTAGATGGAAAATAATTTTGATAAAACACTTGATATTAATTTTTAGTAAATTTTCGTTTCTTCTTCGAAAAGATTTTTTTTCTTGAAATTACATGTAATTTTATAAAAGAAGAGTTTATTTGAAGAAAAATAATTAAAATTTTAAAGTAAGTATCATATAAATTGGGAATTATAGGGATTTAAAAAACAGTTCATGCCGTATAAGTTTAAAAAAACATTCTCCCCTTATTTTTTCCATAAAATTCAAAAAGTACCTCATACCGAATAATGGAAAAAATATTCATTTCATACTATTTAATAAAAAGTAACCAAAATGTAAAATTAAATTTAAGAAATTTTATAATAATAGATATTATATTACATACATGGGAAACATTTAATTGCATGATAAATATAACCCAATAAATACTTACGTATAAACAATCTCGGATAATAAAGAGATTACAAATTAATCCCATACTGTAGCTTTTATATCCTTCATATATATAAGAAACTATTGTATAATTATTTAAATATTTTTATTTACTTACTTTAGAATCATACTTATTTTATAATATCATATACGATCATATTATCATTTTTTTGATAGTAAAATTTCCTTGTCACTCATTATTCTAATATTAAATGCTTTATATTCTTACGAATGTTTTGTGAGATATGTTCATGTTAAAATTCATAAGATATAGTTATATCATTTACAGAATTATATTAGTATAATATATATCATATATATTCATTCCATTCTAGTATATAATAGTGGTTTAATCATGATCTTGTAGAATGAATCACATTACATCAGGGAGACAGCAGGCTGTACATACGCACGCATGACGATATCATTACCATTATTGTACAATGGTATTGAATAGGATGGTGTATAATTTTTAATAATCAATATCATGTTATAATAATAATATATATTTATTCTTTACATTTTTAAACCCATCCAACTATGGTGGTGGTGAAAAAAATATTACACCGCGATGTAGAGATGGTAAACTGTACGAACGCATGCACGGTGATTTCGTTTTTTGTAGGATTGATAGAAGGTGGAATATGGTAGCTTTATAATAATAATAACATATAAGTATATGATTGATACTGATTTTGTGATTTTATAATGAATCAAATAATGGATTGGATGTAGAAGAATAAAGAAGTTTGAATGAATCGGTAGAATTGATTACCTCTTCCTCAACATGCTTCCTCTAAATCTGTTCTTAGGGAACTAGGGATGGGATTTGAAGATGAACAAAAGCTATATAATGTAAATATAAAATTTTATAGGGAATAATAGAATGGGATGGATGAAAATGGATGCTCAAAGTGTAGTGAATAGGTGAGGGAGGAGGTTCTATTTTATAATTAAGTTGAGGGGAACTTTTCAAAACTCCATTTATAATTATTTATAAAAATATAAAACCATAACCAAAAACCTTTAAAATGTCTCAGTTTAGAATAATAGATGAGTTTGGGTTGTAATCTCATCAACCAATAATTTTTTACAAGTATTTATGTCAAATTAATCCATATATTTTTATTTAACACTTAATTATTCAATTTAATTTTTAACTAGGGTAACAAATAACTCAATTTTAAAAGGGTAAAATATTTACTTATTAGATGTAAAATGGACCATAAATCAATTAATTACCAATTATTCTAACATATCATAATTATTTTATATTTTTAAATTTTTAAATGATTTTTAAATAATTAAATAAGAGATTATTTTGATAAACAATCAATAGTATCAATTTTGGCACTATTAAATTCATTAATTTTTAAAAATATTAATATTGCAATATAACTTCAAAAAAATATTTAAATATATTAATATGAGGTCATGGTTTTCAATAAAATCCATTATACATGTTAATTAGATTAAAATATATTTAATTTAATACTTTTAATAACATTTATTCAATATTTCTCTTAATAAAATAATTACTGTGATAGTTTTGTGTGATTATTTAATATATTTATCTGTTGAATAAAAATTAAAAAAAATACGTATATGAATATAAACTAAAATATTTTGGGATAATACTTTTAGTTAGATTTATCTTCTTGAAAATCTAATTTCTAAAATGTTTTACCTATTAAATTATAAAGTATACAACTTTAACATAACTTTATGTCAAATAATATAAGTGTTATAATCCCATCTATAAGGCTTTAAATGGTCTATAACTAAAACCTTTGATGATTATTTAAAATATATACTATACCAACATGATTTGGTCAAGTTTTTTTATATTTTATAGTGTATTATTATTTTAATAAAAACAATATTTTTGATTTATCATCAATTAAAGAAGTTTTTTATTAATGTATATTCTATTAAAGTAAATATTTATTTCATAAAAATTACAAAACAATTACCATGATAAATTAAAATATTTTAATTTTCCAATGAGTATTTATAATTGAAATAATATATAGTACAAATATACATTAAAAATTATTTAGTTGTCAAAATTTGAGTGAGACATATTTAAATTTTCATTAAATAAAATAAATTAAATGTTTTAATATCATGAAAGTTGAATCAAATGGATACCATTTTGACCCAAGGATGATTTTGGTTGAAAAAACTCATCCAATGATATTAAAAAAATTGTTATGTTAATTTTATAATATTATTCTTACCTTTAATTACCTAGTTTACCCTTTTATAACATTAATAAATACAAAAAAAGTTACTATTCATAACATCCAAAAGTAAATTAAATATATTTATAAAATCTAGCTCGAATAATTCCAAATATGGAATCAAATTTTCAAAATTAGAAGAATATAAGTCAGAAAAACTAATTTAAAATTAATCTCATTATTGGAAAGAGATAACGAGTTTAAAAACACAATACATTGCAAAAGATTGAGATGTTTTTACATCTCAATTAAATTTAAAATTTATGCTAATGACATACATTGTATTAATTGATAAAAATAAATTCTAATTATACCTTTACACCCTTAAATATCATAATTTAACCATATAAATAATTTTTATGAAAAAATTGTTTTCACTTAAAATTTAGTGTATTTTTACTATTCATCAGAACATGAATGTTATCAGAAAAATATCAGAAATTCATCAAAAGTAAATTTTTCTTTTCCATATAAAAATAATATGTTTATGTTTTCATGTAAATAATATTAATGTCTAAAAATCATAATTTAAAAGGTGTTTAAGATTCAATGGCGTAAAATGACTCTTAAAATATAGGTTTTTATCATCAAATATGGTTTATTCATACCATATGTCTAAAATATCGATTAGAAAAATATAAAAAATATTTGATTAAGTATAATATATATATATATATATATCATTAATTTAATTACCAATAGTGATAAATTTAAAAATAATAATATCTAATTAAATTGTATTTTTTAATAAAAACTTGGTAGCCAATGAATTCATAATGCATTTTCATAAGATAGTTATAATTATTACCACTAACCTAACAACTAGAATATTAAGAAAATTTTATATTAAGGGAGTATCATGATCCATTTAAACTCGCGATTGTGTGAAATGAAATCTACATAATAATTAAAATTATTTATAAAAAATATTTCTTAATAACATTTGGTTGTTTCAAAAAAATGAGATAAAATTATAAGACATGGTTTATAACTAAAAGATAGTAACGGTATATTAAAACCTACACACTATAATTTATTTTTGGATAGAAATTGTTTTTTAATAAAACTGGTTATAGAAGAGGTCAAGTCGCACTCCTAACTATGATGTGAATTGGAACCACGCATCCAAAACACCCAAACAAAGGGGATATATTTTCCATAAATAACCATTATATTTGAATCAATAATACAAACTAGCAACTCATGCTAGAAGAAATTAAGCTCCACATCTAATTCCACCCATATCATGTTACGGGATGATTCCAAGAGATACATTCTGAGCTTTGATAGAAGGAAAAATAATGTATTATTTTGATTTGAGGTGGAAAATCCAAAAAAATCCACCTATCCAATCTACTCAACAAACTAAAATAGTCCCACGTCTCTCGATACCAACTTCCACTAATTTCAACTCCCTTGATGACATCACCAAGATGAAACACTAAAAAACACCATGTCACAAACCAAGAACTCCAAAGGGTGTAAATGATTGTCAGTATAGGATTTATAATGTATTTTTGACATTAAAATTCTCTAATTCATCAACTAAATTATTTGTATAATCTTTTAGACCAAACTATATCCAACCAGGGAAGCTTAAAAAATCATCAACTAACAAAGTGGATATCAAAAAAGAAAATAATTCAAGGATTAAAAGGGATTCAACTTGATTAATATATTGTAGTTATTATTATAGGAAAATTTTAATAGCCTTAAATGGCCATATCAAGTTTCTCAATGTCAAGGAGACAAGTTCGAAGCATCTCCTCTATAATTTTTATATTCTATTTCGTATAACCATCTGACTGAGAGTGATATGCTGTGAAGAAATTTAACTAGGATCCCATAAAATTTAAGAGTCCTATATATAAATTATTATTTATCCAATGAACCATATAATAAACTACAGAAGGAAGTACTCTATGAAATATTATGATCTTCTACACATATAGATTTTATATTTCCTCAAAATTGGTGGTATCATTAATTGGAATAAAGTGAGTATATTTGGTCAATAATTCCATCACAACCCAAATCACAATTTTCTCCAATGTATCCATAGAAACCCGACTAATACGTCAACATATATCTCATCAAATTTTCAATGTGGCATATGAAGTGGATGAAGAATACTTAAAATATTACGATTCTCAACCTTGATTTGAAAAAAAGTATAAAAGGAAAAAAACAAGTAATGTCTAATTTCATACCTAGTCACTATAATCATATCCTCATATCATTGATCATTTTCATCATTCCTAGGTTTACCACCCATAGAGAATGATGGAAATCACCCCTTATTGCATTTCTTATCGGTAATGGAATAACAAATATATTCCTAAAGAAATGTATACATTCATAAGATAGTGACCATTCAATGATGGTCTCCTCACCATATAATAATATTAAATGGATCATAATTAATCATCTTTACACTATTCCTATAGAATAATCTCAATAAGTGAGTATTTCTTCTGAACACTCGACAAAATTACCCAAATGTTATCCTCTTGGACTCCTAGATGCATACTATCAAAGAGAAATATCTGATTCCATTCCTCCAAATATTATTTCATGGCGTTAGATGAAGGTTCTATTCTTATAGAGTCTGCAACAACATTTTTCCTTCCATGGATATAAGTAATTTCAATTTCAAAATGATGTACGTACTCTACCCATCACCACTATAAAAAAAATTATGATATTTTTGTTAGAAGATAAAAATATAAGATCAAATATTTATAAAAATAAAATAATTAGTGCAAGAAAATCATCAACGAATAATTTACCCAACAACTTATTGAAACATAAGGCTACTTGTGATGATATATGAATAAGAACTCACTTTTAACCTACCCATTATGTTTTAAAATTTCTATCTCTCCTCTACCAAGACATACAAACTTTATATAGACATAAATAGAGAAATAATATTCTATTTATACCAAAATATGACAAGAAAACAAAGATAACTTATCTAAATGATACCTGAATTAATCCTGGCATGGCCCAAATGGCGTTCATGATTGGAATGGACTCATTACTAGTTTATGGTAATTAAAATAGTCAATAGTAAATGATTTTTCCATAACAATAACTCATCAAGATGAATAATTTGATATAAAATAATAAATAATCAGTATGAAAAACACTTCACAATAGATAAAGCACCTCATGTAGATAAATATGGGTCTTCAAATAGTATGTTAACCAATTTCATCATATAATACCATCAATACATCATCCTAATAACTGTATGAAATAATTTGATCACATGATACATTAGTCATTACAAACTCCAAAGTCCCATTAACTAAGAACACCCATCACCCCTGTGTGGTGTGTTTATATTCCCTAGACCTATAAAAAAATCCACAAATTCCCAAAGGAAAAATTTGGGTGTGATATTGAAATCATTATAGGAAATTTCCAAGTAATCCATAAACAATTCAAATAAAATAAAAATAAATAAATTTCAATAAAACATGGAATGTAAATATTTTCACAGTTCATATCGAAAAATTATTTTCAAAACATTTAATTACTATTTTAAAAAATGTAAAAAAGTATGATTTCATTAAAATATTCATGAAGAAGAATTTCCCTAAATATAGACATAGGTAAAACATTTCATAGCATTTTAATTTTTAAATAATTTTAGTTATCAAAAAACCAATCATAGAACTATCATTAAGAGTACTGAGGATATGTTTGTATAGGGATTATCACACATCTCAAGTATGTACTACTCTTGATGTGCACATATTCGTTGTTCTCAACCCTAGGGTGAATATAATAAAATACTAAATAATGGAAACCATTACCTCAACTAGTTTTAGTATCATAATCATCATCATTTATTTTATAGGTAAAGATAAGACATTCCTAAATTGTGTTATTCCCATCAAACTACCCAATATTATTTGTTCTTTGATGAATAAATATTATAAGTGGGGGGTCATTATTTAAATCATTATTATGTCATTACAAATTATCCATAATTTTATTTACCTTAAGTTATTGTTTTAGAAACATTCTATCTTGTTTCAAAACCCAACATCAAAAGGTTTTTCATAAAACTTTTGTTATTAAAATTAACCAATTTAATTTGAATTTCTCAAATCATTTAATGACATAATTTCATAAAGTCTTTTATCTAATAATTCTTTTTGTTCTAGAAAATATTCATAATTTCAACAGTTTATTCAAAAAGACACATGCAATTGTTTTTACACACACACTCACACACCATACAATTTAAAAATAATCATAAATACTCACAAATATATAAATCTAAACCAATTATAAATAAATTTAAAAACCATTGAGAATTAAATATTTTAGTTAATTGGATTTGACTTATGAAACCACCAACCTCAAAACGTCATCAATAATCACCCAATCTGGGATCCACTAATGGAAATTTGATTGCTGGAACAATGATGTTGGAATACTAAAATAAAAATTACCCAAAAAATATAAATCCAATTGTAACTCAATATATCATATCCCTCTATAGTGAAGGAACATGGGGGAAGGTAGTTTATTGATTGATCTAGGATCAATACTACAAAACCGACCCTTAATAGTTCAAAAAAGAGCCTTTAGTAGTATTAGAGAAGCACTGGCTACCAGAGCGAGATTAAAATTCATAGTATCTTATCAGTACTATAGATTTATTGATAAATATTTCCTTCATAAAATCTTATATAAGACCTAACAATGCTCTCATTTATCAAATCTTTTAAAATTGATGATAAAGGGGCATGTTACAGTGTGATGTAACAACAAACTGCAGAACCTATGAAGTGTGTTGTAACAACAAACCACAACCCTAAAACACCATTAAATAAAAAAATAAAGTACGAACACATATTTTTAGTTGAATAATATTTACAAAAAATACAAATAAAAACATTGTATTATTGATATTTCAAACATTGGTTTATACAATTACATAAGTATGAATTATGACATACATTAAAAAACATTAAGGTTCCACTATATTTGGTTATAACCACTAATCAAGAAAAAAAACTATATAAGAAAAAAATTCATATATTAGTAATACTATAAATAATTAAATTAAAATAAAGTGTATATTTGAAGTAAGAATTTGATTCAAACTAGGAACATCATGTATCGTAATGCGATGCAGTTGATTCTTGCATGCCACACAATATCTTGTTCATATTTAAGAAATACCTCTATTTAAATTAACATAATTAGTATAAGAAAAAAATGATAAGGAAATTAATTAATTTATATTAGATAGAATGACGAGAAAACAATCTAGAAACGTTTTCCCGAATTTGGTGATGTGATGCTTGTTTTAAACTTAACAGAACCTTATATATTGAAAATGTACACTTGGAGTCATACAGTTCACATTGCATGTCATATTGTGGTTTATCTAATTCATGCACATGTCAAATGACTAATGGATAATTTTCCTAAAGTATCAAAGCAATGATATTGTGTTTTTCTAGGGTTCAATATTTTGTTTTTCTTTTTTACTAAAATGTCATTTTAAACTAGAATCATGCACTTAGACTTATACTGGTCACATCATGTGTAAGTTTAATGTGATAAAAATTAATAAATTTAACAAATGACTTATGAAAAATTTTCATAAATCATCAAGATAGTCCTAGATCATTTTATTTGTTTTCAGTGAGTTTCAATTTTTAAATTAAAATACATATTTTAAACTGACAGTGGATACATTGAGTTATACCAAGATCTTCGTGTATCAGATTGAGGTATATTTGATTTTTACACATCAAAAATTAATTATAAATAATTTTAATAAAGTATAAAAGTAATATGAATGCATTTTATTTGTTTTGAGTGGGTTTGTTTCCCTTTTTAATAAAATTGATGTCAATTTTAAATAAATAGGTGCACATTGAGTCATTCTGGTTACACTAAGCGTCAGATTATGGTGCGACTAATTCCTATGTTTCAAAAATTACATATGTATAATTTTATTAATGTGTTAAAGAAATTGGAATGCATTTTATTAGTTTTAAGTTGGTTAGTTTTCATTTTTATGATAATTGTGTTCAATTTTAAATGAAAAGAGGCACTTTGAGTCATATCGATCCCACTGTGCATAGTACCGAGGTGTAAGTGATTTATAAACAGATTCCAACAATTAAAAAATAATTATGTATCTATTTTATAAATTTTCAACAGAATCTGAGCGTTTTTTATTAGTTTCTAGAGAGTTATATTTTCTTGAATTAAACTATCAATTTTAAACTGATAACGGACATAGTGAGACATACTGGAAACATCATATATCAGATTGAGTTGAGGCTGATTAGTAGATATAAAAAAATTAATTATGGATGGTTTTCCAAAAGTATGAAAACAATTGGATTTTTTTCTTAGTTTATAGTAGGTCAGTTGTCCTTTTATAAAAATTGATGTCAAATTTGGATAAAACGTTACAATTGGAGTCATACTGGCCACACCATGCATCAGATTGACATGATGATAATTCATTAATTTACTGAATGACTTATAGATATATTTAATAATGTTTGAAAACAATTTCAATTCATTTATAAGGTTTTTAGTATGTCAATTTTTAATACCAAAATGTAATTTTAATTTGGAAACATGAAATTTAGATCACACTGTTCACATATTGTATCTGCAATATAGGAGACTGATTCCAAAATATCCCAAATGATTTATGAGTTGATTTACTATGTTATCATGGAAATATGAGTGTGTTTTCTCAATTATTAAATAGTGGAATAGTTTAGAACTAAACTGTAAATTTTAAACTGATAATGGACGCATCGAGTCACACTAGGAACATCATGTATCAGACATAGGTGTGGTTGATTCATACACTAAAAAAATGACTTGTTGATAATTTTACTAATGTATTAAATAAATGTAAATTCATTTTCCTTATTTTGAGTAGGTTAGTTATCCTTTATTCTAAAATTTATTTCAATTTTAAATAAAGAGATGCACTTGGAGTCATACGAGTCACACCGTGCATCATATTTGAGGTGTGTCTTATTAATAGACATCTCAAATGGATTATTTATTTTTGTATAAAGTATCAAAAAAATATAAAAGTGTATACATAGTTTTGATTACATCACTTATTTTTTTATTAAAATTTCATTTTAAAATAGGAACAGGGACTTTGAATCATACTAGTCACATAATGTATTGGTCTTACATGAGATATATTATTATATATAACAAATGAATTATGAATCTATGTCCTAAATTATCAGTATAATCATAACACATTTTTTCTATTTTCAGTGAGTGAAATTTTTAGAACTAAATGGTCAATTTTAAACTGATAAAAGGAAAATTTAGGAATAAAGGGAACATTTTTTATCACATCGATGTTATAATGACTACTACACATCACAAATGACATATGTATCTTTTTCTTTATGTATAAAAACAATCTGAATGAATTTTATCTATTTTTAGAAGTCCATTTTTATTTTTTACCAAAATTTGATGTCATTCTTTAAAACAATATGCACATGGAGTGAGACTAGTCACATCATTCATCTTATTTAGGAGAGGATGATTCCGAAAATGTTAAAATGACATATAGATCCTTTTAATAATGTATTAAAAAATATTAATGTGCTCACTAGGTTTTGAGTTGGTCAGTTGTCCTTTTTACTAAAGTTGATTTCAATTTTAAATAAAAAGACACTCTTGAAGGAATACAGATCACACCATGCATTTGATTAATGTGTGGATTATTACTACAGGTCTCAAATGACTTATGGATATTTTTTATAATTAAAAAAAATTCATTTACTTAGTTTTGAGTACGTCACCTTTTTTTCTTCTAAATTGTCATTTCAAATTAGAAACATTCATTTTGAATCATACAGATCACATAGTGTATCATTGTGGCATGAGGAAAATGTATACACATAAAAAATTATTTACAAATAAATTTCTTAAATTATCAAATAAAATCTATGCGCATTTGGTTATTTTTCAATGAGTGTATCTTTTTTAATATTCTGATGTAAAACTGATAAGAGACACTTTGATTAATATCATGCACATCATGTATCAAATTTAGGTGAGGCTATTTTATAAACAAAAAAATGACATATGGATAATTGTGTTAATGTATCAAAACAACCTTAATATGTTTTATTGGTTTTGAGTACGTCAGTTTTTTTATTTACTAAAATTAATGTCAATTTTAAAGAAAAAGAACCACTTTGAGTCATACCAGTTACACCGTGTGTCAGATTGAGGTCCAGCTGATCCTCACACATCTCAAAGTCTAAAAATAATCATAAATACTAATTTGACAGCTATTTCCATTTTTTTTTTGTCTAACTAGAAACACTTCATATTGAGTCGATTTTCTTAGTCGAAAAACCTTCTCGTTGTTGAAATCCAGAAGATTATGGGAATCCAATGGGTCCATTATATCATGAGAAGTCACCATAATGGGAACATGACCTTCCTATAATATTTTAGATTTCAATAATGAGATTTTTTTAGCTAAGAACATCGAATCAATAAGATGTTTTGGTAGTTCGACATAGAAACAGAGTAGAAATAAAAATCATGGTAACATTGATAGAAGGAAACATTCCATCACTTTTGTGTCTTATTGCATATAGTTTAGAGGAAAATGATATTTCCCAAAATAACTATGTAAAAAACTAAATAAGTATTTCAGAAAAATGTTGTGGAAATTAACTTATAGATAATAGATATAATGATGAAATAATTAATTAAATAATTAGTAGGAATTAACCTTTTCATGATGGTTGTGTTCGTTTTTAATACATTTCCTTATTGTAATTATATTAGTTCCATGATTGAAGTCAAGTATCTCAATAACATGACCACATTTAAACAAACAACCCCAAACCGAACAAAATAATCCACCTATATATGAAAATAATTACTATATGATGATTAAAAAAATAAATAAATTAAACATAAATAAAGAATAATAAATTAATTTTATAGAAAATGATTTTACTACAAAAACAGTAATATTACCTCTAATATTGACTAGTATAAGGAAATTTATGGAATGTGATAAATTCTAACACTATAGGGGTGAAAAAGTTTTGATGTAGAAGTAGTTTGTGGATGTTTTGGTGCATAAAGTCATGATAGATATATAGAACACCACATATTTAACCAAAGAATCCACTAGTATAGGGAATATATCATTATATGACTAATACTAAAATTAAATAAACTAAACATAAATATGAAAAAATACATTAATTTTACTGAAAATTATTTTACATTGAAGACATCAATATTATCATTTTTATTGAGTAGAGGATGTGTCATTTATTCTTTTTCAAAGGCAATAGATCAAACTAGAAGAAAAATGATAAATTTACCACTATAGGGGTGAAATAGTGTTGAGGGTGAAGAAATCTATGGACGTTTTGGTGTAGAAAGGCCTAAAATATGGATACAAATCATCTATAATAAATGAACATTGTAAAAAATAATGAAAATTAAATCAATAGTTTAGTATACAATATTTTGATAAAATAGAGAATGTATATCATAACATTATCTTTACATCTTCCCAATGGTTTTACATTATTACAATTTGTTTTTCTGAGGGATTGGTAACATAATTATGTGAAGAAGACATTGTCTTCATGAGTCTTCAATAATTTAATTCATATTATTTTAATGCTTTATATAAAATTTTATATTATGAAAAAAATATAGTATATTAAAAAAACTTTTTCCTTATCATTTAACCCTCTATTTATTTTTAAAGGTGTTAGGGATCTGGTTCCTCTATTGAGAATTAAATTCCCCTCTTTTTAGTCCCATCTAAAGTAAAATACATTGTCCACATTGGGACCAACCTGAACTGATTATTTTAGGGAATTTCATTATGCTTTCAAGAAGAAGTGTAATTGAATTTTAGAAAAGAATTAATCCACTACAGTAGGTGTTATCTTATGAATTCATTGAATGGTGAATCTTATAAAAAATTGTCATCCTCATCAACTCATCTTTATAACAGTTATCATTTCATTTTTAGGTTTGAAACACAGCTTCCACATATACTGGAAGTGTACCTATGTTCCTTGAAATAATATAAGCTGTAGTAATCCATGGGATGACTAATGATCAGAGTAGTAAAATTAATATAAAAGATATGGGGTTTGAGTCTCAAGAGAAATAAATGAAATAATAAATATTCAGGAAATTAAGTTGATGAGGAAGAATATTATAATTCATTGTGTTCTCAGTGGGGACATATGTTTGGAATGTAGGGAGATGTTAGTGTGTGTGTGGGTTAGTGGTAGTGTGTAGTGGGATATTTTTGAGAGGGGCAGTTGGTGGGTTGGGTATTAGTTTCTAGGTGAAACATTGTACTTTTATATTTTTAGTTTGTTAATGGTTACAACTAGCAGTAGGTTGTTAGTATTCTTGGGGTTATGTTTTGAAATTTTTTATTATTTTTTGGGGGTTATAAGTAGGAGAGAGTTGGGATGATGTGGGGGCTGATTCATTTGATTGTTATCACACTTTATAGTAGGGAGGTGACAACTTTGGGATGCTGCTACCAGGCTCTACAGAGGTGTGGTATTATTCAATAGAGATTCTTATACATAAATTTTCTTCTTCTACCATCTCCCCTACCAACTATAATCCATGAATCTGCTATTTCATGTAGTGAATAATGTCTTTTCTTATTCTCTCTCTTAATATTGTATCAATAAGTTATGATATATCAATCTTTGGCGCATCTATGAATTATATATTTATTGGAGAAGTATCACTTTTAAAATATCCAATCCTCTAACTTATACAATTCACACCTCTATTAAAATGATCCATCACGTATTTCTTAAATCCCATAAACAAATTAAAATAAAATATTGGGAATTAAGGAGTAATAAGATACTCAAATATTATAAACTGGAATAATAAACTATCATTTGATCAACTAGACAATATATTGGTGTAATATATATTTGTATAATATAGATTTTTATTCTATAATATATTTGTATTTGTATTTTTGTTGTGTAATATATATATTAATTTGTATAATATATATTTATAATTTATATATTTTTGTAATATAATATATATTTGTGTTTGTATAAAATATATGTTTGTAGAAAATATTTTCATAATATATAAATATATTATATTTAATATAAATTTATTTACATATAAATATAATATATATAAATATATAACATTTTTTTAATTGTATACTTTTAAATTTGTGTAATATATTCGGATAACAATTTTTTACAACATATATTTTTATAATATAATTATATAAAATATTTTTTTAGTATATTTGCATAATATATTAGTATAATATATTTGCATAATATATTTTGATAATATGTTGGTATAATATATTAGTTTAATATATTTTTATAATATATATTTGTATAGTATAATATATATTGGTCTTTGTATAATATAAATATATTTTCATAATTTATTTGAATAATATATATCTGTATTATATATATATATATTTGAATTTTTCAAAATATACATGTCGGTGTCTATATATAAAAAATCCTATATTTTACACCTCTATCCAAAACCATGGAACTATGAGTAATTTTCCACTTTCCATTCATGAACCATGATACAAATCCTACTTTATCTAGCAATATAATGGAAATAATGTTCATCCATAAACTCAGTATGTGTCTAACTATTTCTAAACTCAAGTAACATTCAAATTAAATATCATCATTAATAATACCCTTCCCCCTAATCAGAAGATATTTATCATCAACTAAATGAACATTAGAAAAAAATGAGATACATAATAACACATGAATACCTTTTTGTTTATATAGTGGAATGAAGTATTATAATTAATGATCCCTAATTCCAATGGAATTTTTAGTCTCAACAATAAATAGTCACATCCATTATTAGCGTTGGGGTAGGCAGGCTGCCCAAATGTGGCATGGGGTGAGGGTGGGGGAGTGAAAGGAATGATATAGAATCCAATATCATTTAAACAATACATCCCCATTAATCATTTTTGACCCCAGGTATATGCCGATTGTAAATAAAGAATGATGATAAAAAATAAAATAGATCTCATCGAACAACCAATCAATGAGTGAAGAGGATAAAGAGATAATAAGATTCCTTATATTTAAGAATTGAATATTCTGAGAGAAATTAGAAGAATTGAAAACCTTGATAATAGCCAATACTTGGATTCATTCGACCCTTGAATAAGTTTATCCTTGGATTTGAGCCTTCAAATAGTTTGATTGTTAATTCAAGCCATGCTTTGAGCTACGATTCACTAAAGAGGATCCTCAATAGAGGGTGTATTCCATGTAAATATTCAAATATCATGATGAGTTTGTGACTAGTTAGGTTTAATTCAAATAGATCAAGACACTTTTATCAGTGCTTCCAAAAAAGAACTGATAAAAATTCTTTTTATCAGTGCTAGATTAATTAGCATTGATAGAAGTTATCTTTATCGGTAAATTTTCAACACTGATAACAATAGAGATTTATCATTGCTAAAAAAGGGCTAATAAAATCCATTTTTATTAGCACTAAAGTTTTAAAACTAATAAGGATTTATCTTTATCCGCACTAATTAAGGCAGTGCTGATTAACAGATTATAATTATAATTATAAATAATTTTTTAAAATTTATTTAATTAATTATATATATCTTTAATAAATAGATATAAATAAAAATATAATAAATATGTTTTTAATTTAAATATATTTACTTTAACTTTATAATTAGTTTATAGTATAATTATTTATTTATAATTATATAAAACATTATTAAAAAAGTATTTATATAATTATATATATATATAATAAATAAATATAAGTATAAATAATGTAAAAATATTCATTATATATATATAAATTTATTATAATTCTATAACTATTTAATTTTAAATAACTATATATTTGTAATTATATATATATATTTTAAAAAATAATATTTATTTATTTATAATTATAAATAATAGATGTATAAAAATTTTAAATAAACATTTATAAATTTATATGTTTATAAATATATTTTTAGCAACATTAATGAACATTTAATCTAAAGTTCATTCATGTTAAAAATGATGAAAATTGAATAATTAAAAATGAGTACACTTTAACAATGTTTAAATACTGGATAAGTTTGATTAATTAAATATAAATTTTAAAAACTGATATATATTGAAATAAAGATGAATACATATTGAAAATATTAAAACATAGACAATAAATATAAAAAACCTAAATAATATAAATTTATTAAATTCCCCAAAAATTAGTTTATTGTGTGTGTTGTATGTAACAATTCATTTATTTATATGTGAAATAAATTTTTCATACGATTGAACTATGTTAAATTGAAAAATAAAATGACATTCAATTATATCCATTACTTGATGTAATTAATTTGTCTTTTTTAATTCATATTAATTTTTAAATACAAACAATTATTCACTAAATATATTACTATTTAATGTAAAGAATAAATATTTCGTTTTATATAAATCATATTTATTATCATTCATATATACCTATATTTTTAATATATATTATTTATTAACATTATAAAAAATTGCTTAATTAATAAAAAATTTAATATTTCTCCCAATTTACTTATTTTATATTTTTATTTGTTCAATTTTCATTTTACATATATATATATATATATTTAATATATAATATTTATTAGTATATATAATTTATATATAGTATAATCAATTTATTAAATTTTATCAATAATTATTTAATTAATAGTTTTTTAATGAAGATGTTTTATTTTTTTATTTAGTTAATTAATTCATATTATTCAGACATTTATTAGTTCAAAAAAATAATTGATAAATGATCCCTTTATGAGTTCCGAAAATAATGGACTGATAATGTAGAGCCTTTATCTGTGCTAAAAATAAAGCATAGATAAAGGGCACCCTTTATATATGCTATAAATAAAGTGTTGTTAAAGGCAACCCATTATTAGTGCTAAAAATGTGTTGATTAAGGGTGAATTTTATAAGTTCTCTTCTCTAGTTCTTATAAAGGACAACACTGTTAAAGTCTTGTTTTGTGGTAGTGGATACAGTTACCAAGAGAAACCTAATACATCAAAAAATGGATTCCCAAATTATAATGGTAATAAGATTCAAAATCTCTTATATTGAACCTCCAAGGTGTCTCGGGTTTAATGGAATTCAAGGGAGGGGGTTATTTTTTTAATTGAGATTAAAAAAATGAAAAGATGTTGCTACCCTACTATTATTCAACCTTGGGAGAATCACCATCTCACTAGTGCTATCCACAGACTACCTGATAGTTCCTTGTATATTTTTATTTGCATCAGATGCCCCACTACCTATCCAGTAGTACAAATAGAATTCTTATTCTATTTTCCTCTCCAGTAGTTGGCTGATGTAGTTCTTGTAGGAACTACTTACTTCTATCCTCCCATCGGCTATCCTATGGCCTTCACCGGTTAGTCGGTGGGCCTCTTATATCTTTTCAAGCTACAAGGTCATTCCCACTTCTTAGATAATGTCTCTTAACCATCTCTTAACCTCTCTAATGTGGATCTAAACCACATTCCCACACCCATCCCATGATCAAAAAAGGTGGAATCAACAATGATATAATATTTATAATCAATTAGTGACAAAATAGATGTCCTGAAGAATACAATGAAAACCAATAAAAGAAGCTTCATACCATAAAGCTGGTAATGAGAAGATTAAATATTCATATAAGAATTACATGATTTTTCCATAATATTTACTCATGAGTAAATGTGTGAGCATTTGGGTAGAATCCTTGTAGGATATTTATAAAAATTGAAATTTCATATTCAATGGGTATATGAAAAAACATAAATGCCTACCCAAGATCTCTATAAAAACTCCCTCAATCCAAATACATCTTCATCATTCATCTTTTATTGAGTAAGCTATATATATACCATTGAAAAAGAAAAATCACACGATTTACTTGGCTTCCACTCGTGGATTCTTTTAAAGGTGGGATATATTTTGGAAATAACTTTTATGAAATTTACTATGATCATTCAACTATATTTGAAGATGATGTGGTGGAAGAAATAGAGTATGAAAAAATATATATAGTTTCTTTATTTCCACTTTACATATGATTTTATTTATCAATATGGGTGATCTTGGGTTTTTATTTATTTAATCACTTATCCTTGGTCTAATAAGTGTTTTTAGATCCCATAAAAACACAAAATTTTGATCACTAGAAATCATATAAATAAGACATTGACATTAGTTTTATTCAGTGCATGGTACACAAATTCTTCATTTCTAGTTTTGTATGATTTCTATTTCAACATCATATAATGATTTGTTTAACAATTTCATTTCTGCTTTTTCAAATATTATTAATCAATAATATATGATTAGAATCCTTTTTATAACAACCTAGACTTCCCAAAACCCAAAAATATTACCTAAAAACCCATCAAATAAAAATATGTATTGTAACATACACGACTACCCTGATATCTCTTTTCAATTCCCATTTACCCTCATTTACATGGAATTATGACCTATACACCTGTCATTATCAACCTCTTGAAGAATAAACCTTTTCCTAATGTTGGAAACAAAGAAATTTTTCTTTTAAATTCATCGAATTGTACTTCCTTTATATAATTATCAGGAACAAGATGACACTCTTTTTGTGTGGTGGTTCTTGATCCTCGACGTCTTCATTACCAACCCAAAGAACTACAATTCAGGGTATTATTTCCCATTAGAAATCATATTTATGATCTATTATATTATAATTATTGATAACAACCTTATCTATATAATAATACTACACCATTAACATGGGATTTGAAACAACAACATGTTACTGGATTAGCAATTCCATCTAAAACTAAATGTTATAGTCCCATGATATTATAAAATAGTTAAGGCCTTTTATCTAGTTTAATGGATTTTAATCTATAGTAGTTCCAAAATAAAAACTTATCTTTACCATTAAATACTCCCATAATAGAATTAAGTATAGTTATAATAGGGAAAATATATAGTGTTGTATAGTCTTCTCTATGCATACCTAAAGTGAATTGTGGTTGATCAACATACCTATCCAAAGATCACATTTTTCCTTTAACTTTTCATATTTCTTTTTTATTTATACTTATAAATATTCATAAAGGTATGAATTGGATACACTCTTCTTGTTCTTTCCTTTCCTTTCTCATCAATTTTTTTTAAAATATTATACTTCATTATGTTCTTGCATTATCTATTCCAGATTTTTCAGATATACTGATAAGTTATAAATTTTTTTTTTCTCAAACAATATTAGTTATTATTCTCATTGTTTCTTTATAAGGTCAACTTATCCCTTTAAAATAACATCAATGATTTTATAGACACCCATGATTTTAATTTATTTATTTAATAATGACTCATTATTTCAATTACAATTTAAATATTGTGAATGTAATTAATGATCTAGTTTCACTCTCATGGAATCCCAAAGAAACAACGTTAAACTTCAATCTGGTCAGTATTCTCTTACAATCCATTAATATTATTTCAAAAGCTATGATTTTATTAGTTAAATAATACGTTAATAAAACTGTATGTGCTAAAAATAATACTTTAACAATACATAGATACAAGATATATAAAGATATATGAGATTCAATTATCAATAGATGAAAAGGAAATATAAGTACATAATATTGTATAAGAATTAGAAGATGATTAAGAAGAAAATAATCCCTAAGGACAAGTCTATAACCTCTTATCAATTTCATTTGATTATATAAAAATAGGTGAAGAAACCCCTTAATTAATTGGAACTACTGAATCTAGAATAGGATTGAAAAATGACTTGAGAATATCTCCTAGCACATATAAAGAAATATTTCCAATAGAGATTGATTGGCTCACCAGTGATTTCCGAAAATCTAAAACAGTTTCCCTTATTCCACTATAACATTGATCAACATAGTTTTCCTATAAATAAAAGTTAAAACACATGGATTTTTATTAATTAATTATCCTTTTTTGAATCCAAAATCATATTACACCCTAAACCATGAATATGTCATTATATAATAAGATAAGTATATCTTGATACACACATGATTGTTAGTCATATTTTACACATAAGAGTTATTTAATATATCATTATATATCTTTATAAAAATTAGCAAAGAACTATAGGATGACATTGTTCTAAAAAATAGAAGAAAACATAGAAGGAACACCCAAATTGCTATTAAGTGGGGTTCTTTCCTATCATATATGACTAATAACCATCATAACTATAAATATTTGTAACATTGAACTAAACCCATAAATATAGACATGATTAGGGAAAAATATTTCATATATAAGAACCTAATAATGATGAATATAAGGTTGAGAAAATTAAAAAACAATTATTATTTGTGTTTCCATAAGTATTGAGATACTTTTATAAATTATTGATTAAATTTTGGGTGCCACCAAACAAATAGATCAAGGGGTATTAATGAATAAAAAAATCCCTCAAAATTTACAGTGAATAACCTGATGTAAGGAACTCCATTGGACAAACACAACACCTTTAAAAAACATCAATGTCCAAAATAAGAGGAATCTAGGAATGGTGTGTAAAATGGGAGAAATTTAAGAACATTTATTAGACCAAAAATTAAGGTGGATAAATGTTCAAGGCTGATTCCCTACCCTACAAGTGTTTTTCAATGAAGAGAGAGACTACTATAAGAGTTGAGTTTATAAAGTAAATTCTATAATCTCATGTGATGCAATAAAGTGTAATCCCAAAAATATTGTAAAGAATGGTATATATCCTATATAGTTTCTCAATATTATCAAAATTTGGGGTCATTATGAACTTATCACCTTTCCGAAAATGTAACATAAACCCAAGAAACTTCTATAGGGATGTATGAATAACCCACAATGTCCACATTAATGTTTCTTTCCATGACTCATCAACTTTTCATGAAAAAATCTTATTAAAATATCTAATAAAAATTGTTTAATTTAATTGATTTACTCCATGATATTTAATAATTAATGTGGTGTATTTGAAATATTATTGGGGAGATGTGCCAAAAACAAGTTTTGGAAAAACGTAATACATTAAAGCTTGTAAAATCAAAGCCCCATCATGACCAAGGTATACTTTTTCTTACTATTTCATCATGAAAAACAATATATTGACAACCTAATATCTAAGAGTTGTCTAACAAATATAAATAATTTAAAATCATATTTTATTAATTTTCAATTCAAATCATTGATTCTATGAATAGTTAAAAATAGTTATAAAATTTTCGCTAATTATCCCTGAACAAAATTTTGTTTTAGAGGAGAGGGTACTTAACAAATCCATTATAGTAGGTACTTCACATTTTTTTATATATAAACACTAATAAGAATATATAATTGTGATTATTAATGTTAAGAGTAATATACTGGGAAGAAGTATACATAATCTTCACTTGTAGGTTATTATTTAATAAAACCAATGAAAGTTGATGGTACAAGTCCCCATACAAGATGTTATTTAAGAAAACCCTTTATTCCACTTTATTACTATTAATATCCTAATGTTTTGGTTCAAGGAGGGTCGCTAAAGAAACAATAAATGATATAAAATACTGATAGATGAATTCATATTTGATTTGGAATCCAGTCCCCCATATATTCTATGTAAAAAAATACATAACATGATTGATATTCCCTCGTGAGGGTGATTTTATAATAAAATTACTTTCCAAATAAAATATACCACTATTAATCCATTTAATTATTATCATTGGATTATTTCTGAGTACATAACTTATTAAACACTAATGGTAAATCATCTTTAGATATTGAGGTTGATTTTACAGCAACCTTCATGATTTTTCCCTTTTTAGAACAATCTTTATACAGATGACACACATTAATTTATTCCATGTAATTGAGAATGTTAAAAAATTGTCTAGATAAACTTGTGAAGATGGGTATTTAATAATTTTTTATCCCCATTACACATCGTCCTTATATTTCCAAACTATCTATCATTATAAAATTTCTAGGTGAAACTCTCTAGATCAACTACTATTTTCAAAAGCCTTGTGACTAATTGAATCATCCATACCACGAACATGATAAGATATTATCTCTAATGAAATCAATCCTACTTAATTTACATAATAAACACATAATTTATCATTGGTATTCAAAAGATAATCATAAATAGTCCTACCATTCCAAGTAACACCTACTTATTTCTTTGACCTACCTGATATTTTTATAATACTATAAACACCCCCATTAGAATAACATAGAAAAAATTCAATGACATGCATTCTAGCCTTCAATGACCATGATACATTCTACAATTCAAGAGGATGATCAAGAGATCCCTAATTATCCTAACCATATAAAAACACTAAATCATCCCCAAGAGGTCCTCCCACTTGTGGATTATATACCACAATCTAATTTGGATGGGAAACTTCTGCTTTTCCCCATAAAAGAATCCTTCAATGGGACTCATTATAACCCTAAAAATGAAATTAAGTGAAACAATTTTTTTTGTATCATATAGTATTTTTCATAATAGAATTCAAGATATAAATATAAAATTTTAAACCCATATAAAGTTATTTTAAATGGATACCATGGATCATTTGGGCATCTCTCTCCTTAAGAGTAGATTCACCCTTCTAATTTTGTAATACTATAGTCTGTAATAAAAACCAATTTGGGTTATAATAGTGGATTGTTACTATACACTTGTACTTATTAGAGAGTAAAAAATGGGGAACTGTCAGAAATAATAGTGTAATGAGAGAAGTTTATTATTACACACCAACAATAACTCTTTGATGATTATGGGTGATAACGAGTGAATTATTGGATGAAGTGGGTTTGGGAGTTAAATTAGGAAATAACCAGTGGATGATTTTTCATCTCATGGATCCTCTATTTTATATGAATTTTATGACTAATTCAGATAATATATCCTTCCAATTTTTATTAGAAATATATCTATTATATAGGGATATTCCCATATGAATTTAATTATATCTTTCATATCAAACTCAATTAAATTTGAGTCCCTGATCGAACCCAATAAGAGAATGATTGGTTTTATTAGATGTCTCTCGATTAGATTTATGTTCTAGAACATATTCATTTAGTGAACTAGCTTAACCCGCTAGATGGACCCATTCAGGATTGAGACAATATAATTGTGTCCGTATTTTTTGTACTGGAAAATAAATTCCCCAATGTGCACCTTGGAACGATATGACGTGCCATGCACAACATGCTTCATAAATGTACCATATTGCATAGTCGCATGAACACACATGTGAAAAATTAGATACACTATAACATATTATTTTTTTCAATTACATTATAATTTTTGAATAATGATATGGAATTAATATATAAAAGGTTTCCCCACTCTCTTACATTTTTTACATGGTCTTAAAATCCACTAACCATGTTTCTTTCCCTTTAAAATAAAAATAAATTAAATATTTTAAATCTAAATTAGTAAAAAATTATACAAAATTTTAAAATATTTTATACAAACATTTATTTGTAAAATCAATAATCACATTATCTTTCCAAAAAAATTCATTAATAAATGTGTCTAATTATTGAGACTTATGAATAATAGAGATAATTTAAATCTGAGTAAAGAAACAGGTGACACTACATGGAACATATAACTATTTTTATCATATATATTTATCTTATAATCCCCACCACTAGTGGTGGGGTGGTTTGGGTTGGGGTTAGGGGAAAGTAGTAAGGGAAAGTCCCTAAGTAAATGTATTTATTGTAGTTTTATTTCCATTCATTTTATTCTGTAGTGATAGTTGTAATAGACCTAATATATTTATTTTATAAAATTCTCTTAAAATTAACATTTTCACTATCTAATCCTAGAAATAAATATGTTTATATTTATTTTAAAATCTTATTAATTTTTTAGAGATAAATTCATATAATATTTGGAGAATCCCCACATCTAAAATCACTAAGGTGAACCAAAAAGTGTTCTTGTGTTTCAAAATATTTTTGATAACTTCTGTTCATCAAGAGATTGTAAACTATCCCACATTTCCTCATGGGTGTCATACACTCTTCACTTAGGATTTAATATAATTTTAGGGATTCCATTACAAATAATCTATAATTTCTTACACTTAACTTCGATATAAACCTTAATCACAAGTAAAGGAAAGTTCACATAATTATTGATTTTTTGACAGGGACTTCAAACCCATCCCAATGGAATTCTAATACAAAAATTCTTCCTTTTAGTGGATTTTTAAAAACCTAGCATGTTATTATAAATAAAATAGTTATGATACCATAGATTATCAACTATCCCACATAGCTATTGTAATGATCCTTGATGGGCCCTTTGTCACACCATATTTGGACATGTCCCTATGTTTACATATGGTATTAAAACACCACTAAAATATAGATCCACATGGAAGTAAATATCCCCTAACTTACATGGTTTTATTACACCTCTCATGTAACTCATACTCAGGACCTCTGGTGTAAGAGTCCACCAAGAAGCATTACAAGTACTACTTTTCCATTGGCTTAGTTGTACTCGTGAGGATCCTTAGAAGGATCATATTCTATAGGTCTCAAGTTCAAGTTATGAGGTAGGGGAATATAAACTCACATGGAAATGGATAGTTTCTACTACGTGGTTGTACAGTGGAGAGGTGTTTTCCACCACGTGTAAGCCTGATGACATAGTCGATTAAGATGTGGTGTGGTTCCCCCTAAGGATCATCACATAAAAGAAACCTTTTATGAAATTATTCTCAATGGTACCCACAATACACCTTATATGGACATAACATTAGGCTTTCATGTGGCACAATAATACCTCTATATTAGACATCCTTGTGGTTGGAACTGTCCCATTCCATACAGGGTAGCATAATAGCTAGCTGGAAGATATCAATAATGGATTCCTTCAGACATGGTTCTTGGGTGTTTACAAAGGTTTAGATGGATGGGAATGAATAGTATATAGCTGGGAGAAATAGTTCATGGATTCATATAGACATGGAGGTTTTGGTTCATTAAAACATTTATGCGGGCTAGAGATGCATAGTGGTTAGCTGGATTATACCAGTCATGGATTTCTACTGATCTGGGACATGGATGTTTTAAAATGTCATGTTGGGAAAGGATAAGATATATAGAACATGAATTGTTCCTCTAAAATCCACCAATGAGGTGGGTTGATATTGTTTACCTCATTAGAGGTACATAACATCATGAAATTCTTACTGTAAATGAGCCTATGCGGGTGGGGTCAAGGTTCATGGAGGCTTGGTCAGCACACTGCGACTTGACACAAATATTATTACTAAGATTTTAGTTATATAATTGTATAAATTATTATATATATTTTGTGAACTTATGGTAATGATGCATTGTTGGTGTCCTACCGTGTCTTTTACTTGCACCCTACTCGACTATTTCTGTTTTCTTGTAGATTTCACAACCCGAGATCTAATGAAATGAAAAAATCCCTATGGTGGATGGTTGAGTGGTGTAGCATGGAGATATAGAAGAGCGAGATAGAAACTGGAGTACCCTATACATGTTTATTTATTACATATCTTGTATTTACATTTTTATTTCACTCAGGACATGCTTACCACAATAGGATCAAATCTTATTTGTCTAAAATTATTTTGTTTCCACATATTTACACTAACTATTTATATTATTGTTATTTATTATCGATCCTATGATATGATACATATGGTATAGTCCTCCCATTTTCATATTTGGGCCCTCACTAATAATCAGTATCCTCTTGCATATAGAGTTGTGTACATGAGGCCACACATCATCTGACTCAAACATGGTGATTTGGGATGGGATTTTACAAAATGGTATTAGAGAACCACAATTCACTAACTTGTTTATATAAAATCTTGTTTTTGGACATAATGGATAGGATATTGGACATTGAGACTTAGGTTGGGGAACTATGGTTGTGCCTATATAACACTATGTAGTGGACGTCTGTGTTTCCATATGCGGCAATTTGTGTTCTCCTATTACTATTGATTAAATTCACCTTGAGTGATGGACATGATGTTACATGTAATTTACGAGACTTCTCAAATGTTGATGAATCATGACTAGGAATGTAGGTTTACATTCCATATATATACATGTTTTTTTACATCATAATTTTTCATTAATTTAATGCCTTGATTTGTGAAATATTTTCTGTATAGTTAGTTTTGTGTGATACATAATTGTTTTCATGTAGTGTGATATATTATTATTAGCATTAAATACTTAATATAAGAATGTTTTTGTGTTAGTATATATATATATATATGAAAACCATGAAAAAAATATAGTTAAAAGACAAGGTTTAGGGATAGGTAGGTTATACCATGGGTTGTAGATAAACTCCAAGGGAATCCATTCTTTGATCCCATAAACTGGTTAGACGTGTTATATTCCAAATGTTTATACTCTTATTGAGATGTGAAGGCGATAGTATGATATTTGAGCTCAGTGGTATGATTTTTTTTGAGAAATACCACTAGGGATACTTCATTGTAATGAGAAGTTGATAGAGATGGATAATTGTAATATACTTATTTTCTTAAAAATAATTAAAACCATCTTGTGGATAATTTATAAGTGTTTTTATGTGAAAATTTATTTTTTCAATAATAATTACTTAATAAATCTATTATATATCTTTAATAAGGTCAAAATCCATGTTAATGCCTTGGAATATTCCGTGTAATATTTTTGGAGTTATGTGATATGTTAGTGTGAGATTCTGAGGCCCATAAAGACTTAGGATGGAAGGAATAAAAATATGAAATATATTATATTACACGCACATGATTTATTGAAAATAATTTAATAAATCCAAAACTGTGCATTGTATGAGAAAACCAAGACCTCGGTTAGGTCTATGATGAAGTATTTACCCTATCACATGTATAACATATGTAAGGGTCAGACATTTTCAGGACTCCTTTGTGAGAATAATTTATTTAATAATTTTTATTATATTGTTTTCGAAAATAATTTATTATATCCCAAACGGTGAATTATATGAGAAATATTGAACAACTATTGGGTCTGGAACATGGTACTTACCCAAAGTAAGGAATAATTATTTATGTATATTGGGTGTTTGTAAACATCACATGGATAAAACCCTATTTTTAATTTAATTTACAAATAAATAATATATACCAAATGATTTTTCATATGAGAAATCTAAGACCAAAATTATCTCCAAAGTGAGGGGTTTACTCTAGGATGGTTATAAATTTTGTGAGCATCATATGTTTATGTAATTTGGAATTTAATTTTTTTGGGAAATTAGAATAATAAGAGTCATAAAAATAAGTTTGAAATATATTATTATTATTTGTGTTCAACAAATTCAAATGGGAATTACATGTGTAAATAAGTTCACTTAATTAATGAACGAAATGTTTTCCATGGGTAGGTATTTATATTAGGGTTATATAATAATAGTGATATTATTAATTTTCTTAGGGAAAAGAAATTTTGTGGATAATATAAATTTACTAACCAGTCGATACTTAATGGAGTTTTTTAATTGAAATCCCAATGGTGGAACAAAAGTGATCTATTTAATAATAATTATTTTTATTATTATTATTATTATTAAATATGGAAAATCATATTAACAATGGAAGGGATAAATGTTATTTAATAATATAATTTTTTATCATCATTAATATTAATAAGAAAAATTTTAAAATAAAAGCAATAATAATTGTTATTATTATTATTATTTTGTGAAATAAATATTTTATATTTTTATGAAGACATTTTTTCAATCACAACTCATTCGAATGGTGTCCGTTTAAAATTCCGTTTGCGGTAATAGGGCCCTTGAAGTAAGGCAGTCATTTCAAAACCAATATTGGATAATTAATTTGTGATTGTGACACAGCTCCATGAAGCTCCCAATAAGATGATGGGGTTGGATGATCAAATTAATATGAGACAATAATAAATAAGTGATGAAAATAATAAATATTATTCATTGATGAAAAGTAATTATAAGTAGTATTTGGTGTGTTTTACCTGGAATGGATATGAAGATCATTATTTATCACACCTCTCTCCTCTCTCTTACACATCTCTCTTCATTTTTTTATTCTTCTAAACTTTCATCCTCAGTATCTCAATCGATATTGATTAAATTATGAATTATTGATTTCATTGGATTCATATCAATGAGTATATATTATTTACTAAACAATTTTTTAAATGATAAAATGATTCATTGGAATGAGACAGTCTTCCAGTTAAGTGAGAGTTTGTTTCAGGTGGCGAAAAACTTTTTAAACCTTGACGTAGACTTGGAAAACCTTGAAATAGGAGGATCCTTGTCATTTTGGGACATGTATATATTTGATTTAATCATGATGCGATTTTTATATTTTTCTAACCCATTCATTTGATAAATTACATGGGGTAGTTTGAGTAGCCATGTTTGTACTTGTTTTTTTATGATTATCTTGACGTTGATCTTGATGTGGATTATCGTTCCTTACAATGAAAAATATTTTTGTGTGCTTCATAGACTATGGAATATTTTTTAAGGGACCAAAAAAATTAGGTGGATCTTTTTTGGTTGGATTAATGAAGTTAAGTGGTCGGTTAGCCAAACAGATACAGTCCCAATATCCGTAACGATGGATTTGGCTACCCCATCATAGGGGAATGAATAGTAGGTAGCTGGAAGATACCAGTTAGCGCTTCCTACAGACATGGTTTGTGGGTTTCTAAAATTATTAACCAGGCTAGGTAAGCATTGTACCTAGTTTTAGGATACCTATCATGTATTTATATGGACTTGGGTCATGGGTGTTAAAAAGGATAACTGAGTCACGAAAGCATAGTAGATATATAACATGTATTGGTAATTATAAGCTTTGGACAGGGGTGTTTAAAGACATTAAGAGGTATGGGGGAGCAGAGTATCTAGCTGGAAGATGAGGGTGATTTTGTTAACTTGGGTCGTGGGTGTTTAAAAATGTTATGTTGGACAGGGAAGCATAGTGGATAGCTAGAAGATATCGATCATGGATTCTTATTGAATTGGGATGTGGGTGTTTAAAAATTTCAAGCATTCCAGGGAAGAATTGAAGCTAGATAGAAGATATTGGTAATGGATTCATGTTGACTTAGTCCATGGGTGTCTGAAAAGGTTATGCAGGCTGGTGAAGCATAGTATGTTGTTGGCAGATATTGGTCATGTGTTCTTATAGATATGGGCCCTAGGTATTTTAAAAGGTCTTGTGGGATGAGGAAGCATAGTATCTAAATGAAAAAAACTGGTCATGGATTCCTTTGGACTTGTGTTGTGGGTGTTTAAAAAGGTTAAGTGGGATGGGGAGGCATAACAGATAGCTGGCATATATTGATCAAGAGTTTGCATGATCTTTGGCCAGGGGTGTTTAAAAAGGCTATGTTGGCCTGTTAATATTAGTATATTGGTGGAATATACCAGTCACATAGTCCTATGGATATGGTTCAAAGGTGTTAAAAAAGGTTATGCAGTCTAGGTATTCATAGTGGTTAGCTATCAGATACCAGTCATGGATTTCAACAGAAATGGGTTGTGGGTTCTTAAAAGGGATAAGTAGGTAAGGTATCGGATTTCTAAAACATGTGTTGATCCAATAAAAACCATCATATGAGTGATGTAATATTTTTTACCTCAGTGTACGTACATAACATCATGAAATTCTTATAGGAAACTAGACAAAGGAGGTGGGGCAAGGGTTCGTGGAGGATTGGTCAGTTCACAATGACTCAACACATGTCTGTTTACTGAGAATTTATATATATCATGATAATAACTTGTATATATATATATATATTATATTTATGGTAAGGATGCATTGGTTGTATTCTTGTGGGACTTATACTCACACCCTACTCGGGCATTTCGATTCCCTTGTAGGTTTCACGACCAGATATCCAGTGTAGGAAAAATGACCTATCTAGGATGGTTGAATGGTGGGGCATGGATATGTAGAAGACCCTCACAGAAACTACAGTACCCCGTAGATTTTTATTTATTACTTTTACTGTATTTAACTACTTCAACTAGACTTACCACTTTTGGAGAAAAATTTATATGTATGATATTTTAGAGATTTTGTATTTTTAATTTTATTATTTATAGTATTATTGTTGAGTACATATACTATGAAATAATACATAGGGTATAGTCTCCCCACTATCATATTTAGTCACTCACTTCTAGTTGGCAATTTATTACGTATGAGGAGGCACACATGAGTTCACATATAATCTAACATGGAACCAGTGGTTGGGGTCGGGATGTTACATCTATTTCTAAGAATAGTGTGTCTTCATTTTCTGTAACAAATATTTTTATATTTCCTTTATTGAATTTCATGAATATCCTAATGTATATAAATAAGGACACAACATATTCTATACTGGAAGATATGATAAGAGTGATCTAATACATTATGTTTCTTATCCAATAGTTTCTAAAGAACAAACTCAAAATCTATTATGTCGATTATTTTAGAATTTTGTTTCCATCATACCCAAGAGAGTGGTCCACCATTAAGTATAAAATTAAATACTCATAGAAGAGTGATCATCAAGATTATTAATTCACTTTTCATCAGAAAATCCTTTGAACACAATTGAATTTCTCTGATATCATATATTGTTATCCATTGGAACCTTATGATATTTTAGTTTCCTTTTAAAAGAAACCCATTGAGAAAAACATAGATAATTTGAATTTAAACTCAAATTTCTAACAAAATATAAAATATCAGATCTTATTCAAGTTATAAAATACCTTAAAGGCCTAATAACTGTAGCATATTCTAGTTGACCAACTTCCACAATAGGGTTTGATAACATCCGAGTCACAAAAGTATATAGGGGAGAAATAAAGGTACATTCAAACTATTCATTCATCTTTAGAACTTTTTCAATGTAATGTGATTGAAAAAATAACACAACATTTTTATTACTACCAATTTTAATGCTCAATGTAACATTTTCTTCACCATGTATTTCATATAATTGTTTTAGATAAAATAACCTCAACTTCATTTACCTAATTCATATCAGTTCAAAAAACAAACTTATCATCAACATATATACAAATAACAACCCCATGATTTTTATGAAACATACTATTAATTTTTTTATCATCATGGTTAATTGAAAAACCATTTGACAAAATAATTTCATTAAATTAATAATATCATTGTTCTGGAGTTTATTTTAAATCATATAAAAATTACACCAAGTTTAAAACATTTTCTTCTTTTCCAGGTACTATGAATCATGTTAGTTGTTCAATATATATATAAATATATTCTTAATCTAATTGACTATTTATTATTTTCTTAAAATCAATTTGGTGAACATACTAATGATATATGGAATATGAAGAGAGAATTTTAAGGACCCTGATTATTATATCAAGTATGGATATATATTTTGGGTTGTTTTTGAGAAAAAAGGAAGATTTTGAATTTTTCTAAGTACACGTCGCGTACTATTGAGTACATGCCATGTTCCTAGTTTTTGTGCGTAATAGTGTATTGGCTGAGTAGTGACCAAGTACATGGTCATGTGGGTGACCTAGAAGACCACCTAATGTGGGGGTCTATTGAGGAATGTACATGACATGTACATTAAATGAACATGCCTTGTACTTTTCTTTTTATTTGATTAATTGGACTGGGGTCGCATCTCATCTCTAGAACACATATATTCTTCCCATGTTTCGTATAAGAGAGTGACAAGATGGCTGAGAAATTTGAACCCCTACCATTCCACCGTCTGAGCTCTGATTGAGACACCACCGTGAGCATTGGATTCCCACCGACAAGTTCCCTCTTCCCCTAGGGACATTTTTTTTCAGATTTATCCTCTCTCATAAGTTATTAAAGGTTTAATGGTTTTGAATTTATTGTAGATCGAAGTATTTCAAGGATGATTCAAGTGACAATGTTCAAGAGTGTTCATTGTACACTATCAAGGTAGGTGGTTTGTGCATTTCTTTGGTTTTTGTTGGAATATATATTCTCAAAGTGCCAAATACCATGGTTTAGGGTTTTGAGTTTTATGGAATCTAACCATGTTTAGTGATTGATATGTTTTTTTGGATTAAGAACGTTTTATTGACTATACATAAGGTTTATTACCTTGATTATGGATTTGTTTTCCATGTTTGATTTTGTTATGGTCATTGAGACTATAAAAAATGTTAGTCTACCTTGTTTCCATGACAAGTGTTGATAGGATAGATTTTCTATTTATTAGAGACGCATGTGTTTCACATTATGAAAGTATGACCTGGGGAATTGACTGTGAGAAATTCCTAAAGTAGGATCTTTTAATTATGTAATTTTATCATGAATGACCAAAGGAATTGACTGTGAGAGATGCCAAGGGACATTGACCAGAGGTGTTAGACTGTGAGATATACCCATAGGGTCATTATTAAATAAATTATAGACCATAGTGCATTGAATGTTAGAGCTTCTAGGGTTCATTATATTACAGACCAAGCGGTATTGACCATGAGGGATTCCAGGGTGGTCGTTTGTATTTGATTAGTGCTATATGAGACCAAATTGGTCTGACTATGTGAGATTCTCTAGAGGGTCATTATTATTATTGAATTTGTGATATCTGAAATCATAGGGGATTAGAGTGTGTGGATTTTACTAGAGTGTTGTTTTGAAATGTTTTCATGATTCTGACAAGTCTTCCAAGCCAAATCACAATCTTGGACTTGGTCTTACATGATTTGGTAAATGGTATTTTGATACATCTATTTGTTGTTGTTATATAGGGGGATACAAAGATGAGGATTGATCCCAAGGTTATATTATTCAACAGCATGAATAATTAATAAATGAAAAGAATGTAATAAAAAACTATAGTATTGATTACATTTGGGTACTTCCTAGTTTATTTTGTCATATTCTATATTGCCTTCTATATATATTCCATAACAGTTAGGCACAAATATTTTAGTGGTTGCTTACTGGGATTCATCTCACACCATTTTAGTTTATGCTTTTAGACCCAAATATATTTGATGGTTGTAGCTATAGATAAGATAAAGTACCCTTTTACATCAGGTACTTGATTTCTTTAGAGCTCAGGAGCATGTGACCAAGTTGAAGCCTTCGTTGATGAGGTAGTTTATTTACTTTTCAGCACTATGGTTTTCTATTTGTATTCCAGTATTGTGACTTTTTGGGATGATTTCTAAGACACATTTGACATGCATCATTTATATATATATATATATATATATACTCTAGTTGTTTATTTTATTTCTCTTTTCCACTATTTACATTATATTATGTTATTACTACTTCCACTACTTTTTATTATTTGTTATTCAATTGTTCATACTCTGCCAATGAGGGCATAGTTTTCCCACTATCACACCCAAGGCCCTTGATGCTTTTCAGTAGCCTTTGGTGCATGGGGAAATGCACTTTAGGCCTTGTGGTCAACCAGGTACAAGGAACCTTTTGGAAACACCTCGACCCATCATGTTACAAAGTGGTATCAAAGTGGATTTCATTTATTTGTTTCCATACTATTTGGTTCCTATAGACAGAGATAAGAAGGAATAGATTGTTGGTAAAATGATGTGCCTGGAAGTGGTTAACCTGTGTTCTGGGAAAATCCATTTTTCCTCCAATATTTCAATTTTCAGCTTTTTCAATTTTTACAGTTGATTTGATTTCACCATTGGGTGATTCATAAGATTTTTGATAATATTATTTATATGATTGAGGTTGTATTTATGTTGTAACCTTATGAGGTGAGGGTATTCCATCTCATGTGTCATATAGGCACTTATTAGTTATAACTTGTTATGAATTTTTTCATGCCATATAGGGTGAATGACTAATTACATATTGTTGTGATAAATGTTGTTCTAGATATGTAAGTTCTTGTGATAGATGTCGTGATAGAATACCTTCTATCTTGATAGGGTATTGTAAATTTTAATTTTTCATTTGGTTGGAAGCCAAACTATAGTCCTTGATGTGTATGGGACCTCTAGGATTGGAATTTGGTGGACCATGTTTAATCTTTAATTTAATTTTGTCATGTTCTGATATTAAAAAGGATAAATAACAATGATTCGTGGGAGTATGGGCTCTCACTGGTCAGAATTTTTCATTCCTTTGGAAACAATTTGTGTTTTTAAGGATTCATGAGAGGATTCAGAGGTCTACTATCTCAAACCCTAGACAAAACGACGTGTGATGTTATGAACACACTCCATGTGTTCTTCTATTCTGGAAGATAAATTTTCTTATCTACACACCATGAACTATATGTGCACGTCGTGTAGTCTTTAATAGTGTGATTGACTGTGTGAGTAGAGACATAGGTTGGGGAATGGTGGTAGAACTTTCAATGTACTAGGATTACATGACGTGTTGCAAGGAATATGTATCAATCTATGTGACTAATGATACAAGTGAATGAAACGTAGGTTATAAACAGCTTCTTCTATTCTTGCATGTCGTGTAGAGTTGACCGTGTCTCCGACCGTGTGAATAAGGACATGGGTGGTTAGAATTTAAGTTTTACACGCTGTGTGTATAGTGAACATGTTGTGTAGTGTTACCTAGGATATAATAATATAGAATGAGCACTATATAACAAGATATTTAGAACAACTTGGGCAGAAAAGAAAATCCAATTAAATGTCATGTCTTGAGAAAAAAACACATCGTGTTGATGGGTGTTACACGACCAGGTTAAGTAGAGGTACATTCCCATGTTGAAAAAAAAGGTAACACGATGTATGGACTATATAAATGTCCTCTCCAATTAATTTATTTCAATTCTATGTTTTAGTCCTTGATAATCTTGAACATAGGTGTGCACATGACCTTTCATAGTCATGCCACTGAGACGTCCAGTGGTTGTTTTCTAGGTGCATGGAAATGATCAGAAACAAGAATTGATAGATCATGGACCACCAGCAGATCCTCCCATCATGACCATCTTGACACTGGCTGTTATACTAGAATTAGGTGCTGATACATAGTTCCATGAAGGCTTTTTGAGGATTTTACAGACCTTATAAGGATCACATCATCCTTCCACTTCAATGGAAAATATGACACATGTGTTCGAGCAGTTGTATCCTCCCAGATTTTATAGGGATGGGGGACCTCAGGCAGAAGAGTTATGGTTGGAGGCCATGATTTCTTTATTAGAACATCTAGAGAGGCCAACAGAGACAAGGGTGATGCTCGCGACATATATGTTATGTGATTCTGCCAAGATATGGAGGTATTTTACGTCATAGTTGTGGGATTATTGGGATATGGTTTAGTAATAGTTCCAAAGGATCATCTATGATTACTTATACCCCGAATCATTGAGGGCCGATTGAGGCCAAAAGTTCACTCATCTGGTGTAGGACTCTCTTTCAATGTTGGAGTACTCTTCTCGTTTTACATATCTTCATCACTTCACACCTATTATGGGAGGTGATGAGTTTTCTTTGGCTAGGAGATTTGAGGATGGTATTGAGTATGACATTTTATTGTAGGTGAATGTATTTATGCAGAATTTAGTGACAATAACTGTGAACCAGGTGCTGATTACTGAGTGTAATCTGAGGGAGTTAGGAATTGTGAGCTATGGAAGATCAGCATCCAGGGCTGGTAATTCTTCATTAGATAACAGAAAGCACCATAGGGGGCCTTAACGTGATGTTTCTTCAGGTACCCAGGAGGTATGATACCACTGCCGTAAGTGTGGGCATATGATACCACATTTCCTGAGAGACCTATTTGAGTGCTGATCTTCTGAAAATATGAGTCATCTTCAGCATTTTTCTAGTTTTTCTCACTATAAGCTATTGATAATATATCTGTTATGAATCTATGTTCAAGAGAAGGACCACCAATTTCTCATTAGTCTGGGAATTGGAGTTCATCTAGACATTCTTGCAGAGGAGGAGGTTGTGGCCATGGTATCTAGTTGGTAATCATTCAACGATAATATGGTGGACCAACTAAGGGTAGTCTGGCAGGGTCACAGGTCGTGGTTCTGGTCATAATTTTTTAGTGGAGCAGACCCAACAGAAGGAGAATCTCAGACCCTCTATAGATAGAGGCACGATTCTATTTTCCTTAGTATTAGCTTCTGTAGTTTTTGATATAGGGGATTTCCATAGTTTTAAATCTTCTTCCATTGTGGAGAGCCTTGGGTGATGTATCTTTACATCTAAGGAGGTCATGACCCTAGATACAAAATTGGGGATTACAATGACTAGTGTACGGAAGTGCAATGAGTTCCCTCTTGAGGTTGGTTGGGGTCTCTTTTTATGGGACCGTTATGTCTTAGAGACAATAGGATTCGATTTCATTCTCAGAATGAATTGTTTATTCAACTTTTATGCCTTTTTGATGTCTATCACCATAGGGTGAGTTACAAATCACCAGAGGGTATGTTTTTTCTAAATAATGGTGAATGGGATGTCCAGGATAACAGAGCTAGACTAAAGCATCATGGGATGGGGGGAATTATAACCCATATTGATAGTTCATATCTAGATGACTAGGGGACTTCACAGATGGAATTATCTCCAGTGGAGGATTGTTTTAGGGATGTATTTCCAAATGAATTTCCATGTTTTATTTTTGAAGGAGAGGGATACTTATCTATTGATCTTATTCTAGGAGCAGAATTGGTGTCCATTCCTCCTTATAGGATCACTACACTAGAGTTAAAGTGGATCAAGAAGTAGTTAGAGGAGTTGCGGAAAAATGTCTTCATCCTACCCAGTACTTCTCTTGGGGGTTCTCCTGTTATTTTTTTAAATAAGGCGGACGGTACCCTCAGACATTTCATGGATTATCGAAAGCTAGAATAGTTGAAAACTAAGAACTAATATACATTTCTAAGGATTGATTATCTCTTTTTTTAGCTTTGAGGATCTTGGGTATTCATGAAGACTATCTTGAGATCTGATTATCATCAGACGCACATTAGACCATCAGATATACCTCCTACAGCCTTTCTGGGCAGGTATGATCTACACGGGTATGTAGTTTTCCATTAGATTACATGAACGCTGTGATAACTTTCTTGGAACTGGAAAACTGAGTGTTCCATCCACACATGGATTCTTTTGTTGTAGTCTTTGTAGACTATATCTTGGTTTACTATCACACTCAACATGACTATGCCACACATCTTGAGATCATTTTGAGTAAAATGATTGAGCATCATTTGTATGATAATATCTCAAAGTCCCACTTTTTTATGAATCATATTTACTTCATGGGTCATCTTATCATAGGGAAAAGAGTATCAGTAGACCTATAGAAAGTTAGAGAAGTAGTTTCCTAGGATTATTTGAAGAACATCGTTGAGTTATAGAGTTTTCAGGGGCTGGATGGTTAATATAGGCTCTTTATACATGACATTTCATGCTTATCAGTAGCACTTAGGTTCCTAAATACGAAGTGTGATAATTACCTGTGGAAAGATTACTACGATTCATCCTTTTATGATCTAAAAGGGAGATTGACATTAGAACCAATACTGATTTTTTCAGATACATGAAAGATTTATACCATTTACTGCAATGTATCTTGTATAGGAATGGGAGTAGTGCTTATGTAGGGGAAAGGAGTCATTGCGAATGGGTATCAGAAGTTGAGGCCACATGAGAGTAATTACCCAACACACGATCTTGAGTTGCCTGCAGTTGGGAATGTTTTTCACTATTGGAGACATTACCTTTTGGGAGAGAATTTTGTGGTGTTCGCTGACCACAATAACCTCATGTATATATTTACTCAGTGTGATATTAATTTGATAAAGGAAAGGTGGGTTGTGTACCTTCAGTCTTTTGAGGTTGAGCTTGCCTACATGCCTAATAAAGGAAATGAAATGGGGGAGGTTTGTGCAAGGGAATTAATTACAGGCAGTTCAGGGGGGCCAGTAGTGACAGGAAGCTTATGGCTCTTTTCTCTAAGATTCTTTTGGAGGTTCACGATAGGTAGTGGAATACATTTAATTCTTCTATAGTAGTTACATATACTCTATTGGATCGAGTGAGAATGAGGAAGTTATCCAATTATGAAGGCCTAGTACTATAGGGAGAGTGTGTCAGTGAGGATGCTACTCCTAGATGGACTGTAGGTGAGGATGAGGTCTTGTGTTTTTATAGGTGTGTATGGGTGTAAGCAAAAAATACGTAAGAAGTTGTTGCTGTATTTTCATTCCTCTATCTGGGAAATTCATCCAGGTGTCACCAAGATGTATTGAGATCTACAATGTTAGTATTGGTATCCATGCATGAAGATGGACGTTGCTAGTTTTGTTAGGAGATGTTCCACCTATCGGTAGGTGAAGGTGGAGAATCAACGACCAGTTGGGATTTTATATCAATTACACATTCCATATTGGAAGTGGAATGATGTCATGATGGATTTTTTGATGGGTTTACCGAGATCTCATTGAGGGAATGATGTAGTATGGGTTGTAGTTGAAACACTCATGAAGGTTTCAAATATCTTGTCAATCAAGTAAACCTTCAGTGTTGATGAGCTTGGAAGGTTGTGCATCTGAGAGAGTTTATGTTTGCATAAGGTTCTGATGTCTATTGATTCAAACAGGGATGCCCAGTTTACTTGTCTTGTTTTGTAGGGACTATAGAGGGTTTGGGTATATAGGTAATTCTAAGTACAACTTCCAATACCTAGACAGAATCCCACTCCTAGCACGCGATTCAGGTTTTGGAGGACATGCGTCGAACATGCACCATAGATATTTGGGGGTATTGGGAGAGACACAACCCGCTAGTTGAGTGGTCCTACAATAAAAATTTTGAGGTGATGATTTAGATGGAACCTCATGAGTCTTTTTATTGAAGGTCATGCTGAGAACCCCTATATTGGCTGGAGGTAGGAGATGAAGCTATGTTGGGGCCTTGTCTTGTTTAGGAGACTATTGAGTATGCGGAGTTGATTCGTATGAGGATGTCTACTACACAGTCTTTCCTGAAGTCTTATGTTGATCGATGGAGATGACCTTTAGTGTTCGAGGTCAAAGATTTGGTTTTATTATGTGTCGCATCGAGGTTGGGACACAGAACGATTAGGAGACCTGGAAATATTTCACTAAGATACATTGGGACATTTGAGGTTTTAGAGAGAGTCATGTTGGTTGCCTATCAGTTGTGGTTACCTAAGATGTATCGGGATATTCACGACGTCTTCCATGTTTTTTTGGCTAATAAGTTAGACTCATATCATGTTTTTCAACTCTAGTATGTTGAGTTAGAGGTGTATTTTTCATTCAAGGATCATCATATTCATATTGTGGATCACAAAATGGAGGTTCGTTGTGGTGGCCGGTTTCTCCGGTATGGGTGCTATGGCAACACAGGTGAGTACATGACAAGATGTAGGAGAGGGAGGCTGACATACGATCACAGTGGATAGAGTGGTTTGAAGCTTCTTCTCCACCACTATTGGAAGGGATATTTGAGTATGAATTGCATTAAGGGGATATGCTTTTAAGTACCAAGATATTTAGTTCGGGTATGGATTTTTATTTCAGGGTTTTTTTTAGGAAAAAAGAATATTTTGAAATTTTCTAGGTATACACTGTGTACTCTTGATTATACTATGTATACCTGGTTTCCATGCATAACTGTGTACTGTACATGTAACAACCGAGTACATGGTTGTGTGGGTGACCTAGAAGAACACATAATGTGGGGGCTAGTTGAGGCATGTACATGACATGTACATTAACTGAACACACCATGTACATTTATTTTTATTTGATTAATTGGACTAGGGTCACATATCATCTAAAAAACACATATCTTCTTCCAATTTTTCATACAAGTGATCAATGAGATGACTAAGAACTCAAATCACCTACTTTTCCTTTATCCGAGCTCCAACGGAGACACTGCTGGTGCATTGGATTCCCACCATTGAGTTCTTTCTTCTCCAAGGGCCTTACATCTTGATTTCTTCTCTCTGGTATGTTATTCAAGGTTGATCAATTTTGAACTTTTTGTCAATCTAAATTGTTTTAAGATGATTCATGGGTCTAAATTCTAGAGTTTTAATTGTTAAATGATGAGGTTGGTGGTTTGTGTCTTTATTTGGTTATCCTTGGATTATATATGCTCAATGTGCCGAATACACTTGTTTAGGGTATTGCATGTTTTGTAATTTAACCATATTTAATGCCTGATATGGTTTGATTGATTAATAAAGGGTTATTGATTATGAATAAGGATTATTAACTTGATTATGTATTAGTATCCCATGTTTTATTTGATTATGGACATTGGGTATAGAAATAATGTTTGGCTGATTTGTTTCCATTCCTAGTCATGTTAGGATGTTGTTTCTGTATATATGAGATGCATGTGATTTTCATTAGGAATATATGAGCAAGGGGAATTGACTGTGAGAGCTTCCCAAAGTAGGGAATTTTAATTATGTATTGTTATCATGATTAACTAGAGGAATTGACTATGAGAACTACAATGGGGCATTGACAAGAGGGTTTAGACTGTGAGAACTTCCCAGAGGGTCATTATTAAATAAATTTTGGACCATAGGGCATTGAATGTGAGAGCTCTATGAGGTCATTATAATGTAGAACAAGGGGGTATTGAGAGTGTGATCTACCTGGGTGATCATTTGTATTTGATTAGTTCCATGTGAGATGAAAGGGGTTAGATCATGTGAGCCTCCTCAGAGGGTCCTTATTATTATTGAATGGATGATATATGAAACCGGATGAGATTATACTATGATAACATTCTAAGAGGGTTGTTTTGAAATGTTTTCAGGGTTTTAATGAGTCTACAAGAAAAATAAAAAACTTGGAATCAGTCTTACATGTATTGTAATATGGTCTTTTGAGACATCTTTTCATTATTGCTATATAAGGGATTATAGAGATGAGGCTAGATCCTGATTTTATAATTTTCAATGGTTTGAATAATTCAGAAATGAAAATGAATATTTTATAAAACATTAGGATAGTTTAATTTTCAGTACATCCTTGTTTATTACTTCATTAGTTGTATTTCCTACTATATATATTCACTAATAGTTAGGCACAACTCATTAGGTGGTTGCATAGTGGGATTTGTCTCACACCCTATTTGGGTCAAGATTTTGGACCCAAACAGATTATATGGTTGTAAGTATAGATAAGGGATGGATCCCTTCTACGTTTGGAAGTTGATTGTTTTGGAGTTGGGGATCATGGGACCAAGCTTAGGCTTGCAATGCTCTTGGAGTAAATTTACTTTTCAGTATTTTTCTTTTCTCTTTATATTCAAGAATTTTTACTTTCTTGGGTACTTCCCTAGACACATGTGACATGCATCATTTATTTCTATATTTATGCTCCAGTTGACTATTTACATTCAATATTTTTTTCTTTACATTTTTGTATGGTATTATTGATTCTGTTACAGTTTATTATTTGTTATTACATTTTGCATAATATGCCAATTAGGGCATAGTTACCCAACTATAACACCCAATAAAATTTCTGCTAGATAGAAGAATCTAGAATTCGGGGAAATGCGCTTGGGGCCTTTTGATCAACCCGATATGGGTAACCTTTGGGTGGCACCCAGAACCAGGACACTACAAAAATGATTCTAATAGAAAAATGAATCACTATTGGATAGTAGGTATTGAAATAATTGAATCCTTAATTTTGAGTAAACTCATTAGATATCAATATCAATTTATATTTCTCAACTAAACCGTATAATTTACTTTTAAATATAAATATCTATTTTTAATTTTCTGGTTATGAGTCTTATAAAAGATAAACTAGTATCCAATTATAGTTTCTAGAAATATATCCATTTTCATCACTTATAACTTCCTCGCCCTGAGATTCATTAGTATATTTCATAACTTATTTATATGTTTTTGAATTAGATGTCATATTAACTAAATCCCATTTGTAAGTAATAATACTATCATTAGTTCAGTCCAAAAAGTACATATAGAACTCTGATCCATATGTTTTTTCTATTTAAGATTATTTACTTTTATAAATTTTTTTACTAAATCTTATTTAGATACTACTTTATTTGTAAGGATTCCTTAATTTAAACAATCTTAGAAAAAGTTGAAAAAGTTTATTTCATCAAATATTTCACCTATTTATTCAATAACTATATTAACAACAAATAATTCATTATATTATACCACAGTAAATCTATATTATTTATAATTATTTACATATCCTAGAAATATTAAATGAATAACTCTTTAATATATATTTAGTTTAAGTTAATGTAATATTATAATTACATGATAACCCCAAACCTTTAAATAATTATTGTTTGTTTTAAAATACTCACATTTTTTATATAGTGTCATAGCCATACATATTATGAGAACCATTTTTAGAATGTGAAATATAGTTTACAATGTCTCTCTACAAAATTTCATGATAGACCTATAAAAGACATCATGAAATTAACCATTTCCATTAATTCAATATTCTTTATCTCATCAAAATCATTCTTTCAGGGTGTATAAAAATATGAAGCTTCATCAATAATAACTTGGTATTCTAAAAATTATGGAATATAATCTCACTTATAATATATAATAAATTTAATTCTACAAACTCTTCAGTTCTCCATTTCTTTTTTATGGAAAATAAATTTTTCAATAATTTCATTTCAAGAATGTAAATTAGAAACCTGAAACAGAATAGAAAAATAATTAAAAAATGATTCAAAGTATTTATAATTACCTTTAGTGTCAATATAATGAGGATAACATATAAATATATATATATTAACAAATTAATTTTCAGTTTTTATTATAGGAAACTATTTCCAAATATTTTTGGATTGTTTGCACATAATACATTTGTGATCATTTTTCCTTTCTAAGAAATAATTCCATTTTTATCATGATATAGGTTTTGTTATAATTTATTTTTCTAAACTAATTATTATATAAATCCACAACTCCAAAAAATATTGAATATTTGTTTATTTAATTTATGTAATTTATCATAAAAATTCCCCTCTTTAATAATGATCCCACTCATATATAGAACAAAATTTTATAAATCTAAAAGAAACTTAAATGCAAGTTTATTAAAACATATAAGAAAAATCAATCTTCTATAAACTACTTGAACATAAAAGAAGTATTTTTTATAATGATGTTTCTATAAGTAAACACAAGATTGACCACACCCTTCCCTTATACATTTTTTATTGATAAGTTACAAGTGTACAATGATAACAGATTAATGATAAATTTCACCCTCTGAGGGATCATTTTATTATTGCATAAATTCCATGTATTACTAGAATATACCCACCAAGAAGAGATAAACATAAAAAAATTAGTTTAATATCATTTTTAAAATTCACCTTTTGGTGGTATTGTGGCCATAATTTTTCTTATAGATATAGAAGTCTTACTTTGAATGTCACAGCTTTCCATAAAAATAACATGTTTTTTTCTTCTTCAAGAATTATATTTTCCTTTTTAAATGGGGATTTGGATGTTTATTCCTCTATTAGGACTCATAATGTCGTACTCCATTGGACACAAGGACCATAAATCTATCATACTTTGTTTCATTTACCCCTTCACAATTTATATTCTTATCCTTTTGAAGATAGTTATGTAAATCTATGTGGTCAATATATTCCTTCTTAGGCATTACAGAATGTAAAAAATTCTTATAAGAGAATATATATATGATTTATTCCACTATAATGGAATCATACATATTCGTATTTTCTTCTTTAAATTATTTTTAATTATTTTGAATTTATGAAAAATTTTCTACAATGGATTTAATATGTACCATATTATATGAAATAAATTTTTTACCCAAAACATTATTTAGACATCCCCAATGATATATTTTTTCCCAAAGGAATACCAAATATCATTATATATTACAAAGAATATATATTAATTGATGATAACACAAACAAATGAGTTGATTATATTCCCATAACACATCATATCATCATTATATTAATTATTCCATTAAGAAACATGGAAAGACTTAATTTAGAATAAGAGGCGATATGGATTTCAAAGCTTGTAATACACATTGATATCTTTCATGAAAAAAATTCATTCTATTTTACCACATATACAAATATTTTTTATTTCATTTCCATACTTTTATAAATTTTTAGATTACCACCATGTCCATGTTATCAGAATATCATTCAATTTGAGTTTTCCATTAAATATTTGTCCTCTAAATATTAAAAAAATATTCACCATAAATAATTTATTAATACAATGTGATGTAATAAATTCCACTTTACAATACACGAATGTTTATTTACTTGGAAGTAGCTTTTTGAGGAGATTAACATATTAAGATGTTTTGGAAATATGGGAGTAAAAAATAATTTTTATTGCATAGAAACAAATAATTATATAGGATTTATAGAAGAGAAAGATATAATTATGGGTTTAAGTGGGTTTTTGAGATGAATTGTTAATTGAATCAAGAATAATTATTCACCCCATATATATTAACTTTTTATCATGGAAATACCCTTTTGGATATTCTATCATACCCTTTCTGATTGGAGATACCCCAATTATATATGGATATATTCATGTGAATTATAATATAAATTAATTAATTGTTATTCAAGATCACACCCACATAGTAATTAGATATGTATATTGTGGCTTATACAATGAGATATGTGATCATTATAATAATTATTTATTAAACCACTATATGAATTCATTCATGTTTGTGAAAAAAAATTTATGGACTAATAATTATTTTAGAAACATAAAGGCACCTCTAAGAACCGAGAAAATATGTAAGTGAAGATTTTTTGATAAAAGCGACACATTGAAATGTTTCATGAATGTGTACCTGAATATGTTTGTATGATGCGATGCACCATCACCATAAGATTGTAATCCATCACTTCATAATTTTTGAATAATTAAATGGTGTATCCATTTTTATGGTCCCCACTATTTCCCAATTTTCAATGTGGTACTACAACTACCTATACACCTTTTTTCACCTTAAAATAAAAGGAAATTAGGGATTTGAAAAACTAAATGAAAAAACATCATTTTTTTATTAATAGATTCTGCATTCCTGAAATTAGGCGAAGATGAGAAGGTAACAATTTTGATATTTTTATTTCCATGAAAATTCTATATTGGCTGGTCATTCACCTAATAGAAATGTTATAGTGGGTATTAGATTAATTTTAATATTTTTATATTATTTAATGGTATTGAAGGACCATATCAATTGATTCGTAGATAAGTGAGATTCAACTATTGAACTTGGTAAAAATATGTGGTTTGTAATACAAAAGAAAATTATGATTATTAAAAAAATGAGGATTATTGAAACAATAATTTCAATGTTTCTATAGAGAATAGGTTGAAACTAAAATAATGATAACTGAGTATTACAAACCCTTATAGAGAAAATATCCCCCATGATTAATTAATGAATTATTCTAAAACATCAACACAATACTGATCTATCTTTGATTTCACAATGAGAATTCTATAATGATAACTCGTTGTTTCTTGAAATTTTTCTAATATTTAATAGAACTCATGGTAACTTTTAAAGGATAACGGATCCTTGAAAAAAATATTATTACATTGCATGAATGAATGAGAATAAAATTATAACCGAGGGAGAATATGATGTCCCTGCCAAATCATCTTTGAAGAACAGATGAGGGAGAGACAAATGAGAGATAAATGAGACAAATAATAACCTCCTATATAAATATAGGAAGGGGGTGGTGACACATCTATTTTAAAATTAGGTTAGTGATAAAATTTATAGGTATGAGGGGATTATATGAAATAGTTGGGTGATAGAATTAGAGTTTCTTGTAACAGAAGTAAGAAAATATAATAAAAATAAGACTAAGTGAAGTGTTTTAAGTATAAACGGTTGCAGGGGATTGCGATTAAGGATTTATGGGGATATTGGGTTGAGATAAATAGGAATATTAAATTATAAAAAGAGTAAAAATTGGGTTATGATGTTAAATTAATCATAATGGGTGAAAAATTATTTATGGGGAGTGGGAAGACACCCAATTAGGCTAGGAGAAGATGAATTATCACAATCTAGTTGTCTCAAGTGTAAAGAATAATATCAATTAGATGGGGAAATTATAGGAGTGGATTACTTCATAGAGATAAATTCTATCAGTTCATTAGTTATTGGGTAGAGGTTGAATACTTCATCGAGACAAAAAAACTAGGGGATCAATATCGATTGGGGGAGGTGGAATATTAAATGAAAATATGTTTTCATCTTATTATCTTTTATTTATCTATTTATTTTTTTCCTTTTTCTGTAACATTTTTTAAATTTAGTAACAAAAATTATACATTTATTTATAATTTAAAACTAAAATTAATATTCTCTATGTCGTTAATAATATATATTTTTATTGATATTTCTAATTATAATAATGTTGTCTAACTTCTTATAACCACTCTACTAAATTTATAGATGATAGTTACCATCACAATCTTATATTATGTTATCAATTTGACTTTAATAATATTTTCTTAACCATTTGAAAGGATTCTACTTAAAAATTTAGAGTCTAACTCGAAAATGGTTATTTTTATCCAATTAACTATTCATGATTTAATTGTACACACCATTACCAATTTGTGATTTGTTATAATGTTTTTTATGAATTTTAATAGTTAAATATAAGGAAATTCTATACTCTTATATGTTGTGATATGATTTGGAGCATTCAATCGATAATCGCATAACAATCGGTATCTGAAAACTCTATATTGTCTTTATGAGTTATATGAATTTTGAAATTGATTTTTTTTAATGTGGTAATGATTATTATAATCATCACTTAAATTTTTATTATATTTTTAAGTTAAAAATGAATTCTTAATTTATCTCGTGATCCTAAAAATGAAATTACATATTTTAACACCAAAGGCTAGAGTACTATTTCTTATTTTGATATTCCTTCAAAAAATTAAAATATATTCCACAATTTATTTATTATATATTTGAGTGATAAAATGTTGAATGAATAATATCATGAGTATATCGATTTTTTATGTTGGATAAAATTATTACACATCTCTATGACTAAGTTTTTATTTGATAGGTTATATAAAAAAATTAGATTATATATTTTACAAATGTGATTGAAAAATATATCTCAAGTATACATAGAGGATTTTTAAAAAATAATCTTTAAAATAGTGAAAATAGATCATAAAATTTAATATTTTATCTCGATTTAATTTTTTAACATTATTATAGAATTATACAGTCATCTAAGAGATATCATGAAGCATGAGAAATAGTCTCTTACCTTAGAAAAAACTAATATGAACTTTGCTTTATAAAAATTTTAAAATTAAAATTTTGGTTATATGAAAGGGTAGAGACCTAAATATCAGGGTGAAGGAGTAAAAAAAGATGTAAGTATAAAAACTATAATTGAATTCAAAGATTATTTTCTATGTATAAAAGTAGTGGTATAAATTTATAGCAATATAAACAATTGATCCACACAGAGAGAAACTATCCTAAAAAATTCCTTTACATCTATTGAGTGGAATAATAAATCCTTAATATTATATATTAGTTATGAAATTATCGAAGTATCAAATATATTTAGTTGGTTGCATGGGAGATGTGAATTTTAAAATTAAATTTTCCATTCACATATGTCTTAGGAGGGATTAATTTTATGAAATAATGGATTGAGGATAATAATTTGGTACTTGGAAATAATACATAGAGAATGATAGATAGATTTTTTATTTTTCTTAAACATCATGAAAAAGATATTAAAACTCTAAATGTTGAATGGAGGGTACCCGATCATATGTTAAACATTATATCATTAGGTGTGATAAACAAAAATTGTTATACTATTAGTTATAAGGAAGGTTATTTAAACATCATTATAATTCCTATTATAATTATGAAAGGATCTATGAGGAATGTGATACATGTTTTAAAATGTAAAAATATTATTAGAAACATTCGAACTTACTAGAGAATAGAAAAAACTATGTCGTATTATATCATAGAAATATATAACATTTATATTCTAATGGGTTAGAAAAAGAAAATAAATAGAATAAATTAAAATAAATAATCACTAAAAATATTTTATTTTGTATGGATTGTGTATTTGAATAATTTAAGAGATCATTTTAGTAAGTCCATGTTTAAAGGTAGTCTCCATATCTAATATTTTAACACATATTTATAAGAACCATAAATTGTATAATACCACCATTAAAGATACTAATTACACACTTTTATTGAGGACTACTCTTGATAATTATGGATTTATACAATTAAATATTAATTTGATACATTTAAAAGTTTTATGGAATAAAAGCATAAGGAGGAGAAATATATTACAATAAAAATTAAAACTATTTGGATATATAATATCTTAAATTATTTTAAAAAAAACTCATGGAATTTTTTAGGACCTAGGGAACATTAATGTATAAATACAAAATGGATGAAACTTAATAAAAATGAGTTAGGTGAGTGAATAAATGAAACAGTATTAAAATTATTTACAAGAATAATGTTCTTCTCAAAATATTTCATATCAATCTATGTAAAGGATACCAAAATTCTAATACAATTTTTTAATATATTCCTACCTATTAATAAAAAATTTCTGAATGTTAATGTGATGGGATAAAAAATCTTTTCTATCAGTATTTGAGAGTGTTTAGGTGCACTTTTTAGGTCAATTATAGAATATATGATAAGGAATATATAACTCTCACATATAAAAGTATATATAATCAAAAATATATTTAAAGGAATAAATAATTGATAGATAAATCTAGTTTCCATAAATATATTACAATACCTGATGTCAATTTTCATGAGTCTAGTATAAATAAATAATGATCGTCAGACCATAGTGATCATATTACACCCAAACCTGAGGGTGATTAACATGAAATAAAATCATAATAAATTGTAAAAAAATCAATATTTTTAAACCAAATTTAGTAGAATAATGAAATTATAAATCAGATGAAGATAATTTATGTGAAATCAATAAAGAAATGAAATCCACTCAAAAATCCATTTCTATAATGTTATGAATAAAAATTAATATTTCAAAATAATTGGGTATAAATAGATTTTCCAAAAATGGAATACTATTTTGGATATGAAAATATAATATTCAAGGTTTTTTTATTTGTTAAGGGTTTCTTATTTTATGTTAACACTTTTCATTACCAACTTTATTGATTTCTATTTATAATATTTATTTATCTTTTATTTTTATTTTTCCATGTAACGATTAATTTGATGATATACATGTTATATCATTAATGTTTTTAGAACTAATATAAAGGTAATTGTGATTTAATTTTCAATAATCCATTATATGTAATTAAGTATCAATTATGGAAATGATATTTTAAATTTGATTCTTTTATGTTATATCAAAATATGTTTTTCTGTTTTTTAGTACTGTCTACTTTTTTGGTTGTTAGGGAACCCTATGTCCATGATATGTAATAAACAACCCACCATGTTACAAGAATATTAAAAGGAGATAAAATATATATAACTAAAATTGTAAAAGATTTTTGTAAAATGAAGCTAGATTTACATGTGTGGTGCCCATGTCAAATAAGATCCCTCTGTATCGTAGTAGAGCTAAGTTTCTCACTTGACCACCAAGACCACATGCCGCCAAATGTTATGAACTAATCATTGATAACAGTCAATTCTTCCATCACATTTTCCATAGGATATTCTAAAAAATAGTAAAGACCAAATCAATACCAGAACTAGAAAATTTTCATCATTATTATCAAGAAGAATAGTAAAAAACAAAAAAATATATAATATAATAAGAAAGTCATGAAGTCACCAGAACCACCATAAAATATAATATCATCATACTAGAACTAGATAAACACAGACATAGATCTCACACACAATCCTTACCTTTTACGGAGTCCACTAAAACCTTCCCAAAACAATATAAACACCAACATTTTTGGATAAGGTTGTGTCTTATGTTGTGGGTCAAAATGGAAGAGTAGGGGAGGGGAGATGAAGGTTTGACGCTATGTGGAAGACCACCAAGAACTAAAATACATGATGGATCTCATGAATAAATAAAAAAATAGGGGGTGAAAACTGTCACATTCTAGTAAACAAAATTTTCAAGTAACGAAACCCTTTCCCTTATAGTATATATGAACTCAAAAAAGTATAATTTCTCCATTGATTCAATGTATACATATAAAATCATCTTAGGGTTAAATGTTTTAACACCCCAATGTTAAGGGACCATTAGATACACCACCTAAATGGACCTAGATTAGAATTTTCCTATGTGAATTTCTATTTAAACTAGGATTAAATTAAGAAAATGAAGTCAAATGTTAATTTTTTATCAAATTCATGTATTTAAGAGGGAGAAGAGGTAACCATATCCAGACAAGGAACAAAAATAATCCCTAGAGGCTATAGAAGGAATCAAATAACTTACACTAATGATAAATAATAATACTAGGAGAAACATGAAAAATAGAAGATATCTTAATATGATAAAATTAGAATCAAATAGAAAATGAGGGAGTGGATTAAAATTAATTTGTGTGGAAATGACTGAGATGAATAAAATCATAGAGATCAAGTGATATAGTTCCATTTGAGAAAAAAACCAATTTTCATCAATTAATTTTAGTTAAATTATGAGTTTCACCAAAATAAATTTTATTCATGAATTTATTTTAAGCACGATCAATATTATAGGATTGATCTATTATTATAAGTTGATTAAATTTATAATATTTATATATTTTAAAACATAAAAGTTATTAATCAGGGTAAATAATAGTTATATTAAATTTTTTCTAATTAAATACTTTAGTTTAAAAAATAAATTTTAGAAATAGAATTTATTAGGAAATGAAAATGAAAGCTGTTATTGAAATATCATTATCCTTATATTAAAAGTGATTAATGTGGTACTTATTATATATTGTGAATAATGTTAATATATTATAATTTCATCGTTGTAAATATCATTAAATAGAGTTACCCATGATTTATTTAGAGAAATAATTTATGGGAAATATTTTATATACTAATATTATTAGAAGATAAATATATTCTATTATTTTTATGGATTAATTTAGGATACAGAATTTTTACATTGAGTAGGTTTATGGGAATTTTTAACCTCACCGACATAAATTAATATTGTTACTTAGGTATATAACAATTTCATCAAAACATAGTCCCTATTATGTAAATAATTTAGATTCTAAAACAATGATAATGGGATTTTTTGATTAAAATTATATTAAATTTTAATTATTATTAAATCTATTATTTGTTATAACATTATTAAATTATGGGTGATTTTCTCATAGAAATGAAATATATATTTGGTGATTTCACTTACGAATATATATTCTATGTATATAGAACCTCGTAAATCTATTGATGTGTCTATATGTTTTAAAGGATTGAATAATAATGTTTTATTATACTTTTTTTATTTTTTATGATATTTGATTTAAATTACATATATAAAAAATATTTATTTCCAAGTATATCAAAACATATAAATATATTTTTAAATTGTATGAGAAATATAGTTTAGTAGGGGTAATTATATTTCAATATGATACATACAAATTTGAATCCAAATGTTGTCTGGATAAAAACAATTAATTTATATATGTTTAAGAATTGATTAGAGTTATTGAAAATTTGTAAAATTCGATGGGTATTGTTTCATAATACCATATGGCCAAGTATAAAACATACATTTTTTCAAAAGTTCCATATTTTTTATTTTTAATAATGTTTTTTTAATGTAAAATTTTAAATCTCATATGTTTTTCATTTTATTTCAGTTCCATGCAGATTGACATGAAATATTATTTTTATTTATTTCATTTATTTTGACAATATCTAAGTGTATTTTTCTAGGAAATTTGTATATGAGTTTATTTTCTGAATCACGAGGCATGAATTCCTAAATTGGGGTTTTAATAACTAGTCTTTTTCAATATTTATGAATGAACTTGTGTTATTAGATTGATTTACCTTTTATATGTGAGAATAATCAGCAGTCATTGATTTATTTGATTTAATTAATATTTATCACTCATGGTTTTTTTAGTTGCATGTGTTTTATTCATTATATTTTGGATTGATCTATATTATTTATTATTTATTTAATAATTTACCTCTATGCATCCTTGCTTAGACAATATTACCTTAGGTTTAGAAAGGGCTAATTTTTTTATACCTATTTTAATTTTCACGAGAATATAATTTTCTCATGTTCCTTTATAGTGAACTACCACATGATTATGATGAACAATGATTTATCACTAGGGATATTTCTCTTATATACTTATTTTGAGTTCTCTTAAGCGATTATAAGATAAATACATAAGAGATCTAGTTTATCTCTTTGGGTTCATTCATATTACATCTCATGATTCTTGATATCTAGAGTTTTTGTTGTAGATTTTTTGGTGATCACAATGAATCATGACTTATGAATAAAAATATAATGATTCCACAAATTGAAATCATAATTCCTAATAAATACTTACATCCACATCAAATCTTGATTGAGTAAGTGGTATTTGATATAATATACTAACAATGTAATATTTTTATCTTCGATACTTTTTTTATTTATGATTTTAATGTTTATGTGGACTATATATAATAAATTAAATATATATTATATTCATATCCTCAATTTATATTTGAATATAAATTCTTATATTAATAGTACATTTAGATTAGATAGTCTATTTTTTTAGTGTCTTTTTCTATCTCTTGTTATATGTTAATTTGTGGGCTTAGTTATAGTATATATATTTCAATGGGGTTTGTTTCTTGTTCATGTGTCTTACTTGGATGGAATCACCTAAATCACAAAGTTCATATTTATTATTTTTTATTTTATCACTATATTTGATCAAATTATGTATATATATTTTTGTTCTAATTAATAAATTGTTTATACTATTTTCTTATCTATATTTAGTGACTATATTTCATTTAATATAAATTTATATTTCATTAATTCAAATGTTTAATTAAATAAAAATTCATTTATCTTTTTTATGTGGTATAAATTTTAATATTCAATTATAAATACTATAGCACCCTATAATAATCATAAATAGGTGGAGTAAAGTGTAATTTTCCTAATTGCATGGATGTCCTTAAATCCACATAGAAAAAATTAGACAAGGGGATACTCTAAAACAATTGACATGACTACCATAACATCTCTCCTACCTCTTGAGGGATAATAATCCAAAATAACTTTAATTTTATTTACCATTGAAATTATCATAGTCATTAACCCTTTGATGGGATAACATATAAAGAAAGAGTGTATATGATTATGTCCTAATGATTAATGTGATGAAATAATTCCATTATAATACATAGAATGATTGAACTGTTGTGTTAATTTTTGGGTTGGATTATCTTCTTCTCATGAACTAATATAAAGGATTCTAACAATCCATAGGGATATGAAAATTATTTGTATATAGGTTAAACCAACCTAAAAAATCTATACAAACTGTAATGATGTAAACTTTTATATGTTAGTTTATGTTATTGGATTAATTAAAATTAGTTATTTAATATTATATAATCTAGTTTCTTCAATTAGTTCTATTTTTTTTGTAATTATAATTCATTATAATTTTTAACCAAAATCATATAATTAAATAAAGTATATAAGTATTTATTAAATTTTATGGAGTTATTATTTTCTATTGATAAATTTAATTCTAATATAAATACTTTTTAATTTTTTATCAGAATATTATATGATGGACTGATAATAAATTTAAGTAAAAAAAACTCATTATGTTATATTATAAAATATGAACTCATTTTTTATTTGGTTTAGTTAGTTTAAAAATTATATTTTAATTTTCCTCTAATATAATAAAAACAATGCTAATAAATTAATTTTTATTTTATTTTTTGATAATTATATTTATTATCTACTTAATGTATTTACAAATTTTTTATTAGGTATTTTTAATTTTATTTGATTATTGATTTTATTTTTTCCCTTCTTGGTTGATGATTTTACTAATTTTGTAGTAGTTGATCTCATTTAAATATATTTTTAGTAAATATATTGTATTAAATTTTTTGATATATATTTTATTCACTTAATGACCTAGTCTCACTTCAATGTTAATCGAATAATTATTTTTACATGAAAATAAAACCATGTATAATCAATATAAACTGATGAAGAAAAAATAAACTATGTTTATTGGAAAGGTAAATCATTTATCATGATTATATATGATCAATTCATAAATAATGTCATCACTTATGCTTCCATGCCTAGTAAAAAACCTACTTTGAAGAAATTTTCCATGGAAGAGTTAAATCATATTGTTGAGGTATTTAAGTTCCCCTAAAAGAAAAATGACTATGCCTTCATCCCCATGGATGGTAAATGTAATGGCGGAATGGTGGTGATTCTATCTACCAAGGCAGTTTTGACTCACCATATTTTTTCTATTTTGGATAGAGATATCCATGAGTTATAAAATACTATGTTTATCTACATTACACCCATGATGAATTATTTTAATCTCCTTGGTGGATAACAATAACATGACCAGTAGGGCTCCCATAGTAGAAAACTAATGTTAAAAAGGTAGAATTAGGTTCTGGCTAACCTAAGATTTAATATGGATCTTCATGAAATGAAGGATTTGGATGATAATATTGTATGAACCGATATAATAGTTAGAAGTCACTAATTTAATTAAAAATAATATGAATTTAATTTCAATTCTAGGGTAGTTTCATTTTTTTGATGTCCTCACTAATGGTGTGGAATCAATATTAACTGATTTTTTAGTCATAAAAGGTTCATCACCACTAAATGTGTGTCATCTTAATAAAATTTTGAATAATTATTTTGTGTGACTGTCCCTAAATTGTAAAAATCAATTTTTACACCCTTAAGTTCAATATATCTACTATGATTTTGGTTTGTCAGTTGATATGAGTTAATTGTTTCCTTTTTATTTAATAATGCACACCAAATATGACACCAATGTTCTAGTATCTTCAAAAATACCATCAGTAGGTTAGAGATAATTTCAAAAATATAATTAAATTCTATTAAATTTTTATATATTATACAATCCTATAAGATCATTTCATGATTGGTAAAAAAATTGATCTATAATTTTTGGGGGACGATGGTCTGACCAATTAAAAATTTGATTTGATAATGATATGCGATGACATATTTCAATCCTTTATTAACTAGACTGATAATATTTTAGGCCTTATTTTGGTTTGTATTTAGGATAAATTTAATAAATTATAATTTCAACAATTAATATCTTATGGTGATATGTGAGTTATCCATAATTGAAACCGTACACATTATTTTAGATGTTATGAGTGGATTTATTAAGATAACAATGTGTAATTAAACATACTTTGGTTTTTGTTAAACTCATATTATTGGTTTAATTACACTAACCTAATTGTTCAAACACATTAAATTCTCATTTATATAATTAAATATTTTTGAATGACAGATTCAATATATATAATTTTCAATTAGTCTGTTACCAGAATACTTTTGTTCTATTATTGTGTTTTTCTATAGGTTTTTATTGTGGGTGGTGGTAGGTTCATATAGCTTTTAAAAAGTATATGTGACTCATAAGAATTTTTTATATTTTTTCAACTTTCTGGGGGTTTATATGATTCCCTTTCCATTACCACAAGTTTTTTCAATGTGGTTTTTAATTTGGGATTTTTTTATTTGTTACAGTGTTTTGTTTGGTCAATAGATATTTATAGATTTTTAATTTTTATTATGACAATTTTTATTATTATTCCCATTTACATACATATTTAGAATTTACCATAGTTAATATTTTTTGTTATATGTTTTTTTGAGGGAGTGCCTTCAAATTTTGTGATTATACCCTTGACACTGGTAACCAAACCCAAGCCTATTACAGGAAGGCTTGTATATGAAACTACCCAACCTTGGTGATTTAACTTGGGTTCTTTATTTATCTATATGGGTTGTCAGAAATTATTCTCCAAAAATTATTTTTTTATGATATGTGTTTTATGTTTACATATTTTATGTTTAGGTAGGTATGATGGGGTTGTTGTATGTTTTGATCTTTCAATTAAAAGTAGGAAAAATAATTAAACCATATTTGTACAGACCCCTTATAATCATGGAAAGGACCTTAATCATATATTGATTGATAATAGAGGATGATTGTTTTTCCTTTTGGGTTATTTTGTTATCATGGTATCTTACATCATATAATTATATATAGGTTATGATGATTATGTGAATTTTTATTTTAGTTGATGGTTTATGCATGTTGGGCCAATGAATTTATTCTTTATACATAGATATACATAGAATATATGAGATATATGGGTTTTATTAATTTTATAGATATATAATCAAGGAATTATTATAGATTAATGCTTGTGTAGGCTATAGTGATGTAATAGAAACTAGTGGTAGTTCACCAACAATTGATAATGTGATACCAAAAGTATAATATTATACATTATGCATCACATTTTTGTTTTAAAAGGTAAGGTTTTTCAAATTTATCATTAATTATATAATATTAGTTTATAAAGGAGTTGTTAGAGGATATTGGGTTTTCCTTTCATTTGGTTAAGACCCACTCTTCATTTTTTATTTCATTGAATATATGTTTTCTATAGGATAAAACCTATCATTGATTTTTCTTGTTAAATAGAGAATGAGATATATCATTATATTATTGGTATAAATTCCATATAAATTCAATCAACATATAATTTCCTAACTTGTAATATTAAGCATCATTGATAACTTCTAGGAATTTCGTTGGGGTAATTTATTGGACTTGAATTTTCCACTCATTTTTTCAGCTCTGTGAGGTACCCCTAAAATAGGTAACCAATATGATTTCTTGGAATGAAAAATACAAGATATAATTTTTATGAAAGATATAATATATTATAGGTTAACTATGATTTATTACATTTTAGGAGTAAATAGACTATGAATTCATTATTGATTTTTTATTGTGAAGACCCATATTTTTTGTTTTTTTAGTTAATAAAATTTTAATGATGTTAAGGGTATGAATGATAGACATGAAGTTTTTTATGAAATAAATAAAAACTAAATAAATATATAATTAATTATTTTATTATGTATTTTTTTGAATAAATTATAATACATCCTCAATTATCTTTTAAAATTGTTCTTGGTTGAATTGTCGACATTACAGTGAGAAAGTTTCCTTTGGTCAATGTATAACATGTGATCTAGTCCTAAGGATGGTATGTGAAATGATTGTGAAATTTAGAGTAGTTAATATGAAAATGTAGAAATTTATGTTTGAATGGATAATAGTGTAAGTAAAAATTTTATTGTGGGATTTTATTTAGGTTTATTATTTTAGTGGTTAGTGAATTCTTGGATGCGGTGGAAGTTATCTTAAAAATAGGAGAACTTGGACATAATACTTTTATTTCATTTTGGGATCCTCTAATCTCTATATATCAATTAATTTTTTAATGATATTAATTATATGGTATAATAAGAAATCAATTTAGAAAAGGAGAATGAATAATGAAGGATATAGGGAAGTGAATGACTAAGGTATATGATTCACAATTTTCATTCCTTTTCTATTCTATGCGAATAAATCAAGTATATTTTATTTTGGAATGTTAGTATGGATATAAACATATAAATAATTTAGTATTTATAATTTGAAATCATTATTTATGTTCAAGGAATATAAGGATTTTTTATATTATAATTATGGGTTATGTTAGTTGAAACCTAAGTAGAAATGATATTGTTTTTTATCAATTAATAGAGGAATTAAATACAATTATTTTATTATTATTGACATTATCTAGATATATGAATTTTTTTAAAAATAAAGATAATATTATTTGATATTCATGTTGATGTAGTAATAATTAATGGTTAAATTATATAATGATTTATTTTGGAATTTTTTTAAAACCCCACTATAAAAATAATATTTTATGTATCAATTTTTCATAGGTTATTTCTTGTTTTAATGGGTATTATGCCACATTCTTAAAGTTTGTACTTTTTTTATACATATACATACACAAGGGTGGTGTATAATATACATGGGGCCATGCCAATTCTCTATGAGATCTATTCCACTAACCAATTATTTTATCTTTTTATCAACATGGATGTGGATAGTATAAATTAATGTAAAAGATATGCCAAAGTGGCTTGGAATAAAATAATGAATTTTGATTTCATGTACTTATGAGAGAGCAGTTATAAATTATTCTAGATAATTCCATGTATTTATAAGGTATTATATTCTATAACAATGCTACAATTCCCGTTAATTTTGAGAAAACTAGAGTTTACAATAATGTTATCGAAATGGCTGGAATACATAATATAATCATATATGGGTCAAATCATGGATTTGGGTATGGTTTTGGATGCATTATTTGGCTTATTTTAGGGTATTATTATTGGTTTCACAATTATGGTTATTTAACACCATTTCTTCTAGGTAGTTATCACAAATGCTTGTTGATAAATTTCAGTTAATCAAATAAAAATTATGATTATTAGTAGTTTCAATTATAGGAAAATATATCTTCTAATGGTTTTTAATGATTGACTTTGAAAAATTTATTTTTATGGGGATAGTGTTATGGTAATTATGTGAATACATATATTTATGTTATTTAAATAGTTATGTGAACTCATTTTATGCTACATTACCACCACTCAGAATTCAACATTAGGCATGTCTGAAAATCCAATTAAAGATGAGATAACTCGATGTCCATATTTTCTATTTCTATTTTCCTTTATAAAATGAGAATATTAAATCATTGGATATAAATGATTAATATAAGGAATGGAAATTGAAAAAACAAAGAGTTATAGAATGTCAAGACCCCTCTTTTATTTTCTATTACACATTTATCATTGTGTGACTTATATATATTTATAATATAATTATTTTGAAGAGTGTTCTTATGGGGAGATAAGGGAAGATTTTGTAAATATAATTGGTGATAATTTTATTTTATCTCATCATCTCATAGATTCTTCTAAATGATTTATACACATTCAAATGTATTGGTCCGAAGGAGGAAACTATTGAGTATGTTTATGATCAAACATATTTGTTATATACAAGTTTTTCAGAGTTTTAAGATCATATAGAAAGTTTAGTTTCATGTTGATAACACCATATAAGGATGTTTTTAAGGATTATAACTATATTTTATTTTTAAGGTATTCTTTTAAGATGTTATAAGGTTAACTTTGGACTTTTCCTTTATCAATTGTTGTGAGTTTTGGAATTTACATTCATATTATTATATAAATTTTATTATGAATTATATTTTTTAGTGGATAGAGTTTTCATTTATAAATGTAAAAGACATAAAGTTTTAAATTTATACCATCGATGCTAATAACCAATTCCATTACTCTTTAAGGAAGAATAGGGGGTCTAAAATGCTTTTTTCATTCCTCGGAGTTGTCCTAACTGGGCCAGATTATGAAAATATGACTGGAATAAGTGGGATATAATTATTAAGAAATTGTTTATTGTAGGAATTAAGGATATTTTTTCATTGATTTAGTAATATTTGAATATATATAAACTTATAATATATCATAGACCAAGGAAACAATCAAAGGGTTGGTTGCTGATGTGTTCTTATATATAAACATTTACTGTCTTCAAACTATGCCTTATTGTTGTTCTAATATCATTAGTTTATTAAAATATGTGTAGTAATGAATCATATAGTTTTAAGATATAAGGAATATGTGTGTTTTGGTTATTAGAATGGTACAAATGGGGAAAACTATGGTATTTTTGTTTTTTTAGACATCCAAATCAATGAAAATAGTATCATGTTGATTTAAATATGAGCTTACAACAGGATACTATAATTTAGTGGTGTAGGATCTATTTGGGTGATAGAGTCATGCATTCTTTATCATTAGTTGAATTCTAAATTTATCTTATAAAGAATATTTTACACATGACTCTAAATGTATAATGGAAATATGTGATTTTGTTCATATGATAGGTATATAATTAGTGTGAGAGTTCACCATATAATTCATGAATCACATCCAATATTTTTCTGACATGTTTTAAGTTGAAGATCATTGAACATGAATTCTCAATCTGACAATGAGACTTGATATTCAATGTTAATTAACACTTAATATATTTATGATGTATTTAGAAGTGTTAGAAATGACATATTTCATTTAATGTGCCTTCTTAATCCATAGAATTACTTGGGTGAATTGTTTTAATGACAAAAAAAACATTCTCAAGGAATGATAAGACCTTAAAAAACTAATTACTAAGATCACCATGTATTTAAAATGAAACAATGAAAAATATAAATAAATAAAATTAATGTTCCATGGAATTATGATTAATGAAACTCAAATATTCAATCAAACAATTTGATTAAAATCCCATTGGAGACACATTTTATAAAAATTTGTCATAGGCTTAAGAAATCTCAAACAAATACTATCTCAATATGATTTACTCTATTTATAGCATTCAAGGAAACACTCCAAGATATCATCAATTTAATCATATGTTATGAAACATAAAATTTATCCATATAGTTACAAATCATTTTTATTACTTGTATAATAATATTATCCCAAACATTTATTCATTCAAAATGTATTATTAATGATAGGAAATGTAAATGAGATATTAATATGAACAATTTATTGTTTTTTACCTTGAAATGAATAGAGTGTTAGTTCAATCATACATTATGGTTTATAATGGACTAAGATATAGAATATTTCAAACACCATTGTTGTTTTATATAGTAACATGATAGCATATATCAAGGATTAAGATAAAACTATATCATACCATATAGTATAACTAAATAAATGTCAAATATATAAGGCTATAATAATAAATCTATCAATATCCTAATTAAAATGAATCCTCATAGACATTATGCTATTCCACATTATATTGAATCATACATAATGAAATGTGAAACCATATATAAAACAAATTTTGGATATTTCCAAAAGTTTTTGGAAATATACTATAATATTCATTGTGTATCACATAATATAAAATACCTTATTAATTTACATCTATAAATATTTTTAGATAATATCTAAAACACTTATATTATTTTTATGAGTAATATAAAATTCAATCCCCATTAATTCAACAAAAAAATTGTTACATCATGGGATTTTCTAGCATTTATAGTATATATAAATAAATTAATTTATAAATATAAGTAAATAGAATCATATAATAAAGCGTTCATACTACTAAAGCTAAAAAAGTAATTGGTGTAATGAAATTGGCCCTAGTTTTCTACTTTGATTGGCTACTTTACTACATTGGCATTAGATACATGGTATTTCATCCCATAAGACGAAATAGTTTAGTAGTTTGGGAAACCATATATATAATTAAATCTAAAATTTTATTTAACAAAATAAAATAAAACATTGTATTTTCTTGTAATGGACCATTATTTCCTTTAGAATATCCCTACATTTAAATCATAATTTTCTTTGTAGAATCCCATGGAAAATAAACATAAGAAAGGGTGAACTGTAATGATTCTTAAGGGTATAAAAATAGTAGAATCTATCATGAATAAAGAATTCACAATCAATATGTAATGTTAAATAAGTGAAACATATTCTATTTAATCATTAACTTGAGGATGAAGAATAACATTACAGGATAGAATTATGAATAAATAATGTCAAATAAATAGTCACATGAGCTTTAAATTAATCCCTTGATATTATGACTAATCATATAATCACAAGTAAATTAACAAATAATATCATAATGATGGAATTAATCATTTTATAAATCATAACCATTCCATCAAGGCATCATGTCATGACATATCACATTAATGGGTGAGGGCTTGGACAAAAACTCATGCTAGTTGGTCTCATGATACCTACCAATGCATAAAGGGGATATCGCAAGTAGTTCAAATCCCTTACTAAGTCCAGTGCATTAAACATATTAAATAGGTGAAACATAATCAGTATAAAAATTTGTATTGATAAACTATTAAACAAAATGTTAATACTTTCTCCAGTCATTAAACATAATCAAAAACCATTCAGATTAATATGAAAAATGGCATTAAAAAGAACATACCCTGTCAAATTGATCATAAACCATCCAAATAACATTTAAGGATAATATCATTATAGAATATTTCCAATGGTGATGATGTTAAATAAGGGGTTTCATCATTGATGAACAGAAACATACTAAATGTTCTATTGAAACATTCGTGAGGGAAATATTATTTTCTATTTGAAAATTATTTCCCAATACTAAAAACATCCAAAATATTAAGATTTCTCTTAAATACCCTTGAATATTTTTAATTTAATTTTCAAATTAAATAGTTTGTATATGGTAGGTGACTTTCATATATGTTGTGTTAGTTAAAAAATAATTTCATTCACACTACTGTAAAATGATTAAAAAGATCCTTTTTCAGAAAATACATTTAATATTACAATCAAACCAATTTTTACTAATTAAAACATGGGAAACATGTCTTTAATAAATAATTTGGATAATTTAAAAATATTTGTTAAAATATTTTAAAAAATCTTTGTTATGGAAGAAATGGATTTTCAACTAAAGAGAGAAATAAAGTATGATATTTTCAAACATAATTATCAATCATTTTAAGTACCAAAGAGTGAAAAATGGTACTATTAGTGGAAAATTTCAATAATATATATAATATAATAGAATTAATTTCATTTAAGATAAATATATAAAACATACCCAAAGGGATACATAAATATGAATAATCTGTATTGGTGATGTGATTGTGAAATATACACTAACTACTTTAGTAAATTTTGAACTGTAATCCAAATTAAAGAAAAAACATAAAATTAATATTTAAATAACCATAATATAAAAAAAATTATATAATATATTAATGTTTTAGTATATATTATACAAATAATAAATAATTGGTGAATATAGAATGCGTTAAATGATAGTAAAATTGAGATAAGAAACCCCTACCAGTTTGGAAACCTTCTCATAAAATAAGAATGGATAAAATATCTCCATTTGAAACATAAAATAACAAAAAAAATGAATTATTCATGATATTACATGTAATTGGGGAATTATATACATCATTATAAAGAACATTGGTTCATAACATTAAAATATACCCCAATAAAGGGGAATTGAGACAAAGTAATGTACCTCAAGTTTCCCTTTAGTTGAACGTTATTTTACCTCATATATATTGGATTCAAAAGAGTTATTGATTTATTTTATAACTATATTAATATTTATAGTATCACATATGATCCTGTTTTAACATAATTCCACCTGTTCACTAATAATATTTCATTATTACAATTTTTTCTGGTGTTAATTGACTTATTTTATAATGACTATTATGAATGTTCCAATTTTGGGGTATATGATATAGTTAAATATTATATGGAATGAAATTAATTATATAAATATAATATTTACACATTAAATATATTTTTATAACCATTCATTAAATTTAGACTTGAGATGTGAATTGCCACACTTTGAGGGGATGGTAGGCCGCATGTACTCTCAAGTGATGGTATCATTCTCTTAATGTGTAAAAAGGTGAGTAACTGGATGGTATATTAATTTTATATAAATAATATAATTTCTTATATATAAAATTTATTTCTTATTTCCATCATCATGGCTATCCATTTTATTCGTCGATGGTAATCAAATTACATTATGTCACGAGGAGGTAGTATTTCATACACACAAGTGATGGATTTGTAGCCCATTTGATGGAGTAGGAAATGGGTAAATATTATTCCATCAACATAATAATGTCCCAGTATACGTTATATATTTTGTAATTTATTTTATGTGTTACAAAATAATTTGAATTTATAAAAGCTGAAATAAAATGAAATAGATTTGTTATGATGATTTACTTATCTTAGAGAAACCCTATATGGATCTCTTATTAAGGACACTAGGATTGGTATTTTGGGATTTGAAAAACCTATATAATGTGTCTTAGGATGTTAGGGGTATATTTGGGTATTTTTTGGTCAATCCAAAAAGGATTGATTTGTTTGAAAAATTGATTGGACAATGTGCCCATTTATAATTGAGGAGGGGTTGCATTTTTTTAAATACTGAAAACTATTCAATAAAGGGAAGGCAATATCACTTAAAGAGGCTAAAAAATTGATATATAATGGATTTTAGGGAAAATATTTTTTTTAAAGCATCCAACACAAAACATAAAACATTTTTTAAAACATATTATTCTTTAACCTCTATGTTTACATATTTTACCATTTAGTTATTTCCATGGTAACTAGAAATTTTACATAGGATGTTTATCCTTTAAGAATAAAATATTGGGAGAATTATTAGATAATTTATACTCCAATATTCTAAATATGAAATTCAATTTATTAAATAAAACTTACACATGCATGTAAAGGTATTTTTTACACAATCTCATGTAATGCAGGAAATCCAATTTTAACCTAATTTGTGCTAATTATTATTTTAAAATTAGAATGGGTTTAGAATGTTATTATAAATAGATAAATGAATCATAAATTAAAAATGGTTAATATTTTAAATAATTAACCATTATATGTTCGTAATATACTATATTTTAGGAATTATAATTCATTTAATAAAACATTATTTATTATAAAATATCATTAATGTCAATTTTGACACTATTAATTTAATTTGATCTTAGAATATCAAGAATCAAATGGGATTGAAATATATTATTTTAGAACCTGTAAAATAAATTTATATTTATCCATAAAAATTCATATCACACAATAATTTATTCCATTTATATTACATTGAATATTTTTAGGGTCATTTATTTTATTTTTCTATTAATTTATTATTTACTATGTCAACATTGGGTGAGCATATTAGGCAATTACATAATTACTAAAACATATAAATAAATTAAAATCGTGAAAATAATTTCATTATTATAAAATTTACCATCAATATTCATTTAAATATTTATTCTTTCCCAATGTAAACACTAATTGAAATTTAGAACATGAGGCTTACAATTCTTCCCATTATATAGTTACATTATTACAGGGGCCACTTTGAAGGAAAAGTATCCCAAAACATGTAAACTAGAGATTAATGTGATATTAATTGAAATAAATTCTTATAGTAATACTATGTATGAAATAGGGTGGCCTTATCACTTATTTTAACCTAAGTTCTCCCGATTTACCCATTTATTGTGGATATAATTTTTTTTCTGTTTTTACTATTTATAAGGACTAAAAATTATGTTATAGTTATTAAATAATATAATTATTCTGATTAAAAATATTTAATCCATTTTACTAAAGACATTCATTATAATTGGTTGAAAGTAATTTTAGAATAATCTAACAAAATGTGTAGTAAAACACGATTTCCAAAAATACATTTTTCAAACATAAGATGATCTTAAATTAACTATATGACTTATGCCCATAATTATTGATAAAATTATATATTATATATTCTACTAATTTTAATATTTCTTTATTATTATATATTTTAATTATTTAAAGTGGAAAAACTTTAGGAATTTAAAAATAGTCCTCGAAAAAATGTGTTTTTAAGCCTAAAAAATAAACATATACCAAAATCATCTATAAAGATGATTAAAATGTAACCAATTATTTAGATTATGTTAAATTAAAATAAAATTAAAATAATAATGGTAATATTAAATTTCTTAATTAAATAACTATATTAGAATATTTAGTATTTTTCACTATTCACTAAAAAATCAACCTTTTAAAAAATGTTCTAAAATTTAACCCTAGTATAATATTGATATTATTATTTTGAAAATTATATTATTTTTGAAAAATAACATTTCCAAAAATAGGTTTAAATTATTTATAATTCCAAAACAGAATATAATATTTAAATCCATTTTTGATGAAAATGCATTTTTAAGTATAAAATAAAATTATTAAAATGTTGACTATTTATAAAGAATGAATTTATAAATAAATTTTCATTCATTTGGATGCATTTATTTATTTTAAAATTTTGTTAGTCATACTCATTCAACAAATTTCAATGGATAGGTTAAAATGGTTATTCTTAAATAATAATATTTTAATAGTATTCCATAATTCGTTTATACTTAGTGTTGTGGGTCGTATACACTATTGATGATTGTATTCATTTTAAAAACATAGAGTGTTACATTATTCTCACCTTAAAAAAATTATCCTTATGATTTGAACATGATCTTGGAAAATGAAATGCTTTACATTTAAAAATTCCATTTTTGAAAACCCAAATTATAAAAAGAGTAAATAAAACATCCTCTTGAAAAGAGGGATAGGGTAATATAAAGGTCATATATAATAAAAGATAAATATGTTTCCATGTAGGATAACTTTAGGGGAATGTTAAAATATTGACATAGAATAAAAACAAAAATAATCATTGAGGGTGATAGAGATCTTTTATTACATAAAAGTGAATGATCATGAAAAAGTTAATGAACACATATCCATAAATCTGTGATGAGTTAAAAGACCATTGATTCATCAGATATGATGGTCAAATAATTTAATTTTGTTTATATCATTTCCAAGAGTTAAAGAATTCTTTTTTACTATCAAGATAGAGAACACTAGAATATATACTTAACTGATATATTAATATATTTCATAGGAACAATTTCATCATTAAGTTGTGCTTAGATTAATTATCACTTCATTTATCACACTAATAACTGAATATCCAAGATGGTTTTTTATACCTAAAGAACTAAAATAATTTTCTAGTAGATTAAATAATCCATAAAATAATATCATGACATTCTTCCAGTCATTACTAAAATCAAAATGATTAGAACATGTCATCTAATATGGATTAATATGTTTCTTTAATCCCTAAAACCTCATTAATAACAAGAAAAACTAAACATAATTTATACCATAGATATATCATAGTAAAATAATTTAGGTGAATAAAATATCATACTAAAAATAAAATCATGTAGGATGGTGGTATGAACCATAACCTTTCCATCATTCGGTTGTAGGTTCAATACCCATTACCTTGCTGGTTGTGGTCTCTTATTACCTGAAATGTGAGTTGTCCTTTTCATAAAACCATATGTATATAATTAATATATAATTCCATAAAATATAACTAGAATTATTTTAATTATCCTTAGTCATCAAATCAATTATTAACCACTAGAGTTTTCTATAAGACTTATTTTTTCAATGAAGTTTAGTAATCTCAATGATCTATTATTTCCTTATCATCAATGATCATATTATCCAAAGAAATTAAAAATACATTTAAAAATATAAAGATATATTTGTTCATCAAATAATACTTAATATTGAACTAAAGGGTTACATATACATAATCCTAGAAAATTATCCCCCAAAATTTAATTAATCATAAGAAAATCCCATCACTTAAAACATAAAAAGGTTTCTAAGACATTGAACTTATGATAAACCATAAACTCATAAGCCCGTGATGGTTTCCATTACTCTTAATTTAATATCATATTAATACACATATTATTCTAAAAAATAACACCTTACATTGATCATTCATGATTATTATAACAAAAAAAATCGATAAAAATACTTTTACGAAATAAAACATTCTTGTTATAACATTGAATAAAAAAAATCATAGTATTAGCATTAATAATCATAGTGGAAAAACATTTAATCATTTATAGTATGTATAAATCATGAAACCTTCTTCTTAATCTATAACTCCTTAGGTTTGAACTAGGTCAGTCATTGTCATCATCTATTCAAATACCTTATAATGGTTTGTATCAAAAATTTGAATTAGTGAAATTGTGTCCCTTAGGAGTTTAAAAAATGGTTCATAGTAAGGAACATTTTCACGCACCAAGTGATGATTGAGTCAAATCCAAATTTTCCCTTTTTAAGTTATTACCCCTAAGTACAACTATTCCAGAACCACATCTACTTTTAGTATGTATAAAGGGATGTATTACATAAAATATATATATATATATATATAATCTCTTCCTCAAAAAAATGTGTGAATATTATTATATAGTCATCATCAAATTATATCATAGGGTTATTTTCTCTAATAGATTTGTTTTTAAATATGTTTTCGAAACATTCTACCAAGCTTCCTATGATACCATCTATAATGTCCCTGAACCTTATTGCTTAGAGTCGGTGGTTACATTATTATATTGGAACTATATACAAGGTATCAAATCTTAAAGGACTGAAAATTTTAGTGTTTTAGAAAAACTATATATATAATTGAATACCAAATTAAAGTTGTAAATTTAATATAAAACATAATATTTTATATTATTACACCATTATTCATTTTGTTATATCCCATTTTATCAATCTAATACACTATGTGTCATCTTGGGGAAATGAAACATATGAAACAGTGAGGTTTAATTCTTATTAATTATTTAATAAATACATAATATATTAATATTAAAAGTTAAATAACAATAATATATATTATTTAATCAATAACATGAACAATAATAATAATATTCTAGGAAAAATTGATGATAAAATAATTACATAGAAATAATCACATGTGCTTGATACTTTTCCAAGTATATTTTAAAAAAACCAATAATCACCTGAACATCAATAACTAATATCATAATTATGGAATGAATAATTTAATAAATCATAAACATACCATCAAGGATTCATGCCAAGACATCTTATATAAATTGTTAATGCCTCATCCAAAAACTCAAGCTAGTTTGTCTCATTAGACATATCGATGCATCGAGGGGCTATAACAGGACATGTACATAACTTAATAATTCAAAATAATTCCTCATATGAAGGGGTAAAACATAATAAATATATTAATTCATTTTAAAAAAGGGGACTAAATGTTACTTCATTCCCCAATTAATAAACAAAATTATAAACCATTCAGAGTTATATAAATAATGATAACATAATAGTACAGCCCTAATGAAAATGATCATAAAACATATATATAAATAATAATTATGGTATCAATACATAATATTCTCAATGTGGAATAATTAAAATAATGGGTTTTTTCATTTATGAACATAAATATTAAAAAAAAATCCATTAAAAAATCTAGAAAAAAATATCCTTTCCACTTTTTATATCACTTTAAAAAATAAATAATTTCTAAAATATTAATAAAAAACATTCCTTAAAAATCATTATAATTTATGAATATAATATACAAAATAATGAGTTTCCATAATGGTGGGTAATTTAATACATCCCAAATTAGTTAAAAAGAATTCAGTTCACACTATTGTAAAATTGTTAAAAGGGGACTTAGTGATAAAATGAAAAGAAGATTTCTTAAAAATATTTATAAGAAAAATGTAATCATGGGTGAAATTGTACTCTACAAATCAATTGGAGAAAGTTAAAAAAATTGAAAGGATTTTTAAAAATCCTAGATATGAAAGAAAATGTTTTTTTAACCGAATATAGAAATAAAGTTGTATTTTCATTTAAAAATTTATCACTAATTTTAAGTACCAAACAGTGATAAATGGTACTATTAATTTAAAAGTACATGAATAACTATAGGAGAATAATTTTTTTAAGAAGAAATATTGTAAAATTCCACAAGGGAAACCTATACATAACAATTCAAGAATAATGATGATATTTTGAAATAACCACATAACACTTTGGAAGCTCTTGAATCATAAGATCCTTGAAAGTAATAACTTAAAACAAAAAAATTAAATACCATGAAGATAAGTATATTCAGGATATAATATATAAATAGGTCAGTATATACACCAAAGAGAAGATATAAGTGGTTAATATTGCATACATATCAAGAAATTAAAACTGATATGGGAAATCCTTACCGCTTTGGTAACATTAATGTTAAAACCCATTGGATGGAATATGTAACATCCTAACCTGGGATCCACTAAAATCGTGCCCCGAAACGGTGGGTCATATGGACTCAAGTGTAACTCCTCATACAATAGAGGCTAGTGACTAGAAGTGAGGGTGTGAAGGTGGTACGTTTGGGATACTATACCCTCTAATCAGAATGGTGAAATAGATATAACATCAAACATAAAATGGTAATAGAATAATAAAAGAACAAATAGAATAAATAAAGAATATGGGGAATAATAAATAACTAACCAACTGATAATCTAACGAAAAGCCTTTATAGAAGTGTAAATACATGATTTATGGCATGATGATACACAAAAGGGGGGAAACGGAATAAGCATAAAAACATGATATACATGAAGTACCCAAATAATAAAGCATCTTATCTTTCATCCTAAACAAATTCTCGTTCCTTTAATCTTAAGCTCTCTATATAAGCTAAGAATATCAAAATCCTGAAAGTGGGACCTTTCCCTTATTAATACATATAAGTAGATAATCATCTATGTTACCAAATGTAGCCTATGTAGGGTGTCAGATTAAAATATTAGCATTCATTCACTAATGGTATCTATGGGTAATCAAATTAGTACTCATCACTAAATAGTGTGCATGTATAATAGAATAAGAAAAACAATGTTGATGTAAATAATGATCCTACTCAGGTGCCTATAAGACACATGTTGGGTCTACCTGCTAAAGATCATTTCCATAATGGAAGTTTGATCAGTTAATATATATATACTAATAATATATATATAAACATTAGTTATATATTTCATCCGCCTATATAAACCATGTATGTGGGGACATATGTAGAAAATTACTTGAAATACTAATTTCTGGAAGGACCACGGTGTAGCTCAGACATCCATGATGAGTCTAACAAGTTTATAAACTCGTGAAATAGGTTACATGCCCTAAATTCTAATAAGAGTGTGAGACATCATAAACGACACTCGAGATGGTGAGTGTGACATCATTTCATCACTCGAATAATGAAACATGGTGCGTAAATCCCACAATTTTATTTGTGTCAATTGTGTGAGATATCATGCTCAACACCTTATATATGGAATAGTGACAACTCCATGATCCAAAATCCATTAACATCATATCAAAACCTCTCTCAAGGGGTAATAATTTATAGTATAAGGCAGGAGGCAATACCTCTCATGCATCTCATTGGAAAATACCCATTACAATCAAGGAATTTACATTTTCAGTTAATCATTTAACAAATCATGATATAAGGTGTGTTCTTACCACCCTATTTAAAGCATTTCATAAAATACAATCAATTCATATAAAGAAGGTAATACATCATGTATAACCATTCTACATTATTAATCCTTTTGAAATAATCTAATCATTTTAGGGAATCCACCTACATTAGTGAACCATCCTATGAAATCTAATCCAATTAATTCATTTTATATGAATATTATATTTAATAATGTCAAGGGGAGGTCCCTTAGGAATGTATTATGGTCAAAGATGAAATTTCCTACCTGTGATATTTAAAACATATTTTGATCCAAAAACCTATGTGGTTCTTTGGGTCTTATAATAATTCATATTATATTGAAAATTTCATTTTCAGACCAATAAAAAAAAGTTTTTCAAGGGAACATTATTCAATTATCCGTAAGGGGAAATTTCACTTGGCCCACCCATGGGGTGACTTTATATGAGGTGAACACCCTCTGAACTACCCAAATAATTTGATAGGGATTTATTAAGGTGAAATGATCAATTATACATGAATAACTCAATAAAAATTGGATGCATAAAAAAATTTGGTGTGTCAAAAAATGAAATAGCTATAGAGAATAAAAAATCAATGGTGAAATGATGTGACCACCTACCTTAAGTATGTTGATGACTCCCTCTCGATATCAACTTTATATTTTAAGGATGTTGGAAGAGATATGAGAAACAATCATATGACCTAAAAATAGGGGAATTTAACCTTCCCCAAAATTGCATAATAGAGATAAAAAATGTATAAATATTGGAGGTAATATATAAGGATAGATTACTAAGATAGATCTAATGTTTCTTGAAGGATCTTGATTTGGACTTCAGACAAAAAATACACATCAAATCCTAGATTGAGAGGATTTTAGGCCACTAGATAAGAAAATATAAGGTCACCTCTAGAAAGAAGGAGAAGGAATAAAATGTTAAAAATAACTAAGTGGGGAGAAATTTAATTTCACACCAAAACATGGGGTCATAGGGTTATGGCCAGCAGTATTTAAATTTTGTATAAACTGTCCATAGGTAACTACTATGAGGGGGCACAACGCTCAATTAGGGGAGACATTTCTATAACCTTGTGGAAACCAGGAAAAAAGGCCCTATCAAAAAATCTCAATTGAACCACACAAATATGAAACTCAGGTCTCACAGTTTAATAAAAACCATGAAACCTATAGGTTCTCATTGTATAAAACCACATGTTTTTAGACGAACCATGCGGGATGGGCAGCACAGTTTCTCCGAACCATACGACCCATTCATTTTCCCATTCATTATAAATCAAGGCTCCCAGAAATCCCCTAACTCTCTTGAGACCTTCCTTATTCATTAATTAATATATAATGTTACTATGAAAATGATTCAAATTGAAAAACAAATTTTCTATACCATAGTGAAACATTGGGTCATTACAAACTCCCCTCCATAAAGAAACTAATCATCAATTACTAATTTAAAGGGTAAAGATGTATATTTAGAGAATAAATCCAGTCACTAATCTCTTATATCTTCTCCCCTCTCCCAAGCCCCACCATTTACTCAGCTATGCTTCCATAGAACCCATGCCAAAGGAACTAACCTTCATCAGAGTTTCTTCACACCCAGATAATCTATACTCAAAAGATAATCCTTGATGGAATAATCTACATCCAACTAAAACTCACCAGGGGCAAAGACATGTGACTTGTCTAGATGATATTTATGAAGTTGAGATACATGAAAGGCATCATGCATAGACTAGTATCTGAGAGGAAGTTATAACTTGTATTCCACAGGTCAAATCCATTTCAGAACCTTAAAAGTACCAAAAAAACAGAAGATAGAGATTAACATGCATCTGAATACATCTATGGACCAACCAGGGAGAGACTCACAAGAAAAAATTGTCTCTAACCTCGAGTTGGATAGGTTGTCGATGTCTGTTGGCATACAACTACTTTCTAGACTGAGCTGTATGCATGTGTGGTTTGATCAGCCAAACTAGCTCTATAGTCCCATAAACAAGACGTGTTCCTATCATAGCTACATCCCTTATCTCTCTACATCCTAGAGGTGACAAAAAAACACTACCATATATGTATTCATAAGGATCCATCTAAATGGTATCCTGAAATATTTATTTGTGAACTCTATTAGAAGAATGTGTTTCTCCCATAAACCCCTAAATTCAAGGATACATGTACAAAGCATGTTCTATAGAACCTGAATCATATTCACTTTATATCCATCGATTTGAAGGTGATAGACCATTCTTAGAAGAACCTATAAAACCAAGGCCTTCTACAACCCCTGTGACAACCATGATGTGAAATGAGAATCTATATAAAGAACATTAAAATGGGGAGCTCCCTAAAGATGTACAACCTCCCTGATGTACAGTCTTCCATGATCATCTACCAAGATGGTCAGTATCATATGTAAAAAGTGTGAAACCTTCATTAGATGATCCAAAAAACCCCATAATATATCATTTCCACAATGTGATATAGGTAGACAAGACACTAAGTCCATAAAAACATCATCAAATTTCAAATTGGGAATAAACAATGGCTGTTAAATATCTTCTGAATGTTAATATTCCACCTTCACCTATTGACAGGTGGAATACTATGTGATGAATATGGAATTATAGTATTTCAAACCATGCCACCCATACTAGCATCATAGACCCCAAAATATTTTGTTACACAGGGGTGAACCTCCTATACTGCGGTTTGGAATTCCCACATCATCTCCTCTCTAATGTATTCTAGGACCCATACAAGCCCATGTAAAAATAAGGTTTCATCCCCATACATGGTACAACTAGAATATTCATCATCATCTGAGAAAATTTCCTTTAGGAAAAGGCCTCCGGGATCAGATAGTTGCCTCGATCTTACATATTCTAGAGGAGAAGAATTCACTACTAAGGATGAGATGATAGTCTAAAAATAGTCCCTATGAACCTCAATGATAATAATTGATAATAATTCCATATGTTTCTATTCTCCATTGGATCCCTCAAACCCACCTTGTCTGGGTCTTTTGGCTCAGAGCATCAACATAAGAATTGCGTTTACAGGGCATATAGGCTCATTTGAAATCAAAAAAAAATGTATGTACTCAACCCACCCAAACTGTTTGAGATTTAAATCTCACTGTGAAAAGATTTAATTGAGTATTTGGTGATCAATAAATACCACATAACTCTCTCTATGTAGACAATGTCTCCAAAAACATATATCTTGAACTATGATAGTTTGTTTGAGGTCATTCTTAAGGTAAAACCACTTGTGAGGCATCAACTAATGAGTCTCATATGCAGTGAATCACTCATCCTACATCAAAACAACTGCAAGAACAATACCCAATGTGTCAAAGTATATATCATATCTCCTTCATTGCTCAGGAATTATCAGTATCAAAATTGAACTCAAACATCCCTTCGACTCCAGAAAGGCTATTTCACAAGATTCTGAACTTATGAATTTCAAAATATTATTTTTCAAGCTCGTATGTGTCATTACAAGGAATGGTAAAACCTGGATGAAGAATTATTAGTAAAAATATCACAAATAAACAATAAATATCAAATAAGTTCTTGTGATGATACCTAGAAACTACAACTCTCACTTTCTCTAAGCCCACTGGAACTCGTAAATTTTAAGTGATATGACCCAAGAATTGAACATTTTTTATCTGGAAGTGGAATTTACTGAAGATGGAATAGAAATCTAGTTCTCTAAATGTATTCAGAATGATCTCAAGATGGATTTCATTATCATCTTTGGAGTGTGAATACACCAAGGTATCATCTATGAAGACTACAATGAATGAATCTAGATATGGGCGGAATACCCAATTCATAAGATCCATAATGACTAAAAGTGAATTTGTGATTCCAAATGACATAACCAAGTACTCATAAATACCTCACATTATCCTAAAATATATCAGAGGTATTTTAAACGTCATAAAATGTAACTTATGACATCCTGACATCATATCTATCTTTCAAAACACATTCTCTCCTGTAGCTTATCAAAGAGGTCATCTATTACAAGCAGTGGATACGGATTATTTTCCATGAGATGGTCCAACTGAGTGTAATTCACACAGATCATAAGGGTGTCTTTTGACTTCTTAGAAAAAGAACCTATGAATCCCAAGGACAATTTTTGGAGAATATAATTCCATCAGCCTCCAAATCCTCCAATTGCTTGTTGAGTTCGATATGCTCCTTATGTTACACAATATATGGTGGAATGGTCACTAGTGTGGCTCATGGAACTAACTTTATAGTGAATTCTACCTCACAAACCATAGGTATAAAAGATAATTTTTTAGTAAATACATCACATAAATAATACACTACATGAAGAATGATAGTAGGTTGTAACCCCTGGTTATCGATGAAAGGACATGTGATCAGATAAGTAACATTACACAAACTTTTATTCTCAGGTATTGCTTTTGTCACACTGAAATATACTTCCCCATTATTAACAAGCCTAATTCCATCTGGTTATTTGAAATTCACCCATGGATTATAGCAGAAAATATAAGATTAATAGGAAACTAACCTGTCCATCCCAATGATTATCTCAAATCCCATTATTTCTTGTATGTATTGATTCAATATGAAATGGTATCCTCTTATCCCTAGGGGGAAATCCTTAAAATGGTGAACACCCTATGAATAGATATTTAATAGGGGTTATAACATCATAACACCATGGATGTGTTTGACCTCAAGGCACAAATTTCCAATAAAATTCTCAGATATAAATGATTGAGATGCACCTGTGTCCAATAAACATACACTAATGTGGGTGAAAATATAACAGTACCTAAAACTATAGAAGTAATGGGGATCTTGTACTCTAGTATATGATGGAATGTATCTAATTTGTGTGTACCATATCCCCAATTCTCTTTAAAACATCCCTGAGTAAGACTACTCTACTATTTCTAAGAATCAAAAGCTAAACTATGTATGCCTGTCGGGATACATGTAGCCTTGCTTCTTAATGAGGAGTAGGTACAGATCCCCACTAAGAATTAAATAGTGGAAAAGTCATGAAAAAGAACTGGATATGACCCATCCTACCATAGAATATACACTTGACTAGATCCCGTAAAAATTGAGGATTCACATGTCCTAGCTTCTCGCACTGGTGAAAGATAAAAAATATATCTTCAAATGAAACTTAACTTCTAAAACATCCACGAGTAGCTTCAAAAATCCATTTTCACCCAAAATATGAACTATTGATAGCTCTAGGTGGTGAACCTCTCTAACTCACACCTTCATCTTACCTCAAGTTCCTCTCTATAATAATGTCCATGTTAATGAATTCAAAAATGATATTCAGCCTAACCACATTGACCTTCCAATAGTTGTTTTACACCATCCCATCCTCGATTTTCCTAGTAGTCATAAGATACTAAGAAGATAGGGCAGGATTGAATCTTTTTAGCTTTGTGAAACAAGTAGAGTATTCCATAATTGACATGCTTCCCTACTACAGGTTTGTGAATTTTCCGGATCTACAATCCCTTAGAGTCTCAGGAATGAAATAGTCATGCAAGATCATATAGAAATACTTGCAGACCATATCCTTATTGCGATCCACATGGTTTATATCATCCCACCACCTTGTAGAAAAATCACCTAGAATATACAATTCCATCAAGACCCTCTAATAAAGTGTTATCATTGGATGGTTGAATATTAAAAAGACTACTATTAGCCATGACTCTATAGCATTAGGTCTTCCATCCCAAAAAAGGTGGGAGGATGATACTGCTGGAATTCATGAGTCAACTCTTCCATTCATGGGGTTGGTCGAAAAAACCATTCATAAACATAAATATACGTTAGAATCCCTAACAAAACTGGGTTTCAGTACACATACTTTAATGTGGCAGAGGATTCATAGGTGGATCTATAGGAAAAATCAATGGTGGCTCAAGGCCTGCTTCTTCAAGAGCACAGTCCTCACCGCCTTCAGGGTGTGCGACTAGATGGAATTGCCGAGTCATAATGCTACAATTACAAACACATTGTTCATAATATATTTATGTAATTAATGAGATTGTAGATAGAAACTAGGATAGGTATAATGCCTTCAGATAGAAACCATTACCCCTCTATGGCCTCTCAAAAATCTAGTTCTAGGTAGTAGAAAAGCGAATAACAGACAGTATGAACATAATAGATACCCCACTAACCACTACTAAGGTCAGGATTGGGTAAAAGTATCTATGTTAGATCTATGAAAGATTCCCATTTCAATTTGGAAATAATATTCACATTGAAACAATTCTCGTTCATGGATATATATCATTTTGAATTGCAGAATTAGACATATTTCCAATTTTTGATCCATAAGGCCCACACACCTTATGATCTAAAATAATAAATTCACTTAATCCACACCATAAGATGTTCTAGAACATGTGGCTAATGGTCCATGGCTCAACATGACATTATATACTAGTTAAGGTGTCTGTTTCAACCAATTCAAGAAAACACTTTTAGATTAAGGTAGGTAGTCTAAGTGTCATTTTTATTTTCCAACCCATGCAAGAAGTGTCAATACAATTCAATAAAGATTAAGTAAGAAATAACAAATAATTGGAAAATTCATAGAAAAACTAATCTATGGAAGGAAAATGAATAGATTATTTCTCATAGTGTGCCTAATTATGATACATAATCTAATACAATGCCATTATTTCATCAACCCTAGGTTGAAGGAATCAACATTTGAATCATAACATTTCTATTAATATAATTAATCAAGTTTTTTCACCCAATGGAGAAGTCTTATCAACTATAAATAATATAATTATAAACCAAAATTACCCATCCTAGGTAATATGGGTTTTCCCTATACATGGATTAACTATGTCCATACACAAGGACAAATTCCAAATTTCATTAAATCGTAGTCTCTTATCGAATACCCAAAAAATAATATAAAAGAAAAAAATTCCTCTTATACCACATTGTAACTTCATGACCTAAGATACACAAAGAACATGCCCTGAGTTGGTGGGTCACATGGCCAAAAGCACACCTCCCCATATTCCATAGGCTTTTAACTTGCAGTGGGTGTGTGAAGATGGTACAATGTGGAAATTATACCCTCTAATATAAATGTAAATGTAAATTCAATATGAAATAAAAAATAGTATAAGAGGAATATCTGAAAAAATTAAATAACTAGACAAACATATTAAGAAGAAATAACGGAACAACTAATAATCTAATAAAAAGTATCTACGGAGGTTTCAATAAGTGATGCTTTGAATGCTAATACACCAGTAGGGAGATAGGGAACATGAATACAAACATTTTATAATAAATTTACAAAAATAATAAAAACAAATTCCTTGGAATCTAATGATAATTAATGGTTCTCTTCTTATATGCCCCCTCTATAACTTACCCATATCAATATCCTAGAGCAGGCCCCTTTCAATTATTAATACCTGCAGAAAAATAATCCTCTCTGGTGCCAAATGTAGCCCGCATAGGGTGTGAGATTAAAATATCAGTATCACACCACAAACGATGTCTACAGGTAATCCAACAAGTTATCATTACTAAAAAATTTATAGGTATAATAGAATAAAAAAATTTATGATAAAAGAAATAACCAACCCATTGAGGTTCCTATGGGACACCTGGTGGGTCAACCTACTTTAGTTCCTGGACAGAATGAAATTATGATAAGTTACTATATATACAATAATAATATATACCATTTAGTTATATATTTTATCCACCTAAATGAATGATGTACGTGTGAATACATGTGTCAATATACCTAGAATACCAGTTGTTAGATGTACTGTGGCATAACTATAAAATCCAATACCAATCTAACATGCCTATAAGCTCATGAAATAGGGTACATTCCCTAAATCCCAATAAGAGTGTGATTTCATGCTTGAAAATCAATATGGAGAGTGAGTCATCATGTCATCACTCGAACAATGGAACATGGAACATAATGTCCACCGTCCTAACAATGTCATTGGTGGGAGACGTCATGTTCAACACCCGATATAAGGGAGCATGATACATCCATGATAAAAAATCCCTTACCATCATGTCAAAACCTCTATATGGGCATAATCATTTATATTATAAAGAATGAGGAAATAAATCTCCTTAATCTCATTTGCCGCGTTCCATTACATAAGAATAATCACCATTTTTTATGTAAGTATTTAAAAATACTTTATAAAATGTGTTGTCTTACCACCCTTTTTAATCAATTTCATATAATATATGAAATTCATATTATTAAGGAAATAGATAATGTATAACTCATTATACATTATTAATTAATTTCAAACAGGGAATTAATTTAAGGGAATCCATCATCATGAGTGATTCATCCTATGTAATATGATCCATTTATTTCATTTATTATTGAAATTAAATTTAACGAGCATAAGGGGAAGGTCCTTGGTAAAGGTTCTATGTTCAAAGAGGAAATTTTCTATATGGGAAATTAAAAACATTTGTTCAGTCAAACACCTATGTGGTAATTTGTGTCCTACAAGAATTAACATAAAATTGTAAATTTCATTTTAAGATTAAGATAAAATCTAAAAGGTGTTTCAGGAAATTTATTCAGTTATCCATAAGGAGAAGTATTACATGTAACACCAATTTAGTGTCTATAGACGAGGTTACCTGCCAATAAAATACCCAACAAAATTCAATATGCATGTATTAATGTGCATGTATCAATTTGACATGATGAACTCAATTAAAAGTGGAATGATTAGAAAACTCATGGGTGCAGTACAAAGACATAGCTACAGAGCCTAAAAAATCAAAGGTAAAACAACATGACCACCATCCCCAAGGATGTAGATAACTCCTTTCTCTATAATGACCACATATTTGAAGAAGGTTGAATGAGATATGAGAAACAGTATGATGCCTTGAAAATTAGGAAAATGATCTTTCACCTAAATAACATTGTATATCGCAAAAACAACTTAGATAAGATGTAAGGGACTGGGAGAGATAATCGAGATGGATCTAATTCTTCTGAAAACTCTCACAGTGGAAATTGGATGAAGACGTTGCATAAAATCCATGATTGAGAGGATTTTGGGCCTATAGAGAAGAAAATAGGAGGCCACCACTCGAATGAAGAATCAGGGAGAATAAAGTTATAAATAAATTATGAGGGGGGGGGATCTGATTTCACCCATAATAAGGGGAACACAGTTTAGAAACCAAGAACAATCTTGGTTCGGGTTACTACTACTTGGACGAACACTTCATGGTAAGGTGGGCGATTTCTCTAACCATGTGAAACCAATGAAAAAAGTCTCTGTCCCAAATCCCATTTACTGATCATGGTTATGAACCTCAGTTCGTGAAACACCCCAAGATTTTATGAGATATATTATTTTTAATTTCTTTGATTTCTTCTATAATACACTACACAAATATTAGCTTGTACTATACACAACACCGTATTAGGTTGCAGTATACGCAACACTATTCTTGGCTTGTGTTACACACAATTTCAAGTTCGTTTTGTGGAAATTATTCAATGCAACATTAAGTATAGATTTTGTTTAATCTATAAATGAAATAAGTTTTGATTATGTTATACACAACACCAAACATAGCTTTCACTACACGCATCCTTAACTTGGATTGCATTACACACAATCAAGACCTTCTTTGATAGCGTGTGTAGTACACAATACCAAGTTTCACTAAATGAGATATTATTATAATATTATTATGAACTAGCCGTTATGAATAGTAATACCCACTTTATGAAATTTTATAAATTTTAACTTTCAAAATGGACTTCATTTTTGGATTTGTAATATTGAAATTAGCTTAGGGTGAATTTTTGGTATTTTTTTGAAAACTGCCAATTTTTTATGAATAATGACAACACTAGGTTACTATTTAAAACCCAACTTTTTATTTAAATATTTATTTATTTTATTTATATTTATTTTAGGATAAAATTGATACATAATACCTATATAAGTTCAATTTAATTCATTTGAGTCATTTTAAAATAATTTTAGATATATAAAAATTTTATAGAACTTTTCACCGTCTTTTACCCACCTCCTAGGAGAATTTGAAAATTTACATAAAAATAAATTTTACCGCTTCTATGAGTGGAATTTAGAAATTATGAGAGACGTGGTGAATATCAAGGAGTAAAATTTAGTTCAATAAGATAAAAATAATTTTTGGTGAATAGTAACTTTTTACTTTTATTTACCATGGTTAAAAGTAAATAGGGTAATTGAGGGTAAAAATGATATTATTATTACCCTAACACATGTCCTAATTCTATTGGATAAGTGTAATTCAACCAAAAACAACCTTAGGAATAAAATATCACCCTTTGGATCCACTTGTATTAGATTAGGACACATATTATTATTTTATTTAATGAAGAGTTAAAATAGTTAAAATCAAAGTTTAATAAGTAAAACATTTTTAATATAGGGTTATACATAAGATAAATTCGACTATAAATATTCATTACAAATATAAAAATATTTCCTACATAATGGTATTTTATTAATAATTTTCAGTCATTATATAAGTTAATTAATTAATGACACAATGATGATTCTGTAATTACCTTATTAATTAAATATTAACATAATTGATGTTATAAATACCCAAATAAATGTTATTTTAGACTTTTTATGAATTAAAATAATTTTATAGGTTAATATGACATGTTATAATTGATTCAATTAACTTTTTACGATCTAATCATGTTGTTATGATTTTCACAAAAATCAATTACCAAATAGCATCAAAATTGACATAAAATAGTTTTTAAAACAAATATTATATTATTTATTGTTATTATATTCCTAAAAAAATAAGGATTGGAAAAATTACATATATAAGCCTATAAATATTAATAATGAACCACTTGGGGTCCTTTTGGCTTGTTATAGTAAGTTTATTAACCATATAGTGTAAGAAAACAAGAAGACAAGGTAAAAGTTAAATTATTTATCTTAGAGTTAAATATAAATGGTAAGGTTAAAATAGAAATCTAAACTTGTTTAAAACTTATTTTTTGAGATTATTTCAACCCATACCCACTTTAGCTTCAAAATAAATCAATTTAGAGCTATTATAAACCGAATATGACTTTATTATAAAATAATATTTTTTGTTTTTCCAAAGGTGCCCCTCTCCTCCCTTATAAAAAGGACACCTCTTCCCTATGCTCTTCACACACTTATGAGCCTTGATGCTCGTCCAAACCCTTCCAATTCCTCTTCTAAACCTCTCTAGTTATAACATAGAGGTTATGGTCTTCTCAAAAGTCCAACTCTAGTGCCCTAAGAAAAAGTTTAAAGGAGGTGCATCGAGGAAGAGGTAATCTCTTCTACCGACTATTTCATGTTTCTTTCTTCTTCTAATTATTCTTATTTAGTTGTTTAATTTTAAATTAATATCATAAAAATTAATTATATACTGATATGTTATTATAAATATGAAACAACCCTATTTCACCTTCTATCCATCCTACGGAAAACAAAATCACCGCCTGTGTGTACGTATGGAATACCGTCTACACGCCGTGGTGTAATCAGGTTTTCCACCACCACCTTACTTGGATAGGTATAAGGGTGTAAATAATAACTATATATGATTATTATAACATCATAATGATTCTAATATATTATATAATCCACTCAAATTCCATTCAATAAATATGGGAACGATATCATCGCTCGTGCGTATGTACGGATTACCGTCTCCATGACGCAATGAGATTCATTTTCCATGTTAACAATTCAAGAATGATTATAAAGTATATATAATAGGTAATCAGGAAATATATGAAATAATAATGCTACTAAATTTATGTATATATATACGTATGTCATCTACTTAATTCCATTCAATTCAATTAGGTAACGAAAAACAGCGTTCATGCGTACGTACGGCCTACCGTCTCCATGAACGGTGTATTTCTTCCCATTTATGGATATATTATATATATATGTATATTATGAATATATATTATATATAAATAATGTTTTATATTCTTGAATTATGTAATCATGATCTATGTAATCATATTAATAATTACAAGTCAAAACACGGACGATAAATGAAACGATTTTTCCCAAAACGCTGCTTTAACAAGGAATTGACAAATGAACGGATAATATAAAGTAGTAAGTGAATCATATATGATATAATAAATATTATTATGTTTCTGTTACAAGTTAATAATATGTTTAAACCCACTATACAGAAGTCTCAGACACATACGAATGAAATTGGACATAAGGTAAGGGATATTTTGCAAATCTCATTTTTTCCAAGATTGCTTATACGCGGGTATTTACTTGGGTATATATTACATCCATAAAATGTTTTAAATAACGTGTTTAATATTCTTCCATGTATTTTTAAAGTCATTTTTACCCCTCTTTTACTTTTACTTTGTGTCATGGAAGGAATATTTCTTTTGTTTACCATACGTGGTACTTTTTGACTTTTCCGTTAAAAGTACGAGGAGAATGTTTTTTTAACTTATACGGCATGAATAGATTTTTGCGGTTTCATAACGTATTATTTTCACGATGATTCCTCTACAATATTTCATGATTATTTTAAACAAAATAATTTTATTTTAAAATAGAATTACATTTTTTTGAAAAGGAAATGATTTTGAATAAGAAAGGATATTTTCCTCAAGAATTCATTTCAAGTGCTTCGTCAAAACTATTTTCCATATAAGATGACATTATTTAGTATGATTATGTTTCAAGAATAATTTCTCTATTATTTACATTGTTTGATTATAATTATGATGAAATGATATCAATTGTTTTTATATGGATTACTTTATGATTTGATGATGTTTATAAATCCCATTTTATTCATTGGGTTATGATGAATGATTTATGTTTATTTTGTGGAACTAATAAGAATGATTTCATTATGAGATGGGTGGTACATATATCTCCCTTCAATGCATCGGGTAAGGATTTATATCTCATGAGACAGACATGGATGGAATGGTATGTTAATCTTGTTCAGTGATACAAGACTAGAATGAGGAGTGAACAAGATTTAGAAAGGGACTTTGTCCACTAAGATGGTCTTGGCAGTAATGCCTTGGCTGCTATGGAAATCATAACATGTGCTTCATGGTTGCCAAAATTAAATGCTTTTTCCCATGCTATTTTATCTTGATTTATGATCCATTATGATCTATGCCTTACGTACTTCCAAGTTTTATGTCACTGCTTAAGATCTTGATGTTTAAATATTATGTTCATGTTTTGAAGTTCAAATGCATATGGTTTGTTTTATTTTCACCATTCTTACCCTTACTGAGTATTTGAGCTCACCCTTTATATGTTTTCTTTTCCCCAGGATATAAATAAAGGTTTTAGGTAAGAAAATAAAGAAAGATCTTTATGGGAGATGTCGAAGATCTTTCACCAAGATTAAAAGATTATATTCCGAGTTTCCATGGACACTAAACTATTATAGTCCATTGGTGTCTTTTTTTTTATATATTAGAAATTATGAAAAATTAATGTAATGTTTATGTACGTCAAGCTTTGGGCCTCTACAGTTCGCCTGGTTTCAGATAAACTGTGTAGCCTACAGGTCTTCACTATCTACAACAACATAGTTTCATAAAAACCATGTGGGGATAGGTTAAATGGTTTCTATAGACCATGTGGACCAGTATTTTTCCAATTTCTTGAAGAACTCTTGGCTTTAAAAATTACTTGTATTCTCATGAGATCTTCATTAGGCTGTCATGTAAATTTACTGTGATTAATAAAAGGATTCAAATTGAAAATCAAATGATATGTACCTTTGTGATAAAATGGTTCATTACTGAATAAATTATATTCAAACATACAATACAATGTAATATGATGTATTCATGAAATTTCATCTAAAATGTGTAGTATACACACTATACAAATGAAATTACATTCATAATATTAAAATACTCATCATTGAAGGGAAATCCAGATGGAGTCACTTTCCTCATGTTTCCCTTTTGTTTGACATGTTTTAACCTCCTGTATGACGGTTATAAACATGTTATTTTTTTATAATAGAACTTTATTCATGATTATAATATCATATATGATCTTATTATTACATCATTTGACCTATTTGTTAATAATATTTCATTATCACCATTGTTTTGGGTGTTAATTTCTTTATTCTATCATGACTGTTTTTTCCCGATTGATATAGTTCTTGTGTTTATATTATAGTTCCATAATCTCTATAATAAAATTAATTTTATATGTACAATTTTTATTCCAAAATACATTTATTAACCCATTAATTAATTTTATAAATAGAAAATTAGTCACATCACATTGTGGAGACAGTATGATGTACATACAAATGAGTAATGAAATCATTCCCTTAATTGGTGAAACGGTAAGGAAGTGAATGTCATATTAATTTTCTAATATAAATATTGTATGATCCCATATATTTTAGGGCACATACCTATTTTAGTTTTTCATTTAATCCATTTAGTTTTGTTTTCCACTTTCTTTGAACCATATTTGTCGAATCTTGTTTAAGGTAAGTCGGATTTCTTCTTGGGAAAATGGTCAAAACCTCGGATATTTGTGTTTGTTTAAAATAATTGAGTCTATGTATAAATGTGTTAAATTGGATAATTTTGAACTCTTTTTGTTTGAATGATTTCATATGTGGTTTAGTCTATTTTGTAGAAGATTTTTGAGTTTTTTTAGGCTCTTTTGTGTGTTTTTGTTTCTTTTATTATCTACATTTTATGTGCATATAATTGGTAAAATCACACAATATATCCATTAAAATTAAACTAAGAAGATGTTAGAGAGTAATATGGGATATTTATAAATTAATTAAAACTCAGTAATATTTCGGTATGCTGATTCACCCCCGTTTTAGTGTCTCTGTATGATCCATTTGTGCTCTACAAGTGGTATCAGAGTGGATTTTTACCTATGATTGGATTAAATATTCAGTCCCCATTTGATTTTTCAATGTTTATATGAAGTGAAAATTTGATGTTTATACTGATTTATCTCATGTGGAAAAATTAGTTTCCACTTCTATTAATAATGACACGACTGACTCTACCAATACCTTAAAAATATGAACAAGAGGGAAGTAAAGATATTGTAAAAAAATCCCAAGCAATGAAGAGAACAATAAATTGAAAATTATAAAATTATTTAACAATGAAACATTTTTATAAAATGGATCAAGATAAGGAGTGTATGAGGATGATGAGTCTATTCAAATTGTTGAATACTAATACTCGAAATTTGAATGTTATATAAAGAATGTTCATGAGGAAGTTGGTTCATATATACTTCATTTTTTCAGATAGATTTTGGATGATGGAGAATAAATTAAATAGGAAAAAAATAAATAGTATGATGCACATGGAATTAATTTCAAAATGTTAAAGGTTCTCACATACCTCATTGAAGAAAAGAAATAATTTTGGACACTTTACAATAAAATGAATTCAATAGTTAGTGAATAATTAAAATTACATTATTCTGAGGGCACTCTCAATAAACATGTTTTTGGTGAAGTAATCATTATCATGAAAAATAGTTCAGGGTTTCCATGAATTTCATAGATGATATGTTTTAAAAATAATCATATAATTTCAAAGTCCATGAAATGTTATTGGAAGAAAAAACAAATATGCATGAAGATTATATTCCAAAAATCCATTATCTAGAATAATCATATAAAGATACTATCATTGTAAAGGAATATCAATTGGAAGTCATGGATATAAGAATAAAAAAACCTGAAAACACATTTAATAAAGGTAGACAACAACTTGATTATATGATTAATAAATTTAAATGTTAATGGGAAGGTATGATAACATCACGTGAAAATGATATGTTTTCCTTCAGTAAGAAAAGTCATGAACTAGATATTGTATTGAAAATTTTGATGAAGAAAGATCTTGTGACATCCCAGGTTCCTAAAAGGAAGTACTTTTCCTCCCTAAAATATGAACATATTAAAACCTCAAAAAGGGTTTGTTTGTACAATCTATTGATATGTATCATTTATTAAAATAGACTCATATTTATGGTAAGAAATTCTCAAACAAATATATCGATCAACCTTTGAAAAGATAATGGAAGAATGTAACTCATAACTATGTTAATTTAGTTTCTTATAATGTTGTATCATATACTATTGTAGGTCCATGATAACATATGAAAATATATGGATTAATAAAATTAGTGATAAATCCACCAAAACACCAAGGGTGGATATAGGGAAAACCAATAAAAATAACTATAAAAAAGATTCCCCAAAGAAGGATATTAAAATTTAGAAAAAAAGGCACTAAATCTAGTCATACTTATTATATAAGAAAAAAAGAGATTCATTGGATACCATTCATGTTTTAGAAAATGTGGACATCATTCCATTTATTTTATCATAATGTGTCTATAAATAATAACTATATAATGCCAGATTTAAGGGGGAGAAAATATAATTTGAAGAAATATACTGCAAAACTAAAGCATAATTCTCAAATGAAGAAGAATATGTCTATCAAGAATTGATTTAGGTGTCTGGAATATTTCATGACTATTTTAACTGATGTGGTCATAGATATGTTGATTCATAGAATATAGAAAGAATGCACCATGAATATGTTGATGAGAATAAATGAACATAATAAATGAATATGAAAAACAAATGACAAAAAGTATTCCTTGGGAAATAAATAGAAGAAGGAAATCAAGAAATCTATGAAGAAAAATACACATATGAAGATTGATAAATTGGATTCAGAGAATTTCATATCAACCGAGAAAATATGCTTCCACTGTGGAAATAGATTAAGAGAAACTATTATATATTTTTGATTGAAAACATAATTGGTGAAAATTTAGTTATGTTACCCAAGAAAATTAATTCAAAAAAATTGGATAAGCCACATGGGAGATCAAAAATATAATATACCAAGTTGGAATACTTAATTATTTTTCTTGAACAAGTTCATGATGTTAGACAGTTAAAAAAATATGAAGATGAAGCACCATGTAGTGAAAAATAAAAGTAAAAAAGTATTCTACCAAATGAAGAATAATTAAAAATTTATGTTAGGTTTTCAACAAATTAAAACTATAGTGTCTCGCCAAAATTTTGTGGGAGGTGAAAGGAAAATGGACATAATGTAATAAATTGTATGTTTTTTCTACCTACTCAAAATTATATTGTAAATATGGGGAAATAAGCATAAGGGGAAGCAATCTAAATATCCCAATATGAGAAGATAAATAATTCATATACTATAAATATCATTTAAATCAATAAATCCATGCTGAAAAATAAATATCTTAATTTAAAATATAATGGAGACAAAATCATGAATAAATCCAAACACTTGAGAAAAAAGAAAAGAATTATATGTGTTGAGTGAAAATTATCAACCTTATTTAACTTATTAGAAAGCACATAAGTGTTCCAACTTAATCCCTTACTTACTGTGTTGAATTCTTGATCTGACATTGTTGTAAGTTGAAGGTAAAGTTCATTATAAAGGTAAGAAAGGAATGAACAAAGTGGAATTCAAAATTTTTTAATGATTATTGTAGATTTTAAAAAAATTGTATTTTTCCACAATGGTGGATCATAAAATTGAACATTTTGAAGACTATATAAAGAAATATTCCACTATGTCGAAATAAAGCCAGTGAACCCCTTGAGTGGGAAAAAATAATGGAGGTGATATAAAGGCTTATTCATGAATATTTAGAAATCCAGGTCATCTATAAAGAATTTTTTGATAGTGGTTGTCCAATTACAATTCCTTTTCCTATCTTGATTATATAAAATATATGCATCCATGGGAATGTTGTTTCATGAGTAAAATCAAAGAAAGGGTGAAAATATTCATACACTTGAAATTTATAATATGATTTATTATGTTTGAAGGATAATATGTTACATGATAAATCTATTTTATAAATCACCCTATTTAAGAAATAAATATTTCATGATCATCATATAACATTAATTTTGGTTAATAAACAACATAGAAATATTTTTATATTTTAATATTATTTTATAAACCCGGTTCACCAATTTTGACATCGATTTTTTCAAATAATTGATATTTTATTAGTGAACCATGTGGAAAGAACCTTATTTTCTAAAAGGGATGAGTTACTTTTATATTACTTAAAGGGAAAAAATCATGAATTAATCCTTTTAATTTAATATTAATTAGGGGGATATGGGACATTAATTTTAAATAAATGTTATTGATAACAAAGTCAATTTGGGAAATTGAAAATACCATGTGGATAGTTGATGAGTATGGTTGAAATTTTTATCATTATAAATGAAGGAATCAAAAGTAAATTTTTAATGAAGTCCCCCACAATTAGTTATCAATCATGGAAATATAATGACGGAAATAGTTTTCAAAATATTTATGAATATTTGTGATTATTCATGGAATATTATTTTGGATTCATCTAATGTAATTGAATTTCATGCTCGAGTAATTCTCCATGTAACAGTTATGATTGTTGATGTGATATTAATTTCAAAAAACATGTGTCATTGATGACATTTTATTTTAGAAATATAGAATAATAAAGTAGAAGATGAATATTATTTTGTGCAAGGGGATTTAAAGGATGTCATTGAATACTAATTTACATTTTTTATGATTAGGAAGAAGAGTTTTTGTCTTAAAACCTTATTTATGATTGTCATTGAATTAAATTATATGCTTTTTATTTTCTTAATGGTATTTTTATTAATAATATAGCCCACCATAGAAACCACTAAGACCAATCCTACAACCACATTTATGGGGACCCAAGGGTCAAACCCTCTTAGATATCCTACCAAAGGAGGCTCTACATGGTATTAGTGGTGTGGGTGGGCCCATGTATAAGGCTCATAGGATCATTCACCCAAAGGATTGAATGAGAGGTATATAGGCCCACTTATGTAAATGGGATATACAGAAGGGGTTGCAACATAACCTAGATATAGTTAAGAGTGGACCATGTACTCCTGATTGGCATGTTAAGGGGATTGATTTATTGATAAATAAAGAAAAGTCGAATAGAGGCTTTGATATAGGATGAATATTGTGTGGGAACTATTCATCCATGTAAAAAAATATAGATATAATGAGATCTATTGGATTGGATTAATCCAGAATATATGATCTCCCATGATCTTTTAGATTAAACCAACCCCACCATCTTAAACCACTCGATAAGGATTCTAATTTCATGAACGAAGGAAACCAACCCCCATGTGTTATCTATATTCCATGCTCGTTAATACTAAGAAAATTAATGAAATTTAATGTCTTACATGCATTCCATGATTTGAAGAAAGATGCTGCCAAGGGTAATCGATATTGTTACCTAAAGATAATCAATAAAAATAACAAATAATTTCACATGAATCCATCACATAATGATCTATGGATCACTTGATAGTAAGGTGCCAATCACTGAAGACATCACATAAATAACAACATATGCCCCACGACATGAGTGCCTCATCATTTATATATTTTTTTCACATGATTGAACAAAGATCACATGAATCATAATGTCCATCCATCCATCTTTACTTTTTTATTTTAAAACACTTTTAAGGGGATGGTGAGAACCCCCTCAAAAAGTTCAAACAATAAAAGAAACTACTGACTTATTAAACCAAATATTAAGGGGATTAGAATCTCCTTCCCTCAACAGTTTACAAAGGTGATGCATTGTCATGTGAAGTGATCAAGTGATCACATGATCACCTTGATAGTTATTGGAGAGGTGGAGAGTCATGAAATTAATTGAGATCCTATGATATATTTGAGTTTGAACCAATTATCATATTTCAATTTTTATGCGTCAAAAAATATTTATCATAGATTGGAGGTGGATCATTGCATATATAAACATAGGCAGAGTGTGAGGGTTTCTACAGTTCAAGACATAAAAAGAACTCTCATTTCTCCTTGAAATAGATCATTCACAAATAAAAGAAGAAGCTAGTGTATTTAAATCACATGATACAGTAACCCACAAGTCTTTTGATCTCACAAAGTCATTTGAGGAATAATCTGTAGACCAAAATAGTGTCACGAAATGGTCTTCCCTAAAATCGTTCTTGTTTATCTAATGATATTGAAAAAGTACCACACACAACCGATCTCTAGAATAATAAACACATGAGCAATCTAGGTCTTATGAAGTAGTTTTGTAGGAACCCACGGAATTTCATCCTTTCACTAAATGTTTGAGAATATCCCATGGAAATAACTTTCTTTTACATGAAGTATATATAGGGGATCCCTTGAAATAATGCGTGAACTCTTCACATGAGGGAGTAGCACCCCTAATCCTTTTAATGGTTTTTCAAGAATATTGTGCATGAAAGTGGAGATACCATGAGCCGAAAATGGGCCTTGAAAAGTGAATGGACACATCATAAACTTCAAATAACCCTGTACAATTCATGAACATCACATAAATTAGTGTGCAGTGAAACAATATTTCAATTATCCCATACATGACATGCACCATACATACCACCATTGAAATACAATAAATGGTTTGAAAGGTAATACCAAAAAGGGAATTGAAATTGTTCTTGAGTTATTTTTATGTTTTGTAATAAATTTTTTAAGGAACATAATATAATGAGAAATATAATGATTTATGTGAAATAATAAAACATCATGAATTATAACATGCATCCATGAATAAAGCTTGAGACTGGTACCAGGAAGAATATAAAAAGATATTATATCTGAGTTGATAGTATATTGAGGTTTTACAAGTTATTTATTGCATAAAATTATATTGGAATAACTGTGCATGCCACTTATAAATTTAATTGATGTTGGAAAATTCTTCGACCCAATAATCATTTTACTTAGCATTTGATTATCAAGGAAAAGGAAAGCATACAATGCGTTGATAAATTCTTCAGTTTATCATTATAAAAAGATAGTGAGTTGAGTGGGAAGTTGTATCTCATACATATTGTAGATTATTAAGCCTAACGTGAATAGAATATTGATGAGATAGTGCCAATTGAAGAAATCATTTTAGGATCAAGATTATCTAGCTGCTTAAAAGTCATCGAGTGCATTAGAGAGATCTTTTTCAGGGAATATTTTGAATATCATTGAAGAATTGGTGGTGCTAGTGTAAATAATTCCATTTAATACTGGTGATAATAGTATAATTAATTACACTAACATAGGATTATTGGTTATTTCATACTTTATCATTGTATTCTAGTTTTATGTGTTTATAAATAAATCAAATTTATTTCAATAATAGATTCCATGAAACAACCAAAGGTTTATCACGACAAGGTGTAGGTATATGTACAGAAACATGTAAAAATTCAAATCTGATACTGTTTCTTTATAATGTATATTTAATGTCTATATAGTTGATTTGAGCACAAAAAATATCCCTCCCCTCTAGCGGGGGCATAGTAATTTATAGTAGCTGGGGATAATTGAAAGAATGTAAATTTGGTTAAATGTTGGGTATAAGAATTCACACCAACTCATAGTGTAATTTCATGATATATCCAGGATATATATAATTGATTATGTATGTCTAATATTGTGTCATAATTCCAATATAACATTTGATTTAATTTATAGAATAATTGTGATGATAAATCATGTTTCTGATTATTTATTTGATCCCTTGAACTAAATGATATTGGGATGTGGATTTTTTTTACCTATTGGGTGAGCCTACACAAGAATATTAATGATATAGACAATGGATAATAGTTTGATTAGCATGGTATGTGAACCCAGCTAATTCCTTGTGATATATTCATCTTAGGAAATGGCTTAATAGTTTAAATGGATTGATTATAAATGTTGGATATAAAATGGTCATGCAAATTATCATGGAAATGGATTAAGATATAATTTAATGAATGAATGGGGAATTAAAATATAAATTGTAATTGGATAAATTAACCATTATGGATTTGGATATTATGAGGTGTTATTCATTTTGTATGGAATTGTGTTGTGTTTGATGATGAAATGATTATATGAAGGGCTATGCCTGGTGATGAAAAAATGCATATATAAAAGGTCGTGCTAGGTGATATTGATATGTTTATATTGAGGTATTTTCCTACTTATACTGAAATAATTTTATAGAGGTATTTTTCTAGTTAATATGAAATGATTAAATAGGGGCCATGAACCGAAGGCTAAAATTATTCAAAAATTGATTTTCTCAAATATGTAATTATACCATGGACATTTGGTTATTGTAAACATGTTTTTCTAACAATCCCAGAGATGTATTAGCATGTTGCTGAAGTAGGTTAATGGTTGTACTGTATCAATTGATTAATTAATACATATGTCTATTACATTATCTCATGAAATTTTTATTAGATAAGGTTTTTTTAGACCCAGTGGTGTTGAACTACTATGTTTTACTCGCACCCTAATCTGTCCATTCTTTGGTACCAAATAATATTATATTGGTACAGGTTTGGATAATGGAAAAGGACCTTGTTGTTGACTTCAAATTTATGTAGGGGTTGGAGCATGAATATGGGCCACGATGGGGTCTGGGAATGGGTTGTTTTTATTTATTTATTTCATCATGATACTTCATATATATTAATTTTAGATTGAAATTTGGATACATTATATCATGACAACACATTGCTTATTATTTGATTTACTCAGTTTTTTACCTTCATGTTTTATGTATCACAGTTTCTTATCTTTCTGTTACAATGGTATTTATTTTCTTATTTAAACTATATTAAAACTCTATATTAGTGGGTATAGTATCTCAAAAATTCTATTTACTCCACTACTGCTAGTTGGAAACTTTTGGTATATGGGGTTCCACACTTGAGATCTTATAACCAGCCTGAATTGGCCACCTGAGAGAGTACTGGATTGAGGGACATTACAATGTAGTTTAGAGGTAGAATGTTGTGATTTTATAGCATTAAATTTTGGAAAGGGAATAAAGGATACTAGGATATGTCAAGATATAGTAACGAGATTGTGCAGAAGAGTAGGTAACCCATGTATGTGGGAAAACATGAGTACCAGGGATGAGATTATTGTTCATGTTGTTCATTTGTTATGGTTGATGTTAATTTACATTTGTTTATTTTCATTTTTTGTAATGTTATTTTTTCATGAGATATATATTGTGGCCCTATTTGACATGATATGAGTATTCATGTATCATGATAGGCACATGGGTATATATCTTAGTATTCATTGTTTAAGATAAGGAAAACTTTATTACATGTGATTTATTTTCTTGTATGAACTACGAAATGAGATACCTTTTATATTTGATAAATGAAATTTATGAAATGTTATTTCATACTAAATTTATTTTAATCCATGTTTAGATAGACCATTATCTAGTGGTTTTCTATTATTTACACATATTAAGGATGAGTTTATTTCTATTATGTGTTCTGAAGAGTGCATTTTTCTTCTAGATAAAATTTCTCCCCATCATCATTGAATTGAGAATCAGTAAGATATTAACTAGTAAACACATTATGTATCTAAACATTAGATTAATTTTTCTCAGAAGGACCACAAGGTTTTTTAGATTCTCCAAATCATCCTGAGGGTAATACGATTTATGAAAAGGGAGGTTGTTTCCAACGAGCATTCAATGTTTGAGATGATGAGAGAGTTTTAGATACAAACATCTACCATCATTTATTTAGAAGGTAGGATGTTAGAAATTTTAGTTATATATTTGGAAATCCGATATGATCCCAAATGATCTCCACACACCCACTAATTGGATGGTTAATCTTTCTACGTACATGCTCGGTGGACTGGTCAAGCATTGGTGTGACATTCTGTAGAAATATGGGAAACATTATAAGTTTTATTTGATGGAATTCGAAGAAAAGATTCTAATACAGTTATATTTTTGATACATTGAGGTATTACAAGGATTTTGAGTACATGAACCTAATAAATTAGGGCATGTAAATGATGGTCTATATTAGATGTTTTATTAACATTCAACGATTTGTGATATCTTTTGTAGATGATGAGATATATTGGGAGAGATGATTTCATGATGGGATTCTCCATGAGTTTAAGTCATAGGTGAACATAGTTCTCTTAAATATATTTTTAGATGTGATGAATTAGGAACACATCATAAAATGTAATATGATAGAATCCCTAAGTATCCTACATTCTCTTTCAGAGTAGTGGGTAGAAATCTCAGTGCCATGTTTAATTATGATTCTATAATTATGCCACATCATCTCACATGCATCTTAAATGTCTAAACCACACATTATAGTAAAATACATAGGGTGGTATGGACCATATTTAGGGATCTATTAGGGGAATATTGAAGTAGAGTAGTGATGGGGGATCAAGATTGATACCAGTGTCTAGGAAGGGAATAACTACCCCATAGTAGACTGTAGCTGTAGTTAAACTAGATGTTTATGTTGAGTTAGAAGATGTGGTACCCCAGTGAACTAGTAGAAATACTAGATATATGAAATATCATAGGGAATTTAGACAAGATCCTAGGGCATAAGGGCAAGTCATCGGCATACTATACAGTTTACTCTGGTTATCTTAGATGCATTTCCTTCTATCATCGGAGGAATGATTCTTATATCATCTACCATTTCATTATTTTTTTATATATTAAAAAAACATTCAATTATATCTTCACTTTTTAAATTGGTTCTAACTTTTTTGTGGAATGTTTGGATGTTTTTTTGACTATCGAAACTCTGTTGTGAGTTCGATGAGGGATTATTAAACATTTAAGGATTCTTCTATAAAAATTTGTAGGCAACATTTCTTTTGGTAACCATTCATGCTAAAAACAAATGGTTTTTATTTTATTCATTGAATATATTGGTTAGTTATATACCAAGATATTATGTCCTGTTATAATAGGAGAGTTACTTTTCTATCACTTTAATGAGGAAACTATTTTTCATTCGGTGATTGGGATCTCAAGGATGACTATGTAGGACCAATTCAGTGATGATTGGATTATATCATGGATCAAATAGTGGGTATTTCACTAGATGACAGTGGGTATAGTTGGATACTTTTACTCTATAAGTAGAATGTTTTTAGAATATATTTACTACCATGTTTTATAGCTTACCACCCGAGAAAGATATCATGCTCCCAATTTAGTTGGTTGCAAGGAAAAAATCTATTTCTATCCCACCCTACACAATGACAACAATAAGTATTCAAAATTTTAAAGATCACATGAAATATTTGTAAGCTAAATTGTTAATATATACTACTACATCTCTATGGGGTTCTCCAGTTTTTTCCTCAAGAAGGATTATTTGACATTGTACTTGTGTGTGGACTATCGAAGATTGAACTAGATGATGATCAACAGCCAGAATCCCATTATTCTCATCAATGAACTGTTCGACAAGCTGATAGGTGACAATATTTTCTCCTAGATCAATTTTATTTCAGTGATGTTATTTGGTTTAACAAAATCATTGGTGGTATTCTAGGAATTGATGAATCAGATCTTAAAACCTTTCTAGAGATGTATATATATTAGTTTTCATTGAAGAAATCTTGTATAGTCTCAGTCAGTATATGATCATTACCAACATATTGAAATAATTTGTAGTACATTGATATACCAACCCCATTATACCATGTAATATAATGTTAGTTTATAGATTAATAAATTGAATTTCATAGGTCATTTCATCCCAGAGTCTAGAGTGTTAGTGGGGTCAGAAAAAGTTGCAGTTGCGGTGCCTTTGGACAACCCAAGAATGTATTTTAGATTTAATGTTTTCTATGTTTATTTGGTTATTATCAGTGTTTTATTCAGCACATATATTTTTTGTATTAATTGATATCTAGGATGACTAAGAATGGTGTGATGTTAGTTTGGTTGTATGCTAGAAATAAAGGTTTTCACGAGTCCAAGGAAATGATAATAACATAACTAATACTCAAATTACACGAGATAAAAAAGAATATACCATGTACTATGATTCATCTGGAATTGTATTAGAGTGGTAATGATATAAGAGAATTGAGTGGTTTTATGTGGCACTAGACAGCTGAGACAACATGAGATAAAGTACCCTACTCATGATATATAGTAAGATGCGATGGTACATGACCTGAAATTCTAGAGACACTATCTTATAGGAAAAAGGTTTGTGGTGTAAATAGATAACAAGATACTTATGAATATATTTTCTTAGCAAGACCTAATCATTTATCAAAGGAGGTGGGTAAAGTATCAATTGTATTTCGACTTCGAGCATGTTTATATACGGAGAAAGGGGGACATAATTATATAATTCTTTTTTCATGAATACATAGATAGAGGTATTGTGGGATTATTGTGATGGGTGTTGGATGATAAAAGTGTTTTCATAAACGCATCAAGATGTTTCGGTGTCCCAAGGATGAATATCTATAACTTTAACATCCATTATACACATGCTTCTTGAATGTATTAGGAAAAGGAAGATATTTTATCCAGAGGGATTTGTATATAGAGATAGATTATATGGTGCGGAGATTCCACTAGGATGTAATATTGACAATAACATTTTTTCCATTTCTATGGATTTTTATAGGTTCTTATGAGCATTCATATGGTGCTCATGAGAGGGTTTCATGATTTTCAATGGATGATACAACCTGAATGGACAAAAATTTATCACGATACCATAGAAATTAATGGTCTCTAGGTATAAAGAACGAGGTAGTGATTATCATGGAGAGTTGCTTCACCCATCCACAGGAGAAGGATGATTATCAGAGGCTTGGTGGTCTATTAAAACCTATGCACAATTTGGAGTGGAAATGAGATAATGTCACTATGGATTTAGTTACATGATTTCCTAAGACACCTCATAAAAATGATACAATATGGTTGATCCAAGATTGACTAATGAAGGTATCCTTTTAATTTCAAATTTTGGAGACCATAAATGTTGATGATATGGGTAGTATTTACATATGATAGATAGTTTGATGGGTTGTTTTTCTAAGTAGTATCATTTCAAGTAGAGATCCTCATTTTCACATCTCGGTTCTAGAAGGGTCTCAAAAAGGTTCTGGGATCATAGGTTCCTCTGATTAAAACCTATATTCTATTGTCTAATTTCAAATATGAACAGATTATCCAGAATTTGGAGGATATGTTATGATCCCGTGTTTTGGATTTTCTTGGTTCATGGGATCATCTTATAGAACTCATAGAGTTTTTGCATAATAACATGTTCAAGGAATTGATCCAACTAGAAAATCTCAAGGATTTGCACGGAAGGCCATGAAATTAAACTCTTTCTTGATCTGAGGCATGTGAGTCAACACTTATTATGCCTAATCTCATGTAGGAGACATATGGGTTGGTTTAGTTGAACAATAAGTGTTATTTGTCTGCATTAAGGCAAAACGAATCTTTCACTGATCAATGGAGATGATCTCTAGAGTTTGAGTTTGGTCATCATGTTTTCCTTCAGGAGGTACCTAGGTTAGAGGAACACCATATATAGAAATAGGGAAATCTAGCACCCATGTTTGTATGGTTATTTGAGATTGTGGAAAGGGTCATTCTAGTGGCATACTAATTAGCCCTTCCAAAATGCTACAATTACATGAATGCCATGTTTCACATGTGAAATCTATGACGATACCATCTTGAACACTCTTCTATGGAAGATTTTGATGACATTAATATTGGTGTAGATGCGTCCTTTGGGGACCATCTGATAAATATTATGAATCATAGTGAGAAAATCCTCCAAGGAAAATATATACCTCTTATTAAAGTAAAATTGTAACATGATCATGTTCATGAGGAGAACTTGGAGAGGGGACTGGTATGCAAACACTGTTGTTAGAATTGTTTTTAGTGACCCTATAATGATTCTTGGAGTAGCTCGGGTATGATATATTATATGGTGCAGAGGTTGATTGATCCCATCTTTTTCTAGGGACAAATCTCTTTTAGTTTTTCATTGAACCAATTATATTTGGTTTTCTCCATTTGTGAACCTCAGTGGTCGAATATAAATTGGTGGTGGGGATCAATTTTCAGAAAAAATGACCTAAATTTTTGGGTTGAATTTTTTTTGAATTATAATATTATATGTATAATTTTTTTAAAATGAGCTTATGAGGGTTCTCCATGAGTTTGGATGGTTTTAGAGCTGGTTCAGGCTCTTTTGAAGAATCTAGAATTAGTGTTGTCTTCTACTGATTTACAAACTGTGAAAATGTTACCATATGTGTAAATGTGGCCCAGAAGATGTCATGAACTAGTTCATGATTAGAAATGAATACATTCTATGAAACCATTTAATGTCATGTAATGTCGGATCGAGGTTATTTTATCCTGAGGAGACACATTTTTCAATTTATCTCATTAATCAATATATACATGATGTGAATTGGTTTCACACCATGTAATTTTAGATCCTATAATTTTTAAAACTCTCAAGAATTATTATTTACTTATCATTCAATGAATTCCCTCTCACTCGAACCCTACAAAAAATCCAAGTGATCATGGAGTGCTTTGTTCCCTTCTTGATGTCCCGATCAAGAGTTTTATTTTTAGTTATTTATTTTATATTTTGTTATTCCAACATTTCCTTTTGTTCCTCATTATAATAGGGTAATATTATAAGCATTTCAGATTTGGTGTTTTTCTTGGTCTTTGGTGATCAATGTTATTCATGTTATCTTCTTCGATTTCATCCTTTATTAGTGTTTACTATTGAGAGAATAATGTAGATTATTGGTTAAAGGTATGTAGCCCAAAAAAACCATATGATCTATTTCTAACTGTTTAAGTATGTGAAATATTTTGAGATATAGTGGAAATAACATGCACATTAATTAATAGAATAGAGTTGATGATAAATCATGTATTTAGTTTCACTTTAGATCCCTTTTTATTCAATGATGTTGAGAGATGGAATGCGGCTACCCATTGGGTGAGCCTAAAAAATAATAATAATGAATTTGATAATGGATTAATGTTTGATAAGAATGAAATGAGTCATCCGGTCATTTCTTGTGATATATTCACCTAGAAAAATGGATTACTTCTTTATTTCAAATGGCTCTAAATTTTTGATATAAAACGGTTGTACTAATTTTCATGACAACCACTTAAGCTGTTATATATTAAATGAATTTATAATTGCAAGAAAAATTGTAATTGGATTAATTAACAATTTTAGCTTGTGATATTTTGAAGTGGTATTCATTCCATATTGTCATATGTTCTGTTTGATACTGAAATGATTATTTAAAGGGCTATTCCTAGTGATTCAAAAATGCTTAAATAAATGGATATTCCCAGTGATGAAAAAATGATCATATAGATAGATGATTCTGGTTATGATGAAATGATTATATAGAGGGATTTTCCTATTTAAGCAAAAATTATTATATACTGGGCTTAGAGTATATGCTATAATTCCTATACAGAGGGCTTTACCTGGTTGTGGGATTATTCCCTAGACTTGTTGTTATGGTTGACATGGTTGTTCTACATGCTCATAGATATAATGGAAAGGTGTAGACGTAGTCTGATTGTTGTATAATATCAATTTATTATTTAACACACCTATTTATTCATATTTTTCTTGCAGTAATTAACAAACTGGTTTTAAGACATGATAGTGTTGACCATCTATGTTATAGCCACACCATATTCGAGCCGATATTTGGTTTCTAGGAAGTTACAAGGATACATGTTTGGACAATAGTGAATAACCTTATTGTTGATTTTAGATTTATGGATGGGTTGGAGCATGGATATGGGGACAACATGAAGATTGAAATCATGGTTTTTAGATTTATTTGTTTCAGTGTAGTCTTTTATCCGTAATACTTTTAGTTTGACCATTTGATACATTCTAAAATGAAATTACATTGATTATTTTTTGATTTACATGGATCATCTTCTACCTTCTAGTTCTATGTTGTACTATTTCCAGTATTTATGTTACTATGATATTTATTTTTTTTAAAGCTGTTTTATTACAACTCTGTACCATGGGGTATAGTGTTCCCACTATTTTCATTACACACCCCCTGTTAGTCGATAGCCTATGGCGTATGGGGAGGCACAATTGAGATCATATATCAAAATTAATTTTGTTATATGAGTGAGTACTGGATCATGGGAAGATAACATATCATGTCATATGTATGATAAAAATTAATTATTTCCATCAATATGACTATCCATGTGAGTTAGTGATGGAAAACAAAATTACATTGGTTCATGAAACTGTAGTCTGTCATACACATGAGTGATGAATTTGTTTCCCATTTGAAACATTAAGAGAATGGTAAACACCTTACCAAGAACATTATAAAATCTCAGTATAATGGATATACTACTATTATTATATTGGATGTTCTAAATAAAAACTGTTGTTGGTAAATGAATAAATAAAATTAAATATCTTAGTTTTTACGATTTCCTTCTCGTAGAGAAATTTCCTACGGTGTATTCTTAAATACTCTAGGGTTTGTATTTTGTTAAGAAAAAACATATATAATTTGGGTAATGTTATTGGATATATATTTTGGTAGGTTTGGGTCCATCGAAATTTCATTAGAGGTGTGAGAAGTGAGGGGAGAGCGTGCCCTTTTATAATTGAGAATGAGAGTCATTTTTATAAATACACCAAACTATTCAACTATGGGATGTGACTCTCACCCCAAGTTCCACCAAAATTGATTAATGATGTATTAGAGGTAATTAATGATTGATAAAAATCTCCCAACAAAAAATAAACAGATTTTTTAAATTTCTTATTATTTAACCTTAATGTTATTATATTTCAACCATTTTATTTTTCACAATGGTAACTAGTTTTTTTACAAAGGAATTTTATCCATTAAGACTAAATTAAATTTGAAATAATTATAATATTTAGACCCCATGAATAGAAATATTAAATGGAATTTATCAAATAAAAATTCCATGAGTTTGGTTAAATAAATTTAACACAAGCACATGTAACACACAAAACCCTATTTTATCCTTTTCCACGATAATGATAATTTTGTATATCATAAATTCTATACAATGTTAACAAAAATGGATACTTGACTCATAAATGGAAAATTATAGATATTATTAAACATATATCATTATCTTGGTATAATATAAGATATTTATGAATTTTAATCATTTAATAAAACACTATTTATTATAAAAGATTATTAATGTCATTTTTTACACTTAATTTATTTGGACATTAAAAATGTCAATTGAAAGATAAAATTAAAATATTTTCTTTTAAAAAATGTATTTCATGTTATAATTACCTAAAAAATTCATGAAAGGATTTAATTCATTTAATTTATGTTACTTTTATTATTTTTATAATTATTTATATTATTATTCTATTAACTAAATAATTAATTCAACCTTCATGGGGTTGATGGGAATAATAGTCTCTGCCTCTCTCGCTAGGGTTTCTCCAATTCCTACTCGAGATATCTTCAACAAGCTTTGATTGTCTCTCAACTATGGCAGGATTTGATCCTATTTGGGAGATCGCCCCTTATGCTGCAATGTCCGGGATGGAAGCTCTCCTTGCTGAAAGACCGAGGGGGGTCTCCTTTCTCGAAGCGCTTAAGGGGGTTGATTGTTACAACCCTATAGCGATGGAGCTTCCGCTGTGAAGGAAGCCTGAAGATGGAAGATTTGCGGTCGATGTTGATCCTGATGCTCTTCAGCAATGCACGCAGCTCTGCAAATTGTCACTCACGGGTCGCATCTCATACCACAAGGGAGGCAAGCCATGGTCGAACCCGGAACTGAAATCACGAATCTCTCATATTTGGGGGATAAATGACTGGAAACTGATCCCTCTCAGAAAAGGGTAATATCACATGCTTCTGAAATCCCAATCTGAGCTAGATCGAGTATGCAGATTTGGAAATATGCAGCTCTAGTCGGGTGTTCTTCGCATCTCAAACTTGGATTACACATTCAACTCGAACACTGCAAAGAACACCTTTGTCCAGATATGGGTGCGGCTCCACGGTCTCAACTGGTATTTCTGGCACCCAAAAATCCTCAACGCCTTCGCCTCCTATATAGGTATGCCACTCTAAATAGATCCTCGGACACTTAATGCCGAGCTCGATCTCTATGAAAGGGTGATTATCGAGGTCAACATATCCTCCAAGATCCCAAAGTTTATCGTCTTTAGTGTGAATTATTTCAAGACTGAGGTTCGGGTTGAATGTGAATGAATGCCACCCTTCTGTGAATACTATAAAATTGTGGGTCACTCGATTCTGAAATACCGGGTGGTCAAGAGACAGGTCGCCCCATCAGATGAAGATGGATGGACTGATGGAAAATGTAAAAATAAAACCAAATACACTACCACTAGAAAACCTGAACCGATGAAAAAATCTTCAGAAGTCTGGGTGAAGCGACCGATTCTTCCGGGCAAGATCTCAGGTACCACCTGGGCTGAAAAAGTGGAAGAGGAGTAAAATGTTCTTATTGAACTAGGCATTTTGGAAGACATTGAGAATTCAGTTCTGGATATCTTACATCATGCTGTCCTTGAGGAACCTTAGACTGAACCGGCAGTCTCTGATGTCCAGTTGCATCATACCCCTACTGTTAACTCTGTTCAGGTCTCCACGCCAATGGCCTCGGTGGCAGCAGACACTCCTCCTGCACTTCGGGATGAGAAGGCGTATGGTGATGCTAATCAGCAAGTGGCTCTTTCTCCTGCTCGTGCAATCAAGGAGGGAAAATCAGGTTTTATTTCTTCAAATGCTTCAATTACACCAAACAATTCTCACATGGCAGTGTGAAAACAACAGAATATTGATTTATCCACTGCCATCAGTTTGAACAAAAATTTGAATGAACCGAACTCAAAAATCTCTCCCAATGATTCTGGTAAGGCAATGGGAAAAAATGTCTCACTTGATCGTCCTGTTTTACCCTAGAACAGGGGATGTTTATTGGAAGCTGTGGGTGAGAACAAATCCTCTGTCCATAAATCCCCTGAAATTATAAAACCTTTCTTATTACCAAATGCTAATAACACCTTGTCTGATCCTTGTATGAGCAAGAAGGTACACAAATCTCCCCCGACCTCCTCCCAAAATCTTAGAAGATCAAATAGGAACAAAGGCTCGAGTGGAAAAAGAAGAAAAAGGGTAACTCCCAATCAAAACACAGGTTTTAATGGATTTTTTTTTCTGGAATTGTCAAGGAATAGCTAATGCTGATACACTATCTATTTGGAAAAGGATTTTGATGAAACATAAACCAATTTTTTTTTTCTATTTCTGAACTGAAGATTACTTTCTCCTTGAATTTTATGCATCTATCTTCAGTTGGTTATAATTTCCTTGATTCATGCATGTATGAAAATGCTATTGACTCTCTATGGGTCTTTTCCCACTCCCCTCTTAGAGATGTTTATGTTTAAAATATTTCTAATCAAATGCTTACTTGACATTTTTCTTAAAACAATTTACACAGCTTCTGCACCATGGTTTATGCCAAGAATAGATACCAGGATCGTATACCATTCTTGGCAAGACCTTTTGACCTTAGAAGGCTTTATTCAAGAGACCTGGCTAATTGTTGGTGACTTTAATGCCATTCTCTCTCAAAGTGAGAATACTGGCCCTCGTCACTCTATTATCTATACTAGAGAGTTTAGAGCCTCGGTTGAAATCTGTAATCTGTTTGAGATCAACCTCACAGGGGAAACATTCACCTAGTACGTGAGAAACTACAACAAAGTGGTTGCTAGTAAACTTGATAGGGCCTTTGTTAACATGTCAGCCTTGGATGTCTGGGACACAATTTCAAGCATCACTTTACCTAAACTGAACTTGTACCACACCCTATCCTTGTTAGTTTCCTATACAAAAAAGAAAAACTCAGTATTCCATTCAAATTTAATAACGCTTTTTCTGAGAACTTTGAATGTTCCCTACACATAAAAAATAGTTGGATATCTAGGAATAAGCACTCTAATGGTTTTTCCTGTGTCACAAAGCTAAAACACCTCATGCACTATCTTAAGGGTTCGTGTAAGGATAAACTCAACCAAATTGATGTTGAGATTTCCTCTCTTGAATCCAATCTCAATCAAATACCAAAAAACTCGACTCATGATGATTTTGCTCCAACCCTCAAAATGAGCTGAATATCTCCTTGAAACTCAACTCTCTTCTACTCCACAAAGACAACTTTCGCAAACAAACTATGAAAGCCAAATGTCTCTCTGATAGTGACAGGAACACTAAATTTTACATTGCCCTTTAGAGAGTTAGGAAAACCTGTCGCCCTTTATCCTTTCTTAAAAATAATGACACTCTTTTTGAATTTGATGAAGAGATATCCAATCACGTGGTCTGCTAATTTCACAATACCTTCAATGGTCTTAACATTAACAAAGATCTCATTCCTGGGATCATCCCAAATCTGATCAATCAACAGGATAACCTCCTCGTTTTAGGCATTCCGAAGGACCACGAAATAAAAGATACTGTCTTCAGCCAAAACTCCGATATCACCCTCGAGCCTGATGGCTTCAATAATGGTTTCTTTCAACATCATTGGGAGGTTGTTCGCATGGATGTTTGCAAACTGGTTCGACACTTCTTCACTAACGGTGTTCTTCCTTATGGCCTTAATGCCCAATTCTTGACTCTTATCCCAAAATTGGATAATGCCTATGAGCTCCACCTCTTTCATCCCATTGCTCTCATTAACTCTCTCTATAAAATAATTACTAAACTCATTGCCAATAGGATTTCTACCCTATGTAACAAGATCATCTCCTGGAATCAATTTGGGTTCATAAATGGAATATTCATTAATGATTGCATTCGAACTTCCTCGGAATGCATTAACTCTTTAAATAAAAAGTCTAGAGGTGGAAATATCACTATCAAACTTGATATTAAAAAAATCCTTAGACCCCATTGATTGGAACATTATTTTCAACATCCTTAAGGACTTTAGATTCAATGAAACCTTTATTGGGAGGATAAATAACCATTCCAACTCAGCTTTTATTTCCATCCTCATTAATGGTTATCCTAAGGGGTACTTCAAATGATCAAAAGGAGTGTGGAAAGGTGTTCCACTTTTTGCGATACTCTTTGACATTGCGGAAGATTACCTCAGTAGGTATATTTCCTCTCTTATTCATCAAAACAAGCTCAAACCCATTCAGGTTGCCAGAAACCTTGCTGTTCCGACCCATATCCCATATGCTGATGACATCATTCTATTACTTAATGGAGGTATAAAAAATATTCTTAATCATAAAAAGGTTTTGTCGCACTATGAAGAGGTCTCTGGTCAAGCAGTTAGCTGGAATAAATCCTCTAAATATTTTGGAAAAGATTTTTCCCCCTCTATAAAAGGTTTTATCATTGAAAATCTTGGTATAAAAGAGGAATGCATCCCTTTTACCTACCTTGGAGTTCCCCTCTTCTGGGGTAGGCCAAAACCTTTGTATTTTAATACGGTCATGGACCAAGTGACTAAGAAACATTCTTCCTGGAAAGGGAAATCCCTTTCCATGGCCAGCATGATCTGGCTCGTGAAATCCACTATTATCTCCAAGATGGTTTACCCCCTTTGATTTACAAATTGGCCAATAGTCTTATTAAAAAAGTTAATGGCTATATTAAAATTTTTGTTTGGACTCGTAGAATCCTTGAAATAAATCTTGTTACTGTACCCTGGTCGACATGTTGCAAACCCCTTGAAAAAGGTGGTCTTTGCATTAAAAACCTAATTTTTTTTAATGAGGCTCTTGAAGCTAAGCTCACTTGGAGGTTGATCAACAACAAATCTGACTCCATAACCTTCCTTCCCAATAGGTTCCTGCAAAAACTTAATAATGTTCAATATAATTACCTCAACTCCTCCCTATGGCCATCCATTCGTAATGCCTTTGCTGACATCATGCACAACTCAAGATGGATGGTTAGTACGGACTCCACTATAAACTTCTGGCTTGATAACTAGACTAGTAATCCCCTCATCTCCATGATTTCTAGATACCTCTCCAGATAACACCAATCTAACCATAAATTAGGTCATGCACTCTAGTACAACCAATCTCCCTGATCACATTAAGAAAATTGTGGAAAATTACCCCATTATTTATGGGGATGATCTCCTTACTTGGGTGCCAGCTCACAACTGTATTTTGGATTCCAAAAACTTATATCATCATTGTTTCATTATTTCTGATCCCATTCTCTCATGGTTGATGTTTTTTGATAAGCCTTGGATTAAACCTTTAAGGCTTAACCTTGTCTGGTGCATCACCTAGAATCGCATTCCTATAGAGGTTTGTCTTCAGTCTTTTGGTGTACAACTATGTTCTAAATGTAAATTTTCTCACTAACACAGAGAGGACACCAATCACCTATTTTTATCTTTTTCTATAGCCTCTCCTATTTGGAATAATGTTACTGGCATTTTTTACTACAGATGGTTATCCGAGGACTTTATTTACTCCCAAATAAAACATTGTGTGGAACTTGACTCTTCTCAGCAAATCAATAATATTTTTCTATCTGCGATTGCCGAGCCCCTTCACGTGATTTGGTATGATAGAAACACAATTATTCACAACAATTACTCATTTAATCAAAATTCAGATCGGATGAATATCATTATTGTCATTCGGGACACAACCCTCCTTCAAAAAGGACGTTGCGACACCTCAGTTGGGGACATTATGATTCTCGGACGCCTCAACATTGATGGCATCTACACCAAGCTGAAGCTCTCTTTTGAGGTGTTCTGGCAAGCCCCGACTCCTGGATGGATCATGATCAATGTTTATGGAGCTTCCATAGGAAATCCGGGCCCTGCGAGATGTGGGGACATTTTCCAAGATTATCTTGGTCGTTGTCATGGTTGCTTCTTTGGAAGTTGTGGCACAACCTATGCCTTTGAATCTAAAATGATGGTTGAGACTTAGGAAATTTCTTCTGTTGGGCTAAAAGGATGGAACAACATCTTGATAGAGAGTGACTCCACCACCATTGTGCACACTATCTGGAATGGAGGGATTCACCTTTCATGGCCTCTCACTGGCCGATAGATGAACTGCCTCAATTCCCTTCTTGAAATTAGACACATTTCCACCTATACATATCGGAAAGCAATCACGGTTGTGGATGGCCTTGTAAACAAAGGAGTCGAGAAGGCCGTGAAATGGAGTGACTCTGTGCCAGTTGTTCTCCTTCCCCATTTCGTTAGAGATTGTAATAAGATACTATCTTTCTGTTTCATGTAACCTTCCTCTTTCTTTTCATTCTCAATTAAATATTTTATTGTCTTCGAAAAAAAGTGTCAATATTGGGGTGGTTTTTTGGTAATTTCATAATTATCGAAAATAAAAAATAAATTACCCTCAGAAACATAATTTCATTGTTATCAAATGGAAAATAATAATTCATTCACAATTTTTTTTGGTTCAAATGTGAACTCATAAGTGAAATTTAAAAGAAATAGTTTTACGTTCTGTCTTTGTCTATGCTTGAATTATTATATGTTTCACATTCCTTTAAAACGTCCCAAAAAATTCATAAAAAATATTCTAATGTTATAATGGTCTAAATAAAATCTTTCAATATTATTTAATATGATGAATGGGGGTACTTGTGACATATTTTCAACCAATATTTACCTAATTTACCCTTTTACTATAGTTATATATTTTTACTATTTTTACTCTTCATAATGAAAAACGTTAAGTTAGACTAAATAAATATAATAAAACATGACTATTAATAATATGGAATCAATTTTAAAAAAATAAATCCCAAAAATTTGAAAGAATTCATATTATAATAGCCCCACAAAGGGCATAGAAAATTTGGTTTTCCTGATATGTATTTTCAAATTTTAAGATTGCCTTACATTAAATATATGACTATTGATCATCATTATATTTAGTAATTTCATATAGTTATATATATAATATATGAATTTAATTTATATTTTTCTTTATTATTGGTTATGTTAATTATTTAAAATGGGGGAACATTATGCATTTAAAAACAGTTCTTAGAAAAAATGAATTAGAAGCCAAAAAATAATCATATAGCAAAATTGGGTATAAAGATGATTCAAATGTAATTAATTATTTTAAATATAACTATATAATAATTTTGTTAATTTGAAATAAAATTAAAATAATAATTGTATATTAATAATTCTTAATTAATTAACAGTGTTTGAATAATTAGTATTTTTCACTATTCACTAAAAATCATCCCTTTCAAAAAAATCACAAAACATCGCTTCAATATAATTTTATATACTTATTAAAAATGGTATTATTTTTCAAAATTTTTAATAAAATTTATATAAATTAATTTTCATTCCAAACATAAAGTGGAAAATAATTTTTTTTGAATAAAATGTATTTTGAAGCATAAAATTACTTTATTAAAAAGTTTTATATTTATTTACTATGTATTTATCAATTATTTTATATTGATAATAACATATATATATATATATATATATATTTCTTTATATAGATAATCCTATTCATACAAACAATTTTAAGGGCTTGGTTATAAAAATCCCATTTAAATTATAATATATTGATAGTATGTCATGATTCATTTAAACATTGTTTTGTGTGTTGTATACACTATACAACATAGCATTCACTTTAAAAACTCTGTGGGATACACTTGGAATATTATCATCAAACAGATTCATGTCTATATCTATGTTCACCCAATTTTATCATATAAAAATTGGAATTTTCATATGATCTATTTGTCTAAGAAATTCACTAACCACAGTCGCCATACTATTTCAATTATTTATAATTAAACATATGTTGTTAGATCTTCAATTATAGACCAACCTAATCGATGAACACATCTCTTGTATTTAATCTCACAATATAATCACACAACATTCCCCTCACCTCAGTAAATATGTAAATCACATGTCTTGTCTAAATTTAGTTATAAAATCCTTTGATATATCTCAATAGAGGGATCTAATGTAATTATCATTATATGAGAGGAAAAATATCATATTGGTTAATCTTCAATATATAACATGACCAACTACAATCCTAACAACCCCTGGATTAGATAATCCTTAAGGATCATGTAATAAATTTATCAATCTTTTAATGTTCTCATGCAAGTTATGTACCCAACCTTAGAAAATGGGGAAATAAAAATAAAAAACAACCACCACTAGTATAAAAAATATATATGGTATGACACATCATGCGGTATACATGGTGGATCTTGAAACACAAAAAACCCATTTTCAATCTTATGAGCATATTTTGTTTCTTTTTATAAAATTCTTCAACCGTGAAATTTAATCACAACCTATAATACTCTATGATGAAAAATAGTTTGAGATAACTGAAAGCCATTATTAGAGTGGTGAATTATCATTTCACTTCATGTAATATATACAAAAAATTTGAATTAGTGACAAATTGGAGACTCCATTTTGTATAACAAGATAAATATTTTATTCATGAACATAACTAATAATATTAATAAACTATTAATAATTGACAATCTAATAATATCTTATAAGATAGAATTTATTAAAGGCCTAATGTTTGATTCACTTTATGGGTATTGTTATACTCATTACATCTCTATGTAATTCATCCTATAAATTTAAATAACTATCCAATAAAACCCTACAACTAAAATCATTTACTGAGTAACATATATGAAGTAATCCAATTTTAGTAAACGTGGGAGTTACAAATCATATTTCTAATGTTGAAATATTTTAACATAGTATTCAATATTATTAACTTAATAGTATCAAATGTTACAATGTTAATAACTTCTTCTGTATACTTAAAAATCAATCTACGGTCATTATCCGAATATTTCATTTAAATATTTCATCAAAAAGTTTCCTTGAGATAATACTGGTAATAATATAAATCTCATTACATTTTTCATTTATTACATTCCCTAAATTATCTTTAGAATAAAATGAATTGAAATTTATTTATTTATTGATATAATCTTTTAGTTTTCCACTTGAACTTCTCTATGTCTATGTATAATCCCACTAGCCTTTTAGAATCAATATTCTTTAAGTCAAATATTATTAATAATCACAAACTCCATTGTGTTATGGAATAACCATTATTTCATTTATTAGGAATATTTAATAAATAAAAAATTGTGCACATATCTTATATAGTGTTCTATGTGTATGGAATATTATTTTATAAATAAGAATAGTTTTTTTAAAAAATCTACAAATGGGGAGTGGTATCATATCCCTTATTTTTTAACAAACATCTAGATAAACTCTTTTATCTTAGATACAATTTTTTTTATCCTTTTCTTCTTTTCTATCATGTTAGCTAATTAAATGAATAATAAATCACATATATTAAAACCATCAACTCATTTTTTTTTTCGAAAAAAATAGTTAAATAATACTTATCTTATCATATAAGATAAATTATATTAAAATACTCATATTTTATATAGATACATTTAATCCATAAATATTTATACATTTAAATCAGTGATTTATAAGCCCTTTCTTTTATCACGATTCAGTAACCCTCTACTTCATCAGTTGAATGAAAACTACAAGATTCTCAATTTTTTTATTTCAAATTTCGATGTACATATAATATTTTTAGAACAAAAATTTTATTTCATATTGTGAATATCCTGACCCCTGTATCCCAGAGTTAGTGGTTACTTTATTACATTGTCATTAGATATATAGTATCATATTCCAATAGAAGGAATATTTTAGCAATATTGGTAAAAAAGACACATACTAAAAATTAACATTAGATTTTAAAACAAAAAATACAAAAGGACATTCATTGAGAATTCAATTATTCAACTCTGTGGATACCGGAATAACAATCATAAAAAACATCCTTGTATCCTAGATAAAAATAAAACATAACAAAGGGGTGAGATCAGATGATCATTATGTGTATGTCTACAATGTAAGATATAGATAAATAAGGAATAAATAATATGTAAAGGTAAATAACTTAAAAATATTTCATTTAATAAATAACATGAGAATAATATGGACGGATTAATAGGTGATAAAATATTTTCATATTGATAATAAAATGAAAAAAAACATAACCATGGATATCATATTAATTTACTAATAAAATTTAATATCAATACATGATTTCATAATGATATAATTAATAATTTGGGACATCCTAAACATATATTCAAGGTTTCAACTAATACACCATACATAAATGGGTAAGACATCATTAATAAACCAAACTAGTTTGTGTCCTCAGACCTAATGATGCATTAAGAGGATATAACTGGCCCCTCCCATAACTTACTAAGACTTATGCATTCATTATATAAACAAAAAATTTTGTATTCAAAATAAATCATTCAAAATGTTAATACTTTCCCTAATCAATAAACATATCCATAAACTATCCAGAGTAATATGAAAAAAGATATCAAAATAGAACATCCACAATCAAGAAAATTATATACAATCCATATAATTAATAAATATTATATCAATACAGCATATACCCATTAGATAAATAACAAAAAATTATTTTCATTGATGAATATAAGTACCATAAAAAGTTATTTTAAAATAGTCATGAAGAAAATATCCTTTTCATTTTAAAAATAATTTTCTCTTAAAATAACTTTTAATGATTAATATTTCAAAAAAAAATTAAAAATTATTTTTTAGATAATGACTATTGAAAAATATAAAATAATATTTGAAAAATATTAGAATTCATGATGAAAATAAATTATATTCATGTCGTCCATGTTAAAATATGATTTACTTTCAATTTTTTAGCATAATATAAATAAGATTTTTTTTTAAAATTGACATAAAATTTCCATTAAAAACATTTTATAAATTATAAAATTGGGTAAAAATTAATTTAATAAATAATTTTAAAAAATATAAAACATTATCTGAAATATATTTAGAGAACATGGTTTTTAAAGAAAACATAATTTAGACCGAAGAGATAATTGAAGTCAGGTTTTCCTAAAAACATTTTATAAATCATTTTGACTAAAAAATAGTGTAAATATGGTAATAATAATTGAAATAGTTAATTAATTTCCATAAGGCAAGAAAATGGAATGTTTTATTAGGAAATGGTTTTGTAATTTCCTTCAACTAATATTCACGAATAAATAAACATGATTAAAATGGGATTGTAATATAAGACCTTTAAATGATCACAATGTTGATGTGAGAATTAATTAATGAATAAATCATGTGTATACAATACAAATCCACATAAAAGGTTTTCAATAAAACAAAATATAATTAAGACTCACTATACACCAAATATTACCATGACATAATCAATGAAGTTGAGGACTAACCCAATGAGTTGAAATTGAGTTTGGAAAACTCTTACCTTGTGCTTTCCTTTTGTTGAATGTGATTTAACCTCATTTATAATGGTTTAAATCATGTCATTAATTTATAATTGAATCATATTAATATTTGTGATATCATATATGATCCTGTTATATCATCATATCACCCATTTGATAATAATATTTCATTATTACCCTTATTTTGGGTGTTACTTGTTTCGTTTTCATATTATTTTACTCTAGTGTAAGTTTGGGTTCTTGGGTATATAATATAATTAAATCATATAAATATAGATATTAAGGCCATATATGAAATATCTATTCATTATATATATTTTTAATGATCAATTTTGACTATTTAATATGGAAAATCAATCACATCATGTCGTGGAGATAATATGCCTTACATCTGTACAAGCAATGATATCATTCAATTAATGGGAGAAATGGAAAGGAAGTTGGTTATATATTAATTTTAAAAAATAAATATCTTGTCATAATAACCTTATATATACTGTACTTCCATAATTATAACCATCCTTTTAAATTGTAAATAAAATAAGAATTACACCGCTTTGTGGACATAGTAAGCTGTACATATGCACATGTGATGATTTCATTTTTAATAGGTAAAATAAATGGTAGAATATAGTTCATTCATAATAATAATAAAATATCAATATATAGACTATACTGGGGTTTTTATTTAATGTTAGAAACAACTCATGAAGGGGAAATAGGGGAAATAAACATTTAAGAGTTGATACAAATGATTTCCCCTTCTTCAGTAAAAATCTTTTAGATGTTTTATTCAGGGACATAGAGTTGGTTTTTTATGGGAATATAACCACATGAACATATATAAGGATGTTTATAGAGTTATGGGGCTATACACGGTTGAGATAGATGGCTTAATGTGGTCTAATAATTAAAGGGGGGAGTGACCTTCTATAATTGAGGTGAGGGGTACTTTAGAAATTTCATAAAATATTAATTCTGCATAAATTAATTTTCATTTGTTAATGAATAAAAACATACTAATTTATAATATATGATTATTATGGGTTGAAACACACTAATCCCAAAAAAAAAATTATATAATTTTTTGACTAAATATCTTCCCTTATCTATTAGTTTTAACCCTTTCTAAACCTCTATAACTCTTACTATGACAACATGGTGTTTTACTCTTTAAGGGTTAATATAGATACTATATGTAAAGACCCAAAACATTCATGTAATTTTTTTAATTTATTTTGGATTATTACGAGTCTATGAAAATTAACGGCACTTGATTCCGAGGTCCGGTGTGCCCAGAATGAATTTATCATCATTTTTTAAGGTATGTTCTATAAACGCACGAGCGGTGTTTTCAATATTTTGAACTAGTGATCGGATTAAAAATATGTGGGCACCATTGAATCTGCAATTCATGGATTCTATTATGGGAAGCTTCACTTAGACCGTAACAGGACAACAGAAAAAGTTAAATTTTGGACTTTACAAAAAAATATTAAAATAACTTGACAAATTTATTTTATTTCTTTTTCTCTAGCGGATGAGCGGCGGCGGTGGGGAATAGTCACTTTTCAAACCAATTAATGGGTTTAATAACCTACGTTTGTAACCTCACCATTGAGGAATTAATAGTTTAATTCATTAAATGAACATCATTAATTCCTTGGAGAGTTACTCATAATTTCCACCTCTATTTTAGTGAGGCTTGGGGTGATGTTTTGACATAGCTTCACCAAGAAAGAAACCCCTAGTGAAGGGATGTGACACCATCCAATGATGGAGATGGATGATCGGGTGGCATCGAACTGAGAGTGACCAACGCTGATAGCTTCGTCAAGTGTGGATTCTCCTTCCACCACCACATCATCTTGAACAAAATCCAAGGTAGGGGTTTTCTTTTCATTCATGAAATTCCCTCGAGTCATTTACTTATTCTTGAATTTGTGGGTGGATGTAGTGGGGGATTTGAATGTGGGTTATTTATTAATGTTGAATTGAATAGTCTTCTGCTTGTTATAAAGCTAACATGGAGGGTGCAGACCAAACAAAGAAGGCTTATACCCTCCACAATATCGTTCTTTTTTCATTCCTCAGGGGAAAATTCTTCAACTTGTCGAAACCTTCAAACCGAGAGGCGTGTAATGATGACGACATCCCTAGATGAACTTAGGTGCATACAGAAGGATGAACGGACCACAGGAGATCACCCAGTGGCTCGTGGAAGAAGCGCCAGTGCTGGAGACTGACACCGGTGGATGGGAGCGGCGCCGTTAGACACCGCGGTGGCTAGAAAAGCGGCTGGTAGCAGGATGGCCATTAATGTGGAGGCGGCACACCCTCACAAGCCTAATTGAAGGATTCCATGAAAAATCCAAGGAGGACCCACATCCTATGGGTCCCGCAGACCACATGGTGGTGGTGCGTGGTGTCGCTGATTAAAAGGGTTGAAAGGCTCTGTTGATCCATTTAGCAGGCAAACCATGTACCCCATATAGGGCACCCCAACAGTTTGGGCCATGTTTCTAGGCACGCTGTATCTCCCAGTGGGTTGCACCCAGCCGGCGGGCTGGGCCGGTCCGTGGCCCAGCATATCCGGCCTGTCATGGCCCCGCCCATCCTGGGCGGGCCGAGACCGCTACCACCCAGACCAACCTATCCGGCACAAGACGGTTCAGGTTGGGCTGAGTCTGACAAAATGTGGGTCTGGTCGACCAGAATCAGATCCGGTCAGCCTAGACCAGGTCGGGCCGGGTCGGTTTGACCGGGTTAGACTGGACCCAAACCCCTATCGGGCCCAAATACACATAAGTAACCATATCTTGTGAACTAGACATCCTTTGGATGAACCATCTGCAACGCTGGGATCCATGGAGAGTGAAGGTCCATTTGAGATACTCCATGAGAGTTTTAGAGAATGTTGGAGTACAACCCAGTTGGATCGAATTTGAATCCAACTGGGCCCTGACCACTAAAATGCCAATACCATATAGACTGGGCGTCCAGTTGACGCACCATCTTTTTCATTGGAACACATATGACGTGACATATCATCAGGTTACTTATTCATGGGACTTCATTCCAGTTGAATTATGAATGATGCCTTGAGGATCCATTCTCTAGAATCAAGCGTACTATGAGCAGGAATCCAGTGGCTGGCAGTGAGGAGGTTGGAGACAGAATATACAGAGGTTAGTACTGAGTGATCCTTTCTGGGTCAGTGACATACTAATCATTTTTGGGCTATACCCTGTGCGGGTTAGCACTCAATGATGTTGTTTGGGTCAGTATATACTGATCCTATGTGGTTCTGATCCTGTGTGGGTCAGCGCTCAACGATCCTATGTTTTTCAGCGCATACCGATCCTGTGTGGGCCAGATCCTTTGTGGGTCTTGTGGGGGTTAGTACATATAAACAACAGGTGGGTCAAATCCTATGTGGGTCTTATGTGGGTTAGTACCTATCAATCCTATGTGGTTCAGGCTCCGTATGGTCAGTAGTAGTGCCTATTAATAGAATGAGATGATCTAGCTTCCTGACTAATCATATGTACTTCTATACATAACATAAGCCTGGTTTCAGCTGTGTCTATTGCTTGTTCTTTGTGATTGAAATCATTCTTGTGTTGTTTACTCTATGAAATTCTGAGAGACCTTCATGGGTCTCAGGGTCCTTACTAAGTGTTGTTGTACTCACCCCTACACGGGATTTGCCTACACATTGTTGTGTCTTCTGCAGAAGACGAGCAGTTTGGCTAAGAATTGAGGGAGCTAGGACCAGGAGGTACATAGATGAGATTGGTTGAGGTGGAGAGCAGTGGAGATGAGTCGCACCTTCCCTTCTAGAAGGATACTCAGTGGATGATTCTAGGAGTTGTTTTCTGTTTTTCAGTTGTAGTTATACCTTTCAATTGGGCTTGTATTCCAACCCCTTTACTTTTTGTACACACTATTACTACTTCTGTTTTACTCTGTGGTTTCATGTTTTTGTGGTCTTAGATTATGTGTTCATACATGTTTAAAGGAAATTCCTTCTTGTTTTAGGTATACAAATTTCTGGTGCTAGTCTCTATCCCCTGTTCTATGGAAGGCAGGCTTGGGATGGTCATGATATGGGCCCCGATTGATGGGTCGTGACAAAGTGGTATTACAGGAGTTGGTTCTACCGAAGAACTAGGACTCTGATATTTCTAATGGAGCAATAGTGTTAAGTGTTTTGAGTGTGGTTTTTTGTTCGAGGTGTCCAGTATTGGTGCGGCGGCCGACGTATTCATACCCCAGGAAACTGAATTCCAACTTCGGACTTGGTGCACGGAAACACTAATTGCGTGTGATTTGAAATTATTTTTTTACATTGATCTCTTTTGAGTAAGCTCACATGGTATAATTTATTGATCATGGAACACATGTTTATTTTTAGGATGCCACCAGGTAGACTTCCAGCCAGGATTCCCAAGAGAGTATATGACGACTTCCCACCGAGCAACAAGGTTTTATTGCATGGCCCTCTTACTATAGTTGTACCATCAGGCAGTGTATAGGCAACACCACCACCCGTTGGGCAAGAGATGCCACCATCCCCACCAGCATACTGTGCATGCTGACTGAGCACATTTTATGAGATACAGAGATAGATCCCTCCAAGGATTCGAGGTGTGATATATCCATAGGTAGCTGAGGGATGGATGGAGGTTGTGGCTAGGTTTTGTCGCTTGGTTGTGACACCACAAAAGAGGAGGTTATCATAGATGCTAGCCTTTTCTAGGGTAGATCTAAGAGATAGTGGAGCCTGATTCTCCAGTTACATTATGTGGCAAGCCTCACCTAGACGGGCATTGAGTGCCTCTTCAGGGCAGATTTCGTTCTAACAACACTATGCTATGTGTGTATTATGGAGCTCCTACACTTACAGCATGGAAGCTCTTCAATGGACCAGTACTCGGTGAGATTCACTATTCTCTTGAGATACTCCACTGAAATGGTATGCGACCCATTATTTAGGGCCCAGATCATTGAGAAGGGTCTCCGGTGGGATATCAGAGCATCAATGTTATCACTGAATATCCTGACGTAGGGTGGAGTGCTCAAGCAAGCATTGTTTGTAGAGAGATTCATAGATGAGAAGGCATTAACGGTGAGAGACACCACCAGATGATAGGTAGCTGGGTCATATACAAGAGGCATCATATTAATGATGGAGAGGTCCAAGTGGGAAAGACCCACGAGTGGATGACCCTGGGATGCAGGGTCAGAGGTTTAGAGCTTGTGAGGCAGAGAATGTCAGCTGGGAGGCGGACAATGCTTCACATGCGGCAGGCCAGGCCACATGGCTCGCGACTACCTGACCCTCTATACCGACAATCAAAAGATGACCGAGGGACCACCGAGGTAGATGTATATATTCGAGCGAGGAATTCCACAGGGCAGTAGACGAGGTAAATAAGAATTCCATGCAATAGGCGGTGGGTGGCGATTTGAGTTTCTAATGCCACAACCACTAGGAGTTCCACCCTTACCACATGGAGCAAGGGGAGTGGGGGAGCACTACTTTAAGTAGCTGAGGCCTATGACCACGACACTTCGGAGATGATTAGATGTAAAATCTATGTCTATTCCACACTAGATGCAGTAACTATAGACATAGGTCATAGTAACACTTTCATTACCACAACATTCGTTCGGAACTCAGAGATTTCGATGGAGTTGTTGGCTCGATCCTTGCAATTATAGACTTCTATGAGAGAATATTCATTGATTAAACACTAGTGTTGATAGTGTGAGCTTACTCTAGGAGGTGAGAGCTTTGGCTGGGATCTCCTAGTAGCAACATCGAGGCCTTACGACGTCATCTTGGGTATAGACTGCCTATCCACAGTCCATGCTCAGATGGACGATTTTGGGTGCAAAGTGTGGTGTGTACGCAAGGATGGGATAAGTTTTACTTGAACTGGTGAGAAGGAAACCTTTATATCACCTGATGGAAATATCAGAGGAGGGTGTCACTGATTACTCATTAGTTGGCTAGCCTCACCCTCGGAGTAGTTGATGTGAGGAGGCCGAGTTATCCTGTATTAGTGGACCAGTATGATGATGTCTTTCTTGATGATGTTTCAGGACTTCTACCATGCAGAGTGGTAGAATTTTATAGTGTCATGTACCCTGGGGCGACATCAATATCTACACCCGCATATCGGAAATCTTTTGTGGAGCTTTGGGAGTTGTAGGTGCAGCTATAGGACTTATAGGGAAAGGGGTTCATAAGGCCCTATGTTTCTCCCTGGGCATCCCCAATCTTGTTCACCAAAAAAGGCAGATGGGTGTTGAAGGATTTGTGTGGACTATCAGCACATAAACTAGGTGACTGTGAAGAACATGTATCCACTCTAGAGGATCGATGATATCTTCGACCAGCAGAAGGTATATCTATTGTTTTCGAAGATAGTCCTAATATTAGCCAATCATCATCTTAGAGTATGAGATGCGGAAGAACCAAAGATAGACTTTAGATGTTAGTATGACCATTAGAAGTTCTTGGTGATACCTTACAGCATGAACAATTCCACAATAATGTTCATGGGGATCATCTATAGTATCTCCAACCCATACCTCGATCTGTTCATGGTATTCATCATTAATGACATCCTGATATAGTCATCATCGTCAGAGGAGCACACCACACCCCTACAGATAGTCCTGGATACACTCTGAGAGAACCATCTTTATGGAAAGGTCTCATAGTACCAGTTTTGGATATAATAATTCCACATCCCGTGGCATGTAATCTTGGAGGATGTGGTTGTTTTGTATCCATCGAAGATAGAGGAAATTCTTTCTTGGGATCCACCGAGGAGTGTGACTGAGGTGTAGTGTTTTCTGGGATTGGATGGGTACTACAAGGGATTTGTACTGAAATTCTCTAGGGTAGCGGCACCCATTTCATACTTGATGAAGAAGGGGAAACCATTCTTATGGACAGAGAAGTTCCATCAGAGTTTTAAGGAGCTAAGGCTGAGACTGACGAGTGCCCCCATCTTGAAGATACCTGAAGAGGGAATTGTGTATGTAGTATACTACGAAGCATTAGGAAATAGACTAGGTTTTTTCTTGACTTATGAGAAAGCAGTGATTGCCTACGACTCAAGACAGTTGAGATAGAATGAGTAGAACAATGCTACCCATGACCTGGAGTTAGCAGCAGTGGTCTTTACACTGAGGATGTGGCGAAATGACTAGATTGGCGAACAATTTACTATTTACTCAGATCACTAGAGTCTCAGGTATTTGTTCTCATAGAAGGACTAGAACCCGAGACAGTGACGATGGCTAGAGTTCTTCCAGGACCATGACTTTGGGATTGTCTATACTCCTAGAAAGGGGAACACTGTAGCACACACACATCAAGAGGTCTGGTCTACAACTGTTGTGTGAGGTGACAGAGCAGCAAGATGTGTTGTAGATATCCTTCATGGATAGATATAGAGCATCATACATCCAGTATATGACTGTCACTCCCCCACTTCTTCAATGAGTTAAAGAGGCACAACTTGGGGATATTGACTACGAGACCCGACGTGATCATATATCCACAGGGTAGGCTCATGAGGGATTTTTTGAAGGTGGGGAGCACATCTTCCTCTTCAGAGGACGCATTATGGTATCAAAGATGATTCAAGAGGAGGTGTTGAGTGATTCCACACATTCCATTGGTAGTACATCCAAGAGTAGCGAAGATGTACCAGGACCTCCGATGTCAGTACTAGTGGCCAGGGATGAAGAAAGCAGTGGGGGAGTTTGTATCCGATGCTTCACATGTCAGTAAGAAAAGGTTGAGCATCAGATACCAGAAGTCATAGCTCACCCACTTGAGGTACCAGAGTGGATGTGGGATGGTACATCCAAGTAATTCTTTATGGGGATACCACGTACGTCCGGGGTCAACGATTCCATCTGGGTTATCGTTGACCAACTCACTACATCGGCCAACTTACTACCCATCCGAGATAATGGGTTAGTAGAGAGTTTGGGATGGCTCTACGTGCTAGAGATAGTGTGACTTCACTGAGTGTTGTCGATGATCATCTCATATCACGACACACATTTTTCATCTCTCATGTGAATGGAATACATGAGGCTTTCAGGACTAAGTTACGCTTGGACACGACCTTTCATCCTCAGATAGATGGTCAGATGGAGCGGACCATACAGATACTCGAGGACATGCTTCATGCTTGTGTCCTCAATTTCAGCTGCATTTGGGAGGACCACCTTCCCCTGTTGGAGTTTTCATACAAAAATAGATATCACTCCACCATCTACATGGCCCCATATGAGGCTATGTACGGGTGACCATGCAGATCACCTCTTTTCTAGACAGACCCCGGGGAGTCAACACATAAGGGTGCAGAGTTCGTACATGCTACCACAAAGAAGGTCCAGATCATCCAGGAGAGGATGAAGACTACATAGAGTCAGAAAAAGTCTTATTCTCCCAGGAGAAAGAGACCCTTGATGTTTTAGGAGGGAAAAAATGTCTTCATATGGGTCACACCCCGAAGAGGATTACTGAGGTTTCGTCGGGGTGTCCAGCTATCTCTAAGGTTTATCTGACCTTTACAGATCCTCATCATAGTAGAAAAGGTGACGTACTATCTTGGTCTACCTCTACAGATGCATTGGGTGCATAATGTTTTCCACGTGTCGCAGCTAAGGAGATACGTTCATGATCCATCACATGTTATCGACTAGGGCGAGCTGTAAATCGGCAATGGGGCGATGTTTATAGAGTTAACAGGGGAGATACAGGATCAATAGGAGCGGGTACTTCATGGGTGGTTGATTCCTCTGGTTCTAGTTTAATGTAAGAATAAGAATCTCTAGGAGGGAACATGGGAGCGGGAGGCTACGATGCGGGCTCCGTACCCCCATTTGTTCTCTTAGTTTTGAAGTAGCTTTCGGGGACGAAAATCCCTAAGGTGGGGAGAATGTAAATACCCAAAAATTCAATGTAATTTATTAATTATTTAATTGGGATTATAATGAGTTTGCAAAAATTAATGGCACTTGATTTTGAGGCCCAGAGTTCCTGGATTTAATTTATGATTTTTTTTAAAGTACATTCAGTAAACGTGTGGGCATAATTTTATATCTTTTGAACCAGTGCCCAGATTAAAAATCCGAGGGCACTATTGAATCTGTATCTCCGTGATCCTTCTAAGAGAATATTCACTTCGATAGAAATTGGCCGAGAGAAAAAGTTAAATTTTGGACATCAAAAAATAATAATAAAATATCTTGAAAAATTTATTTTATTTATTTTTATTTAGTATATGAACGATGGTGTTGGGGAATGGAAACTTGTCTATCCAATTAATGGCTTGACACTACTTTAATAGTAACCACAACATTTGGGAATAAATAGGTTCATTAATTAAATGAAACTCATTAATTCCTCAGTACATTACTCAATTATTCTCCATATATATAAGTGAGGCTTGGGTGAAGTTTTGACATGGCTTCACCAAGAAGGAAACCTCTAGTGAAGTGATGTGACACCAACCACCGATAGAGATGGAAGCTCGGGCGACATCAAACCGGGAGTGACAAACACCGACAACTTTGTCAAGCGAGGATTCCCTCTCCACCACTGGGTCATCTCCAATGAAATCTGAGGTAGGGGTTGTCTTTTAATTCAAAAAATTCCCTCAATTCTTTTCCTCATCTTTGAGTTTACGGGTTGATTTTTTGGGGGATTTGAATGAGGTTTATTTATTAATGTTAAATTGAATAATCGCCCACTTTTTATAATTCTAATGCCAAGGGCACCTACCAAACAAACGAGGACTAGACCCTACAACACCTCATTCTTATTTCGTTCTTCAGGGGAAAATTATTCAAATTATCAGAACCTTGAAACTGAGAATCACACAATGATACATGTTTTTGAAAATAAATACATATCCAATGATACATGTTTTTTGATTATGGGAGAAGCTATTAATACGTTTTTTGAATTTATGTTATGTATTTCACTGGTTTCTTGATTAAAATTTTTGTTTTGTAATGATTCGATCTAATCAAGTATGTTCCATCATTTTGAAATGGATGATTGTATAAGGAATGAGAACCACATCAAAGCATGTAATCAAAATAGTAAGAATGGTAATTTCATTGATGGTATTAAGCCAATATTTTGAAGGGAACTATTCTCCAAAAATTATCATCATATGAGGACATAGTATCTTGTGTTAACAAGATAGGGAAATAACTTTATGTGTATTATGTCACAAACCAACCTGGGTACAATAGTAACCTAATAACTGAGCTGAACTGGATATAGACCAAATGGCATTCCCGGTCCCCACGGGTTGGAGTCTAGCACATGACAACCAAAAAATGAATATGAGGTTTATTTTTTCACAAATTTTGTGGAAGTAAGATAAAAATGACAATATGCATATAAGGTAAACTCTACAAAGATATGTGTTCTAGAAGACATATAGGTAAAATAACCCAATGTAATACAACAAAGTAAAAAAATAAGAAGGTAAATAGCCCATGTCGGAATAGACACAATGCTCCATGTCTACTAATCAACGGCTAAAACCACCTCTAAATGGTGCTTTACCCTTGCTCGAACCTAGATTGTGATAATTTATAAGGACATGACGTCACAAGATGGGTGTGAGCAAAAATCACAGCACGGTCTCACCATGGATTGAATAATAAGATTACAAAATTTAATTAAATAGATAAAGTGATATCAATATTTTTAAATAAATAGACATTAAAATTAAAATGAATATTTAAACAAATCAGGAATTATAATGCAATATATGGAATATATTTTAAATAATGGAAATACCTAAACCAAATGGATTAAATGAAAAATTCTATATAAACAATTTATACAAATCATAAGGCATATAAAATTGTTTACAAACATTGAGATACCTTTATATCTATAATATAAACAACCGAACTACATGGTCACTTGCCAAGATGTACGATATTTTAAGGATATGTGATCCTCACATACTAATTTGATAAAAAAAATGTGTACAGATGTCCCCTGGTACTAGAAAGAGAGGATTCATCTTTGTACCATTAGGGAAACAAGATGCGCTAACCAATGTTTTGTTGGTGTTGTAAAACATCAATACGGTGGTATTGAATTCCCATAGTAGCATGTTTGTAACAAATAACTCACTAACTACCCCTGATTTCATGTCATAATTTACAAATCAATGACGAGTAATTGATTTTAAAAAACCTCAAAATATATTTTAAATCATATTCCCCCCTTTCAAAAATCAAATTTTCCAATTGAAAACAAAACTAGTTTTTAATCAAAACAAGGATTTAAAAAGATAAGACCCTAAGGGTTATATCCATAATATCTATAATAAATTTTCACATATAAGAAATTTAAATCAATTCAAAACACAATTTTACAATTTAATTTAATAAATAAATTCAATAATTTAATTTTCATAAATTTTCATAAATTCCACAACAATCCCCCAATTCAATGGAATGATGGTTTTTCATAAATTTTCCATAAACCCAATTAAAATATTTAAATTAAAAAATTTAAATCTATCCAACTTCCTAAAATGTAACCCAATTCAATGGAATTGGGGTTTTTCCGAATTTCATTCCAAAATCCTATTTTAAGACCCCAATTCAATGGAATTAGGTATTTGGAACCAACCAATTGAAGGAAAATTAATTAAATTAAAGAAATTTAAATTAAATAAAACTATTTAATTTTAAAAAATAAATATAAGGTTAATAAATTTTTTTCATCTTGATGGAACCAACTACCTCGAGATCAACAGATCTCAAAACACTAAACCCTAATCAGGAATTGATGAAAAAGAATGATAAAAATATAAACTGGGAATCAAACCAAGGTTTAATATCACAAAAAAGAGTATATTATATGAAAAAATAAACATGGGTATTTAAAACGAACTACGAAGGAGAAGAGAGATATTAGGAGATAGATAACGTTGTGATGAAAATAACCTGGAAGAGATTAAAGGTCATATTTATGATTTGATATGTAGATGGGCCAAAATCGACTCTTGGATGCTCTTGAGGAAGAAAAATTTTTAGGGTGTCTAACAAGGTCCATCTGAAACAAAAAATAGGGGTTTGATATTTTTAAATAATATTTTATGATTAATATAAGATGCAAAAGGGTATTTGGGGAGATTGACATGTTTAGAAAAAACAGTGTGGTACATCCAAGAACCTCTATTGATGACCTCCACAGTTTCCCATAAGATGCCACAGAGTCTGAAAAATTGTGCAGCAACCATCCAAAACCCCACTACATGGGTTTTTAGGATTTTTATTGAGAGGTCACACGGTTTGGGGAAACCATTCCCAAACTGTGCACAAATGCCAAATTTTCAAAACACTTAAAATATCACCTCAAAAATCCCCAAATAAAATCCAACCAAAGATTTTTTATAAGAGTGATTTTAGGAATACCTATAAATAGTAACAAGATGTTATAACATCCCCGCCATAGAAACATTGTGTCCCCAGAAATTATATTCAGAAGCATCCATGCGAAAATGATGAGGACACTTCTCCCTCATCAGTGCATCCCTCTCACACGACACATTTTTATTATAACCATGATTCCAAAGAAGAAGAACCAAAGGTATAATTCTCCCACATATAACCTTGGATTTAGAATAAACTATCTTTACTATCAGTTCAGTCATGAATAAATCAAGTTTAACCTCATGATCATTCGAGCTTAGAAAATGAGATTGATTAGATAGAAACCTTCATAGCTGAGATAGTTAGAACATGTTATGTATTGATATCAGCTGCGGTGGAAGTGATAAATGGTAGTAAAAATTTCACACCCTCTCAAAAACTTCAAGAGGTACTTTAATGTGAGTAGAAAGTTACATTTTCAACCCAATCCCTTGATGAACTAATAGAGGTGACAATTTCTAGAATATATACTCACTACCTGATAATTAAAATGGTTTGCGATGATGATTAGAATATGACTTATATCGGCACTATGTCATCCAAATTATTTGAGGAATCAACTAAATATTTGTTTTCATCTCATGGAAAAATCTAGGTTTAACCATGTAACATTCTCTAATCTAGGACTTTAACATTTGAGATCTATAACAATGACTATAAAAGGCCTCCAACAGATCCATTCTGATCCCAGTTTGGTAACTACTGTTATAATAAAACGAAATAATCCCTAAGTGATCATCCCATTCCCCACTAATGTCAAGCACGTAGGTGCGGAGCATATCTTGAAGAACATATATAACTCTTTTGATATGGACATCCAAATATGGATGTTATGAAATGTTCAAATGAATATGAGATACCAATGTCTCTTGAAGGCCTCTAAAAAATTGAGAAGTGAACTGAGGATATCTATCAGAAATAATAGAACATTGAACTTCATTAAAATGAGTAATCTATTTCCCATAGAGATTTCCAAACTCCTCAACATTGTTTGTGTCACAAATGGGTATAAAATAAGCCAATCTGGTCATCCTATCGATCATAACCCATATAAAATTATTCTTTCCTGAGGTACATAGATAAGAAACCTTAATGTCTGTAGAGATATCATCCCACATCCATGTAGGGACTAAATGTGGATAAATGGAACCATAAGGTTTCGAGTTTCCATCCTTAACCTTTTGGAATGTGAAACAATGAGAGAAAAATTCAGCAATGCAGAATCTCATACATTTCTACTATAATTTATGCTACATTTCATAGAACATCTTCATGGTTTTTGGTTTCATTGCCCCCTGGGAAAAATGTAAATCCCCCATCACATATTTCATTAATACTAATGGTATAGAAAAGCAATTCTGATAACATAGAATTCCATCATTGGATAATGAACACTACATAACTATCTCCCTACTGTAATGATGGTATCTAATAATATGAAACTCATCATAAATATGTTGTTCCAAAAGAATAAATTTTAGAAGTCCATATATCAACTGAACATTGGCCTAAGAAACTTGATTCCCTGATTCATGGAATTCAATATGAACCTTTGAAAACAATTCCATCAAGTTCCACTCCTTAAATTAATCTTTCATGGTATGGGTTATAATTTTCCAACTCAAAGAATATTCAAGGACATTCTATTAAACTAGGGTATAAGTGATTTTGAAATTGAAATACAAGAATTCTACCAAAATTATTTGTTTAAGATTCAAATAATTTTTATGGATGATATAACTCAATTTCTTGTAGTCTGAATGAACAATAAACCCTTCTATATAATGATAATGTCGCCATCATATAAGCGCAAGTACCACAACTACTAGTTCAAGGTCATGGGTCAAATAATTCTTCTCATGTGGCCTGATCCTGGGAGATTTATAAGAATCAATGAGATCATCATGCATTATAATCTCACCCAAACCTAAACTTCATGCATCATATGACACATGTTCATTCATAAATTCATGACTTGTCAATACTATCATAGTATTAGAAATATGTTTGAACTCAAAAAAATTCTGATTTTTTTCTTCCCAATAGAACTTCACTTCTTTTCATGTTAGAGTAGTCATAAGAGAAGCCTAAATTGAGAGTTTCTTAATGAACCAATGAAAATTACCAGCTAAACCCAAGAAGCTCTAAATCTCAAAAACATTTTGTGGTGGTTACCTTATCATAAAAACTTTCACATTCTTTGGATCAACTGATATACCATGTTCCGACACCACTTTTCTCCAATAAAATCACTCCTCGAATCAATAAATCACAATTTGAATTTATTTTTTCTCAAGTTAGTGATTTCTCAACAAATTCAAAACTATTTTTAGATAATGTAGATCATTTTCCTCAAACATATTTTAAACAAGGAGGTCATCCATAAAGACTACAATTTAAGTATCAAGATACTCATAGAAAACACTATTCATAAAATCCAAAAAACTCTAAGATAATTGGTTAAAAAATGGAATGAAAAGGTATTTATAATGGTCATACCTACTCTGAAAGGAAGTTTTTTGAATGTCAAATTATTTTAACGTTAATTGATGGCTTCTGGATATAAGATAAATATTTGAGAACCAAATATCACCTTTCATCTAGTCAAACAAATCATCAATACATAGAAATAGATATTTGTTCATAACCATTTCACCATTGAGAATCAATTAATCAACACATTGGTGATGTGAACCATCAGAATTTATAGAAAATATAATCAGTGCCCCCCAAGGTGACACAATCGAGCATATAAATCATTTCTCAATAAGATCATCTGATTGAGCCTTCAACTCTTTCAGCACCATTTATTCCAGGTAGTACGAGGGAATAGAAACTGGGTGAGTATCATGAAAAAAATCTATAAAAAATATACCTCCCTTACTAGTGGAAAACCATATATGCAATAAAGAAAACATGTTAGGAAACTCAATAAAAAATTATGGGAGATCACTGCTGAATGTTTCCTTCTCTAGATCAAAATAAAACATAGATTATATTTTCACTAACTCATTATTATAATGTATGACCCTACTTGACCATAAGATCCATTATCCTTTAAAGGCATGACACACAACATTGGGTGCAGAAAAAGAGACCCATCTCTCATAATAATCATTCTATGTGTCATAGGCGATGATCCCAACTATCCCAAATATAAAATGAAGAGGTTTAATGTCTTGAATTTAAAAACACAAAGAAATATTGACATCAAATACATAGAAAAAATAAGTAGGATAATGGATGCACAAACCTCTCTTTGTTCATATGGGTATAGTAATATCCATGAAATAAGATAAAACCTTTGTATGAAGATTTAGTGGATTAATAATGTCTGTTGAAATAAATGAATTATATGTACCAATATCGAATAATGTAGACCCCCATGACGAATCTATAGTATTAGTACCTATTACTGTTTTTAGAACCATATGCTCTTCCTCTAGAGATTCTTTTTCTACATTAAGAATCTTTGTTCTGAATTCTAGTGGATGGAACACTTTAAGCCATTAAGAACATGATTTTACCATGGTTTTAGAAGGAGATAATGACCCTATGCCACTACTTGGAGTGGAATAGTAATGATTTATTTAAGTGTCTTAAACGTATGTGGGAGACATAATTCTTGGGGGATTTAGTGGAAGCCCTCAATGAATTCCCTAAATTTAAACGTTATGAAAAAAAATACCCCTACCAGGAAATATAGGAGGTCTAGAATAACCATGATTTCATGAACCACCATAATAATAATCATGGTCTAACTTTCCATTAGAGGGATCGACTCCACTACTGGGATATAAAGAAACTTCCATTATCCTTGAATTTTCTGCCATGCCAATTTCAACCATTAGTTATCTATCTAGAACATCAACATAAGAAGGAATATTTTGTAAGAAAACATTAGTATAAATATCCTATCGATGTCCCAACTCACACCATCAAGTATTCACCATCAAATTTGGTACAATCATAGGTGAAAACTACACTAAAATAGAAAAACTGTTTCCATAAACTATCATAGTCTTCTGAGTCTACACAAATGTGAGAAACTCTATAGTCTTAGAAAAAAACCATCGAATGTAGATTGAACTGGCTGATTAAATGATCCTTGGAGTATTTCCACTCTAAGGCCTCTTGTTTCTTCTCCATCACCACAATGTCTCACCATCTCCTACACTGTCCATCCAACAAAAATGTGATTCACTTCCCTTTTATCTACTAATGGGTCTCAAAGATCCCAAAAATATATCTGATCTTCCTCATACATTACTTAATAATTCTTTATCCTCATTTGGATAATTTTTTCCCTTGAACACTAGTGGATTATGGTGATAGAACTCTTGAGAACAACTATAATGATCAAGACTTTGAGGGTCCATAGTTTAAGCATGAACGAGGACTGGTGGTGGTGTATGCCTTAGAGATTGGACAATACACATGATCACATCTACCAGATGTAGGTCCATAAGAGGATTTCCTCAATGAGGTTCAGTAGTAGCTTCCTCCTAGATCTAATTCACGTGTCTTATTAGAAGCATGATGCTACACAACATTAAGAGACAACATAGAATACATCCATTTAACACTCAAAGGGAGAAACAAGGGAAATTAATCCCAATAGAAAGGTAAAAATATTTGGATTTCAATCTATTAAAATATAAAGTAGGGAAGAGACTAGAACTAATGCACAAGACATATTTCCAAAACCACCCCTGGGAACTTATGGTTCATTGCGATTAGAGTGGGCCTGGAGCTCAATTGCAACTACCACCTATGTCCCAACCAGAATATAATATTACATATTTATTTAATGATAAAAGAAGAAAGTAGATATTTTATACCACTTTGTTATAATCTAGCCCTGGTACCCTGGTAACTCAAATACTGAGCTGGTACCGACATGGCCTAAAGGGCATTCCCGATCTCCATGGGTTGGAAAAAAGAACCTGGAATCATACAAAATGAATGTCGGAATGATTTTACACAAACATTCTTGAATTAAGATAAACAATTCAGCATGAATATAAGAGAAACTACAAAGGGAGATGTGTTCTATAAGTAAAATAGCTAAAACAACAGAATGTCTAAGAACAACATACCAGAAAAACAATAAGGTAAATAAACCAATTCGCAATGGAAGTAACACACCAATTCCATGGATAAATAGCTAGAACCACCTCCAACTGGTGCTTTACCCTAGATCAAACCTGGATGAAGATAATATATAAACACCCAATGGAATCTATAGGGTGTGAAGTAAAATCCTTATTGGGTTTCACCAAGGAATCCATAATAAGATGCCAAAATTTAATTAAGCAAAACAATGTGGTTCTAAATTTTTTATAAATAAACATATTTTTCATTTCAAAAACACTTTAAAAAAACCAATCTCAATAAATAATAATATATAATAAATTTCAAATGATGGAAATAATTTAAATAAATGTTTTAAATAAACACTTTTATATAAAACAATTTATATCAATCATAAGGTATGTAAAATATTTTAAAAACAAGGGAATAAATTTATATGTCAAATATAAACAAACGAGTAACATTGTTATATGTTAATAAGTATGATAGTATTAGGTTATTGGATCCTCACACACTCATTTGATAAAACTCAATGTATACACACATCACTTAGAACTAGCAAGAACAGACTCATCTATGTCCCATTAGGGAAATAATATGTGATAAAAAATATTTTTTAGTGTTGTAATACATCTATTCGATGCTAAATAATTACAATCATATCATGTTGGATCTAGATAAATCAATAACAACCATGGTGATCATGAGATCATGTTAAAATCAACGATGGGAAATTTATTTTCTACATTATTAAAAACAATTACATCTCATTCCCCAATTTCAAATAAACCCTATATTCCATTTAAGAACTAAAATTGGGGTTTTAATAAAAAAATGGATTTTCCAAAATTAAACCCTATGATTTATATTAAAACAATCTTTATGAAATTTTAAAAAATATTAATTTGATATCAATTCAAAAAAATTTACAGCTGACTTTCACATTTATATTCAAAAACATAATTTTCAAAAAATTCCATCAATTTCTTAAAAACCCACCAATTCAATGGAATTGAGGTATTTTAAAAATTCTCTATCAATACACATTACATAATTTAAATTAAATAATCCAAATTTCACCGATTTCCATAAATGTTACATATTTCAATGGAATTGTGGGACTTCCCAATTTCATGAAAAAAATCTAATTTTAAAACCCCAAATTAATGGAATTTGAAATTCCAAAAAAAACCAATTGAAAGAAAATTAATTAATTTAAATCAATTTAATCTAAATAAAATGATTTAATTTTAAAAAACAATTAGGGGACAATAAAAATTGGGCATTGTGATGGAACCACCCACCTCAGTACTAATGGGTCTTGAAGCACTAAACCCTAAACATGATATGTTGAAAAAGAATGATGACAATGGAATTTGGGAATAAAAATAGGCCTAATATCCCCAAAAAGAGGTAATTTGATCAAAAAAATTTGAGATCTATGGATACCTTGCGTGCATAAGGGTGATATATGGAGATAGAGAACATGGTGATGTATCTAACTAGGTGGAGATTGAAGGTTATTCATCAATTTTCGATCATCTTCTAAAACGGTGTAGTGGAGACATAATTGCCTATTAGATGCAAATAAGGAAGAAAAAATATTTTTGTTTTTACCTAGGTCCAACCAACAACTAAAATGGGGGTTTTAGGATTTTAAAATAAAATTTTATGATCAAATAATATCTATTCATAGTTATTTAGGAAGATCTGAATGATTAGACCAAATTGAAATACCTAGACCTCAACCTATTTAAATGGACCACAAATTTTCTCCTAAGAGATTTTATCATCTGAAAAACCATGATTGATCCATGAAAATCCCATCATTTTGGGTTTTCTTGGGTTTCATTGGGAGGGTGCACTATTTTGGGAAATCGTGTGCTAAACGTGCACAAACCTAAAATTTTCAAAACTTTTAAAATATTTATCCAAATGAACCCCAAACAAAACCCAAGAAAATATTTTTTAAAATATATGAATAGGAATACCAAAAAATATTAATAGTATGTTATATATTTTATATTCAATTAGAATAAATATAATAAAAGGACGAAAGAAATAAATATGAAAAAATAGAAGAAGGGAAAGAATGATTTTCCCACTTGTGATAATTATGGAATTAAACACCATTGTACTTAATTCAAGGGAATGAGAGTTTGTGAAATGTTTGGATATAAATTAAACTACACTCTAGATTGAAATTGAAAGAAAAAGGATTTTAATGTTCAATGTTTCAACTATACAGAGATGGGGTACTACAAAAATGAATTCCCAAAGCATCAATGGAATGTACGCCAAAATAAACGAATGGATCACGATCAATATTATGAAATTACCAAAAAATTAGTGTAATTATTAATGTTATTATTTTTGGATTAAATGATTATGTCATAGGAGTATTTTATCAATGATAACCTATTTATAATTATTCTTAACTGTAAAAGGATTGTTCTTATAGTACATCTTCATTATGGATTTGAGAGCATAGGTTGAATGGTAATGATGACCATGAAAAAAGATTTAGTGTTGAGTTGAACATATTGGAAAAAATGTGATTGAGGGAAATATAACCATTACTATGTTTCTGATTTTGAGATAATAATGGTGTGATAATGTATTGATTGATATAGATAAATTAAATTAGACAATACTGACTACATTTTAATTTATTAATTATTTGATGAAAAATTATTTTATGTTATCACTGATAGAGTTAATTTTTTTTTTCTGATTTAGTGAATATCTAATAATATATGTTTTATTTTTTTAATAAGGAAGTATTATTATTTTCTATAAGTTTTTATGGTAATTCATGTTATTTCCATGTTTCAAGGTCATAAATAAGGAAGGTTTTTAGAAGGTAGGTATGTGTAGATTAAGAGATGATAAATGTTGATTGAGGGATTAATGATAAGGTCTATTTGGAAATTTAGTTACCTTGTTTCTAAATTTTGGGATATTAATCTTTTTTTAGGGTTAAATTGTTAATCATTTATGAAATGGATTAAGATGAACATTGGAAGACGATTTTGATATTAATATACTACTTCACCATATGAATAGTTATGCTTACTGGGAAACATTAACTAACCATATTATTATAATAAAATCTAGATATTTGAGGAATTAATTATCATTATATTATGAATATTATGATCCATTAAAAGTCAATTTTAGTTTTTATTGCACAAAAATTTATTTTTTGAATATTAATTTCATCAATTAAGTGATTAATTTAAAATTGATAAAAACACCAAATCATGAAATTTTTTATGGCCAAAAAATATATCAGGTAAGTATATTTACCTATACTAGTAGATAATAAATGAATTCATAATCTTTAAGAATAGTATCTTGAAAAAATGTTATCCTATTAAATTAACATCCTATAAATATAATGGTCCATTAACTTATCATATATATATAGTTTTTTGAGTACTTGCCTCAAATGGATCACCCACTTTCTTGTGTTTAATGATCTGTATCACTCTCTTTTAAAATCCAGGCATTAGAATTCTCTCGCATTTCCACGTTTTCATATTCAATAATCTTATCTAATATGGAAACATAGTAATGTGTTATTTTAGATTACCTTTGTAAATATTTTATCTCTTATTGATGAGATTTTTTATTAACCATTCTCAAGATGTGAGATTTCAATAAAGGTATATTGAAATGAAAAACCTCTAATTACCAAGATCAAGATTAAATAATGAAAACATGATTTATTTAAGTTGGGAATAATTTAACCACTCATAATTAAAAAATAAGAACATTGTAATTTATAGCTTATGATACATGAAAGAATGAGCCTAAAAACCCATGAAATATATCTCTTAATATTTATTCTCTTTCACAGCATGCTGAACACACAACACCAAGTCTATATAAATTGTCTTGTAGTATAATGTCATGAGCTATCTAAGAAATTATAAGGCATAAATAGTAATAACAAAATTTTGAAAAGTATACAGTTTAAACAAATAAAGGAAAATTCATTTGTTTTTTATCAATTTAAAATGAAATAAAAATAATTTAAAACAAAAATAAATGTTTTATGAAAAATTACATTTTTTCTAAAAGATAGTTTAGTTTTTCTTTTGAATTAAAATAAATAATTTATTATTTTTATTTTTTTCAATTTTATTTGAAAAAATAAACATAATTTTTTAATTAATCATATAAAAATTATCATAGGTTATTTTTTGGGATTTTTATAAACTATTTCATTTTTAAATGAATAATGAAAATACTGAATTTTAATTGAATAGACATTTTTCATTTAAATTATTTATAAAGTTAAATTATTTATAGCGTAAAATTATATTTTTATTGTTTTTAATGTAAAATTATTTCAGTTATACCTACTTTAATCCATTTAATTTCATTAGAATCATTTTTAAATTTAATTTGATATAAAAATTGTTGTCATTTGATTATTTTCTCATTAAAAACCCGCATTCTCGTCGTGTCTGTGTGATTAATTTTAAATTAAAATTTTTTACTTCTATTAATGAAATCTGGAAAAATTGGATTCAATATTTTGAATCTGAATAATTTATATTATCCATTATTTTTGACATAATTTTTTCCATAATGAATTTTAAACAACAGTAAAAAAATATTTACCTTGGTTAAGGATAAAATTGGTTTACTAGGGGTTAAACTAAAATGATAAGCGATAAAATGGCCTAAAAACATTTTCAAATCCAATTATTTATCCTTATTTATACTGTATCATGTATAAATATTCATAATAGTACATTTTGGACCCATTTGGAATATAAAAAACATGATTAAACATTTTATATTTCTAAAATTACAATTGTACCACTCACCTCAACAATAATGAATAGTAAACAATAATAAAAAATATTTACCACGGTTATGGTAATATTTGGTTTACGAGGGGTTAAAAAAATATAAGAGTTTAAATGACCATAAAAAATTTCTAAAACCTATTATATAACCTTATTTAAACCGTATCCTAAATAATTATTTATAATAGTCCATTCTAGACCTTTTGGCATATGAAAAAAGTGAGTATACCTTTTTTCTTTCAAAAATTACAATTGTACCACTCACCTCACTTATAAAAGGCCAACCCCTATCCTCTCTTCTTCACACCATCATACCATTTTTTTTGAAAAATAGCAACCCAAATCTCAAAATAAAATTCATAATATCATCCTTGAAGAATTTTTTTTTCCAGAAATCCAACTTTTGAGGATTTTATTATAATAATTAAGATGTTAGTCGGGGAAGAGTTAATTTCCTTCCCCAAGCGTTCTTATTTAATTTATAAATCAACAACCTAATATTATTTTTATGCCATGATTATTTAATAAAATCATAATATAACATATAATTAATTTTTTATGTTTATTTAATTACTTAAGAACATCATATAACTGTCAAATGGCTCACAAAAGTATCATTCGTGTGTATGGCGTACTACCACCCCATGAACCAATGTCATTCATTTTTTTCATTACCACCACTCATGATTGGGTATAATAGTGGATATAATATATATATATATATATATATATGCTATTATAAGAAATTTTTACATTTTTAGTCACTATATAATATATATATCATTTTATATTCCATTCTATAGGGAATACAAAAACGTCAGTCATGTATATGACAGACTACCGCCTCATGAAGCGATGTGATAGTTTTTAAAAAAAATATTTTCATAGAAGGTAATAGGAATAATGTTAATGAATATATGTGATAATAATGATATAATTAAGACACTTATTTCATATTTTTCTAATTTTAGATATAATATATCATTTTATTTATTAAATTGAAAATTGGTAATGTTGTTTTTGTATGTATGGACTGCCGCTTTCACGAAGCAGTGAAAATCACTTTTCCAAATAAAAATATATAGATGATATATATAAGTATATTTAAAATAATAATATGTAATATGAGATATTATTATCATTATTTAATGATAAAATATTATTTAACTTATTTCCATAATGATCAATGTAAAATGGGAACATTACACATGCATAGGTACAACCTACCCTCTCCATGATAGTAACATACTTCATTTCTCAAAACCATATGTCCTGATTGATATTAAAATTATAATTTCGGTATAAATATGTTAATAATTTTTTTATTATTATTCTAGAGATGATTATATAATGTCCTAGTTGACCACTTTCAACCTACCAAAATCATTTATACACATATTACAAATATCATCGAACTATCTGATGTAAACAAAATTAACTATGTAATAATATATAAATTGGTAATAAAGGAACTAAATGGAATAATTTAATTGAAATTTTTTTCTTAATGATGTAAATATTTGATGTAATTTTTTTACCCAGGAAGATAAAGAATGTACATTACAATTTCGACTCAAGTTAATGGTTTTTAATCTTATTTTTACTTCAGTGGGACATATTCTATATTGATCACTTATATCTATTGTGTAGTGTATGTAATGAACCATTTTATGTCAGGTAATCAATTAATTTATCTTAAGGGTATTTATTTTTTCATTCTAAGTGATATATTTCTTGGGGATTAATATACTAAAGTTACCAAAGTGGTAAGGGTTTATTTAATAATCTCATCATTATTTGGGATTATTTTTGTTTAAATCTACCTTGGGAGAAACATTTGATATATCTTATCCTAAAATATATGTATTTTATTCAAATAAAGTTAATCAATATCTTTTTAATGTAATAATACTATTTTTCTACTCTTTCGTACATAAATTGAATATGAAAATGTTTTTGATAAAATTCAACTGTATTTCGTTCTTCCATAAAAAAATTCCTTTTTTTATCAAAATAAATGTTTTCGGAAAATATTTTAATGTTTTTTTATCCTTTTAAAAAATTTTACTAAAGGAAATTTTTATTATTTATACTATTTAATTTTTTTGAAAGGAATCTTCATAGTTTTTTTTTTCAAACAAGTCCCATTAAAATTTTGCTGAAAATTTGAATGGAATCATGGTTTTAATGTGTAATGATGAACAAAATTTTATTTCCTCATGCATAAAAAATGTGTAACATATTATTTTATAGTTTTTAAATTGATATTTTTAAAAAATTATCTTCAAAATATTTTGTGAACATTCTGTTTTAATAATTTTGTCTCAATGTGGAACGGTAGATTAACTTGGAAACGTTTTTAGAGATATTTTATGGTATTTATATTCATCAATTTTGTAGTTAATTGATTATGATTATGATCCAATTAGGATATATTGTATGTAAATAATTATTATTATTTCTATGTGTGCTTTATATTCAGTTTTATTGGGGATGTTAAAATTTAGCACCATTCATCATCTTACTCTAGGTGGTATAGATTAATTTTATTTACTGGGGTAAGTATTAACTTTTCATCTGTATGTTTTTCATTATGAATTTTTATGTTTGTTATGTTTCAACTATTTCATATAAGAAATGAATTGGACTTTTTATGTTATGGAAGGGGTCTAATATATCCCCATGATGCATCAATAATCCTTATGAGGTGAAATAGATTTGGTTTTGGTTGAGGCCTTACCCATTTATATTGATGTTTTGGAACATGTCCTAGATGGTATGGGATGTCATGGAACAAGTCCCCAATGATATGTTTTATATTTATAGCATTTATAATTCAAGTATTATGAATTCAATTATTGATATTCCATGTGGTATATTGATTAGTTAAAATATCCATTGTTATGTTTTATGTTTAAGTGAATATTTATATGGAATTATTTTATATTCATTTATTTTATTCATATTATGCTCATGTTAATGATTAACTAGAATGTGTTTTATTTATTTAATATTAAAAATTTATTATGCCATATTTATTCATATATTTTACTTTAATATTTTTTTTTTCGGAGCATATTATCTCATACCTTTCCTATGATTTATATCCCCTAGGATTCCAAGATATTTTTTATCCAATAATATATCGTGAAACACTAAGGGGAATAATGGAGTTCCTAAATAAAATAAATTATGTATTTTATGTTTTAAAATGTAATGTAAATTCTGAGTATGTAATACATTTAACAATAATACTAAATTGTTCAGTAATTTTTGATGTGATTACTTGTATCATATTCCAGTGTAACATATGGACACCATCTCTAGGATACCGGGGTCGAGGTATCTATATTTCAAGAATAAAGAGGTATGATAAAGCTCTAACACCACAAAAGGATTTATATGGATTAGAGACACTTATTCATTTCCCCACGAGACAATATAATACTCATTCTAAAAATTCCCATGAATTGAAACAAAAATGATTCATAATATAACTAAATAACTTCTATGTATGATGAACCAAATAGGTTATATTCTTCATGTTCTAATCATGTTTTAATGATCACAAATCTAGTAAACCCTATTTACTCTTTTTCAAATCTTATGTAGAGATGGTTGAATTCCCTATTCTTTCAAAAAACTTTCACAAGATCCTTATTCATATAAATCATTTTTAACATTTTAAACTACATTTAATTTTATTCTATAATTCTTTCCTCTACGAGTGATTATGTCTAATTCATTCTGTGAATTTTTTTCCTTATGAATGTTTATAGATATTTGGCTATATCTAAGAAACCATGTGTCTTCCACAAGCTCTGGTTTTATAGAAAATGACTAGACCCCGTGATCCAGACACCATGACCCAGACACAGTGACCCATACACAGTGACCCAGACACCATAACCAGTTTCATATGTCATGAAGACTGTGACATCGGTTCCTTGCTAACATCACCAAGACACCGTTCAATGTTAGGAAAAGGATCAGACAATGTTATCATAACACCACATCCGTGTTACCAATTTTGGAGATCAATGTAACCATATTATCACGAATGTCTTACTTCTCAAAGTCAAAGGAGAATAAAATATTTTGTGATGACACTCTTTCCATGTGAAACTGTTTCAAGACAAACTGTGACACCATTCTTTAATATATTTTTTCATTTTCAATATAATTTTGAACTCTTTTATTTTATTAATATAAAGGAACTTAAATAATTAGTGATTCATTGGAGACATGTCACCTAACTGTATGAGGTATGAGGTGTAGAATACATGGATCTTCTCAGTTCCAACATTTGAACCTGCAATTAAAAAGGATGAAAAGTTGTGCTGCAAATATACATGATAGAAGTAGATGGAGTGTTTAAAAATAAAAATGATGCATGAAATAAGATATAACTGAAGAACACATGAATAAATCAATATCAATTCCAAAATACTCTACTACACTATATTAGAGAAAAAATCATCTTCATAGTACCAACTCCAAGAAGAAGACGAGCTAGATCATCGAACGAGAAACTAAAGAACCAGAATTGTGATACTCTATTTTCTAAAATAAGACTCAATACCTGAATATACTTCATCCTACATTCCAAGAGCTGCATAAAATAACACTTAGGTCACTCAAAACATTTTCTCATTATATTTTCTATATTGTGTATATTTTTTTATATTTTGAGCCGTTTGTGTGTGTCTATATTAATAACACACACTGTCTCCTATATTAAACATAATAATACAATATTACCTTCCTCTCATACCTTCTTACATCTATTTACTTCCACAGATTAGTGTGGAAGAGGTCGTTGTGTGACTAGGTAGTTTATATCTACGATGAATAGTGGCAGAGCTCGTGTGACCTGGACAGTCCTGTGCACTATGGTTTACCCCGATCTAGGGTGTGGATGATTTTTATTCATATAAACATCTTGGTATATGGTTATCACCAAGTAGAGTGGATTGGGTTTTGGATTGAGACTGAACCACTTTTTTTATCCGCTGTGTCATTTAATTTTGTTTTTCTCAGCTTTACTGTATATTTCAGAAAAAACTAGATTTTAATTTGATATTTATTAATGGATAAAAGATATAACTATCTTTCCTTACAAGAATAACTTTAAAAGTTATATCAATAACACACAATGATATTACTAAGAATAAATAAATATTATGATAATTTATTTGAACAGTCAAAATATTATAACCTTATTACGTTGATTAACTAGGATGTATTTCTTTTGAATTGGAGGAAGTTTTAAAAGAACCAATTTTATAATAGAAATTTTTATAGATACTCAATTAACCCCATATTAAGTAATCTATTCCAACCAACATTTTGTATCAGAGTATTTTATTCTTTCTAAAGGTTATATTTTAAAATCTGTTCAATTATGATATCAATTTTACTTTAATGATCTGAAAATTTCTATTAATTATAAATTTATATCTATTTAAAGGGTTTTATTTCTTATGATTAATATAATAGAAGTTTCTATAACAAACAGATCACTATTATTTAATGGAATTAATTATTCCTAATGGAAAAGTAACATGAAAATGCATTTAAAAAGTATAGGGTTTGAAATTTAGACTTCCATTATAGACGAGTATAATATTCCCGCTACTTATAGAACTACTTGGGATGACCCAAGAAGGCTCCATTCATTTAAAATTGAAAATTCATGAATGCCTTGTATTTCACTTTAGGATATGAGAAAGTTAATATAATTTCTACTTGTCAATCTTCCCAGGAAATTTGGGACACTTTTTCGGTTTCACATGAAGAAACTACTAGTGTTAATGAAATGAGACTCAATACTTATACTATTAAATATGATAAATTTAACATGAAGAATGATGCGCCTATTTTTGACATGTATCTTAGGTTTAATGAAATCTTCAACACAAGGATTTATTTAGGAAGATATGTTACTTATAAAGAATAAATTAGGAGGATTCTAAGAAACCTACCTGATAGATAGAGAAGAACCTCTCTCTCCATTAAAGAGTCATGCGACACCAACAAATTACCAATAAAATAACTCATTGGGAAAAAACGATGTATGAAGAAGAGATTAATGTCATCAAGGAAAAAGAGGAAGAACCCAAGAGAAAATTCATGGCATTTAAGACCACTACCTCTAAACGCAAAGAAATGGAGAAACTGTAAGTCTCTATAGAAAGTTCCAATAGTGAACAATAATCACCTAATAGTGATGAGGAGATGGCTCAATTAGTGAGAAGGTTTATGAAATTTTACAAAAGGATGGAATTTTTCAGAAATCCTAACTTCAAAAGAAGATATGATCAAAATGGAAGTTGGAATAAACATTGGAAAAGAAATGAAAAGTCTGATGAGATAATATGTTATGAATATAAGAGAAAGGGACATGTAAAGTATGACTATCCCATGTTCATGTATAAAAATAATTATGAGGACATAGAATTAATGTATAAAAAGACAATGAAAGAAACATAGAGTGCTTCTATGGACAGTTCATGTGAATTAGAGTCTTCACATGATGAACTTTCTAACAAAGATTATATGTGTTTCACAACAAAAACATTTGAGGTAACCCTGGAATCTCTGTTGAAAAATTCCTATTATTCTAGAAATGAATGTGATTAGGAAAATATTTCTAAAGAAAAAATGTTCGAGTATTGAAATTTTATTGAGGTGACAATTAATGATCTAAATGATAAATACAAGTCATTTAAGAAACATTATGTTCTCACCTTAATTTCTCAATCTGAAATTTCTATAGAAAGAAACTAAAATGATCAATTACTCAATGAAATCAAAGAGTTAAATATATCTAATGAGAAATTGAAAATAGACCTTGAAAGGTTTAATAATGGTAAAGATACATAGGTACAAATGATAGGAAAACAGATTTCCCCAAAATATTGTACTGTTATTGGCTATAAACCTGGTAAAAGAAATTTTGGAAAAACCAATTTTGTTTCAAAATAAAAAAATATATAGCATTACTTCTAGTTCACGAAAACATTCTTTTAGTTAAAATTATGATACACTCTCTAGTGGTTCAAGTTTTTATGTACCAAATAGAGTTTGTTTCTCAACTAAATTACATAATTCTTATAGGAAACATATGAGGCATATGTGGGTTCCTAAAACACTAGTTTCTAATATTAATGCACAAAAACAAATATGGGCACCAAATTCAATTTTTCTATGACTATATTGTTGGGAAATTATTTGATTATGTCCTGCAAAAGATTATAGTACTTGGATAGTGGGTGTTCAAGACACATGAAGGTAGAATATTCATGTTTCAAGAACCTAATAAAAATATGTGGTGGACATGTATCCTTTGGTGACAATGCCATGGGAAAAATCATTGGCCTTGGCCAAATCGGTAGTTCTAACTCAGTTTAAATTTACAAAGTACCTTTTGTTGGTGGACTAAAATATAATAAACTTATTATTTAACAACTATGTGATGATGGATTTCATGTTAAATTTAAAAATGATTCTTGTAATGTTTTTAATTATATAAACTAATTCATATATTATGCATTTATTAATGAAAATGTATATTCTGTTAACATAGATTCCTTAGTTTCTCAAAATGCTTCATGATTAAGTGTATTTCCCAAAGAATCATGGATATAGAAAAAAAGACTAGGACACTACAATATTCACCCCCTTATAAAGCTATCTAGAAAACATTTAGTCAAAGATCTACCTAATCTAGAGTTCCCAAATGTTAAAGTGCGTAATCCATGTCAAAAGGTAAAAAAACACCAAATTTCTTTCAAACCAAATAAATAAGTTTCAATTTCTCAACATCTTGAGTTGGTTCACATGGATTGTTTTGGACCATCTATAGTTTCAAGTTTAAATGGGTAGAACTATGTTTATGTTCTTATAGAAGACTCTTCTATATATACATGGACCTTATTTTTGGCTAACAAAAGTGAAGTATTCTCTTACATCACCAAAATTCTAAAATGATTGAAATCGTTAGTGGAATCAGAATTAAATCATCAAGAAGTGATCATGGACGTGAGTTTAAAAATCAAGACTTCGATTCCTTTTTCTCACAAAAAGGATATAATCATAATTTCTCTGCCCCTAGAATAGGTCAACAAAATGGAGTTATAGAAAGAAGAAATAGCACCTTACAAGAAAATTATAGAACCATGTTTAGTGAATATGATTTACCTATTTACTTTTTAGATGAAGCTGTAAATACATCATGCTATATTATTAATAGGTTATCTATTAGACCTATTCTTTAAATAAGTACCTATAAATTGTGGAACAATTCAAATACCCAAATTAAGATACTTTAAATTCTATTGTTGCTAAGTATATATATTTAATACTAAGGAAAATCTTATAAAAATTTCATCCAAAATTGAGTAGGTAATTTTTCTAAGATAATAAATCTCTAGTAAATCATATCGAGTGTTTAACTAACAAAATAAATGTGTGTAGGAACCTTTCCAATTCATTTTCAACGAGACAGATCCACATGAGCCTAAGACCTCTCTAAATAATCTTGAGGTTGATAAGTCAAATATGGACATCAATGCTAAACCCTATAACCATCTTGTAAAGGAATATGTAAAAAGTTACAGTTCTGGAAATTCTCAAGATTCATGTCATAACGAACCTGAACCTGATGATGAACCTGATATCACTACCCCATCTTTCTCTAGAGTATATAGAACCCTTAAGAACCATCCTTTAGATTTTGTTGTAGGATATTTAGATAAAGGAACACAAACTAGTGTATCCCTTAAAAATCAGGTTGAACATCATGTATTATTGTCAAAACTTGAACCTAAAAACATTAATGATGATATCAATGATGAATTTTGGCAGATGGATTTTCAAGAAGAACATAATAGATTTGAAAGGAACAATTTTTGGAAACTTATTGACTGACCCAAAGACATATTTACCATAGGAACTAAGTAGGTGTTTAGAAATTTGGTCGATGAACCCGATAACATAATTAGAAACAAGGATAGATTGGTTTACAAGGCTATAGTCATGAAGAAGGAATTGACTATGTAGAGACCTTTCCACCAGTAGCTAGACATGAATCCATTAGAATCCTGCTTGATTTTGCTGCCCATCTGAATTTCAAACTATATTAAATGGATATAAAATGTGCATTCTTTTATGTTTATATAGTTGAGGATGTTTTTTTCTAAAAAACCCCTTGGTTTCACAAATCCTCACATTCTAATCATGTTTTCAAATTATCAAAATCTTTGTACGGTGTAAAAAAATCTCCATGTGCTTGTTATGATATATTAAGTACCTATCTTATTTCCAATGTTTTTACAAAAGGTAAAGATGATCCAACTCTTTTTATAAAATGAAATTCCAATGATATTTTAGTAGATCAAGTTTATATAGATGATATTATTTTTGGATCTTCAAGAAATTATTTATGTATATAGTTTTTGAAAATGATGAAAAATGAGTTCTAAATGAGTTTAATGGGTGAACAAAAATTATTTCTTGGATTTAAAATCTTTAAAAATAAATAAGGTATTGTTTTAAATAAAATAAAATAAAATAAGGATCATCAAAAACGATTGGGCAAGGATAGAACTAAAATTGGTGATACTCCAATGATTACTAATTACAAGTTGGATCTTGATAAATATTGAAAACTTGTTGATCCAACCACTTATAGAGTAATAATTGGAAGCTTACTCTATATGACTACAAGATGACATGATATTATGTTTAGTGTATGTATGTGTGCTTGTTTTCCTGAAAACCATATAGAATCTCATTTAAATTATATAAAAAGGATTTTCAAATACCTCAAACATGCACCCAATTTGAGAGTGTTCTACCCAAGAGGATAATCATTAGAGTATGTTATCTTTTTTGAAGCTGATTTTGGGGGTTTTAAGATATATAGAAAAATAACATCTAAAACATGTCACTATGTAGGCTAGTCTCTAGTATCATAGTGTAGTAATAAACAAAACTCTGTTACATTATCTAATACAAAATCTAAATACATTGTTTCTGGTAGTTATTGTGCACAAATTTTGTGGATGAAATACACATTACTAGATTATGCATATCAATTTATCCATGTACCTGTAAATTGTGACAATACAAGTGCTATTTACAATTCAAATAATCATGTTTAACACTCGAGGACAAAACATATTGATGTAAGACATCACATTTTGAGATACCATTATCAAAAAGGTGACATCCCTTTTGAAATCATTAGAATTGAATTTCATCTTGGTAATCTATTCATTTAATCATTAAATTATGAAAGGATATATTATATCATACTTGAATTAGGAATGATAATTCTCAAGTAGAAAGTGTACTGTTCCAAAACTTACAATCTCACAGCTTACTATTTTATAGTTTAAGGTTTCATGATTTATGGTTTCTCAAGTAACTCTATTAGAATTAATGTCTCACTCTCACAGTTCTATAGATTGATGTCTTGAAGTTATTATTTCACATTTACGATCTAATAGTTATTGTCTCTCGATTATTATCTGGCACTTAGTATCTCAAATGATACGGCCACTGAGTTTAGGGTCACACCGTAAATATGATACCATGATAATCAGTTTTGGTCTCACCATAATGTCATTTTATTAATTTTATTGGTATTTTATTACCAGTACCGATGTGTTGATTATTTTATTGTTTTTATCCCATGATTTTGAATTTACAATGATTTAAATCCCTAAATGATAAAAACTGAAATATCATTCACCCTTTTCATCAGTCAATCTCTCTTATCTCAAAACCAAGACTTGTCTCTTTAAAAACTTATGTCCTCTTGAAGCCACTTTGAATGGAAAAAATGAATCAATCATCTTTATGAAGTCCGTAGAAGCACATATCTTAGAAGAATATAAAAAGAGAACCAATGGTAGAGCCCAAAGGACAGCAGAACCCAAATATTGTTAATAGAATAATTATATAAGAAAAAGAAATCTGTCTTAAGTGGTTGCTAACAAATAAGTACTTAGTTTTGAATGAACTAAAAGAGTAGGGATGGATTAACTAGTTCACAAATTATACTATGCCAATTTATCCAAAACATGTTTCTCAGTTTTAATTGTTTGTACAGTTTTCATTCAATATAGATGATGTTGTGGTTGTAATAAGATGGATTAATTGCCAACAATGTAATTTTTCTACATGGTTATGGCCTGCCTACCTAGGGATACCTCATGAAAGAATTTTGGAGGACTACCAAAGAGGCCCTCCTCCACCAAGTGTTATTTTTGTCTTAGAAGAGGCTCTAGGATATTTCACTAACAATAAGAATAAAAGAAGGTATATTTCTGTAGAGTTGGATGGTGAAACATGGTTACAATATAAGTTTATCTAGAATATGATTAGTCCAAGATAAAAATAATTTACAACCCTTAAGTATCATGATTTATTCTTGATACATCTTTTGAAAAATGTACACAAGATCAATCTGTGTATGTTTGTTAGACATCACATGTGTTAATAGATTATGACAACTTCATAGTCTACCTATTTGTTCTATTCATGGAGGATCTCTAAAATTATGTATTCTAAAGGAATGGTTGGACTTAATGTGGTTGTCATCAAAGACCATGAGTCTTTTATATAAAAGTTTATATTCAAAAGAAATAAAATAAATTAGAATCCTTGGGAAAAGTCTTGGGTGGAGGATAATGAAAAACTATATTAAATTTTTAATATGATTGATCATTCTTCAAGACCTTAGAACATTTCTGATCCTAGTTTAGAACCAGATGATGTTGTTGATTATCCTGATGAAGAAGAAGAAGTGGAAGATGTCCCACATCTGGAAGGAACTATCTAGGATAAGTAATGAATTTGTCTCCCTATTCCATAAAACATAGTTGAGAAAGAAAGACATGATACTGAAAGAAGTGATGATTTAGAAGAAGAACCTTCTTCTGTGGAAGAATATCTGGTTAGTTGAAAATAAAATGTTGTTCATGAGGAGAATATAGAAGAATATGTTTTTATTATGGAAGAAACTACTAGAGAGGAACGGTTTGAGGAACATGATGATCCTTATATTCTCTTATCAGCTGAGGAAAGAATGAAATAAGCCTTCTAGCTGGCTAGATAAGAAATGCATGAGGCTATATGAGATGAAATTTTAGATGCAGGTCAAGGTACTAAATCTATTAGTCCTATGACAGATACACTTGTTGAGGGGGAGCTGCACCCAAATATATAAAGTGTTGAAGTAAATAATCTTATTCATCAAAGCACTATGGATACCTAGTATATGTTCCCTAGAAACATTGATGTGGATAATACCCTGGAGGCCTTGGTTAAATTCATAGACCTTTTCTGCTACATTTCAATTGAAACCAGTTTCTGCTCTAGATGTAATCTATACTAAGGAACCTGATCCTATCTCAACTATTGATCTCGGATCTTTACATGATAATTTTTATTCTATAAGTAAAATTGATATGAAAACTTTTGGAGTTACTTTATTAGAGTTTTTTAAAAATATCATGATCACACATCATACTCCTATGGAAATTCTCCATGAAAGTGATGCTTCCTTTATATTAAAGAAAATAAAATGATAGATTCAAACAATAATACATCATGAAATAAAATAGGTTTTAATTGAAAACAATAAATTGAGTGAGGAGGTGAAGTATCTACGAGCTATGGTTTACGATTTTCAAAATGTGTTGCAATAAAAACAGTCTCTTATTGATCATCCTATTGATAATGCTAGTGATTAGATTCCGTAGAAAGTTTCATATCTTATTCAACCGAACATGAATTCACTATTTGAAAAAAAGGATGAGAGAAAAAACCCAATAGTCAATAAGATGCGTGATATTGTTTTTGGTCACAAAAAATTGACTGATGAGTACAAGGGATGTTAATAGAAATTTATCAATCACTTCAAGTCCCTTACATCAGTTGTTACAACATTTAATGCCTCTAGGTAGTATTCTCAACCCATTAATAGTGATCCACTTTGAACTATTGTTAATGAGTAACATCAATCAGTGCTAAGTGGATTTGACAAGTAGAGTTTATTTATGGTTTTCAAGAATAGTGAAAAATTACTTGATATAGTAGGATTAATTCAATGATTGAAAATGAGGCTTAGTATGAAATTATTATGAAATTGGATTTATACTTTAATAGGATTTTCTCTAAGCATGATATGACCAATAATTTCAAATATATTTTAGAGACCTTGAAAATTCCGCCTATCACTCTAGCCTTCAAGGCACAAGTCTAAAATCTCAAAGACTTTTATCCCTATTGGTCATTTTCATGGGGAACAAAGATGATTTTGAGAAGGAAATGTAATATGGTGGTGAGGTCATCACTGATTTAATTTATTTGTTTAATAAGTATATTTATATGAAAAGCACTACCATTGTGGCTCCTAAAACTGCACCTTTGTGACTTGGTTTAACTCCTTTTTCATCCACTAGTTTTTCTTCTGCATCGATGTTTGTATCTTAGGCTCTGATCTAGATTAGACATATTATATTGACCAAAACATGCCTCAGTCTTCCACCAAACCAACTTTAGCACCTTCTGCTTTTGAAGGGATCCCTCTTCCATCTCTGACAGTTGGATCACTTCTTTCATCAAGGTATACCTCCATCATGTGGATCCTTCTAATGTTGCTTTGAAGTGAAAATAGAGGAAATATTGTGCTGAAGGGAAGTGGACACGGTATCTTGATAGGGATGTTTTGTACTTTTTTTTTCAATTTCATGTAATGACACATATCTTTCAATCTAATTCCATACACACTGTTGTTGTCTATTCCCCATTTTTCATTCCCTCTATTTCGATTTTTGATAATCCAAAAAGGGGGAGAAAAAGAACATTAAGAACATGAGTCAAATTCATATAGTTTGTGATCATCAAAAGGGGAGATTATTGGACTCCTCAAGTGTTAATCCTGTTTAAATTATCACAAATCCTATTTACCATGTTTACTCTATTTCAAATCATGTGTAGAGATGGTTTTTTTCCTTATGCTTTAAATAAAACTTCCAAAGATCCTGATTCATATAAATCATGTAAGATTATTGTAAACTACATATAAGTTTAATCTATAATGATTTACTCTAGGAATTATTAAGTGTAATTCATTCTATGAATATTATTGCACTAGAAAATTTATAGTTATTTGGATATGTATGAGAAACCAAGAGTCTGCCACAGGTTTTGGATTTCTGGAAAAGGACCAGACACCGTGACCTAGATACCGTGTCCCAAACACCATGACACTATGACCCGGTCACCATATTCCAAACACCATGACCTATACAGCACAACTAGTTTTAGATCTCATGATGTTTGTGACACAGGTTCCTTTCTACCATCACCAAGAAATTGTTCAATGTTTGGAAAAGGATTAGACACTATGATCCTAACACATCATATGTGATACCGGTTCTTGATATCAATGCAAATGTAGCATCATGACTATCTCACCTCTCAAATTCAAAGAAAAAGAAAACATTTCATGATGAAACCGTTTCCAAGTGATACACTTTCAAGACAAACTATGACACCTATCATTAATCTATTTTTTCATTTTAAATTTAATTTATAATGATCATATTTGAGTCATTTAAAGGCACTAAAATAATTGATGTTTCATTATAGGCATGTCACCTAATAGTACGTGTTATGAGGTGTAGAATACATGTATCCTATCGGTTCAAATGTGTGCACCCGAAATTAAAATAGAAGGTAATCCATGCTACAAATATATAAGAAAAACTTAGGGAGAGTGTTTAAAAAGAGAAATCAAGAATGCAACATGATATACCTCTATAACACGTGAATAAATCACTCTTGATTCCAAAATATTGGACTATAGTAGATCAATGCAAAAATCATCTTTGTAGTACCAACTCCAAGAAGATCACAAGATAGATATTCAAAATGGAAACCAAAAAACTAGACATGTAATACTCTTTTTTTCACAAGGAGACATGATACTTGAATATGAATTATCCTACAGGCCCAGAGTTGCATAGAATAATACTCAGAGCACTTTTAACCTTTTCTCATCATCTTTTCTATGTTATGTACTATTTTTATCTTTCAAGCAGTGTGTGCATGTCTGTATTAAAAATCCACATTGTCTCCTGTATTAAGCTGAAAGATAGAAGATATACTTCTTCTAATACCTTCTTACATCTATTTAATCCAATGGAAAAGTTTACAAGAGGTCCTTGTGTGACCTAGTAGTTTATACCCATGACGAAATGTGGAAGAGATTGTGTTACTTGAATAGTCCTATGCACTGTTGTTTACCCTGACCCTAGCTGTGGATCATGTATATTAATATAAACTACCTAGTGATAGGTAATCACCAAGTGGAGTGGATTAGGACTTGGCGAGATAATGAACCAATTGTTTTATCTGTTGTGTCTATTAATTTAGTTTTTCTCTACTTTACAATATATTTTATAAAACATTGTATTTTACTTTGATATTTATTCTTGTATAGATGTTATAATTGTTTTTCCATATTAGAATAACTTCAATAGTTATTTTAATAACTCACATTCATATTAGTGAGAATTAAAAACCTTTTGAGAAGTTATTTTAATATTCAAACTCTTATAACATTATTACCTTGATTAACTAGGCTATATTCCTTTTAAATTGGGGGAAGTTTTCAAAGGACCAATTTTGTAATAGAAATTTTTATAGATACTCAATTCACCCTTGTTGAGTAATCTACTCCAACCGAAAAATATTATTTTATCATATTACATTAATCACATAGTCTGATAAGTATTCCTTATGATAATAAATAAGTTCCCCCCTCTATGGTGCATTCATGGGTTGATCTATATTATGCAATAGTTTTTGTCAGACACACCTTTATTCCATGATATTTTTGTATCATTTATAGTAAAGGATAAATGAAAAGTGGTCAATGGAATAATTAAATTTTTAAAAGGATTTTAAAAGACAAAACAAGGACTATAACATACATATTTTCTTTTTATATAGTCCTTGGAGATTCTCCTAGATTGATCTTTCATTTTCTCATATGTTATGAAAAGTACGAGTTATGAATGTGATTATAATCTTTTTTAAACCATTGGATAACACTATTATCCCCATAATTTCATCATATTAAGTGTACTTTTATTGATTTAAAATTTAATGGAGATCATGGAATTAACTATTTAATGTTCTACTACCTTATTTATTATAGGGTGTTATGTTAACTGTTCATTGAGATTCATAATTCCTTCTGATATAGACTATATATTACACTTTGAATAGTTCAAAAAGTAGCATGATATCATATATAATGGCTTAAGATACAACCATATCAAACCATATAATATATAAAATAATCATCAAATGTGTAAGGCTTTAAAAATATATATAGAACATGGAAGTTGGTTGATGTTTTGATATTAAGATGGGGATAAGAGAGTTCACTATCCTTGATCATATAGATATCGGTGAAGCAGTGGATTAAATCCAAAGTGATCAAAATCACCCTAGACATATTCATGTGATTTATAGGTAATTTTTTATATTTATATCAAATATTTCATTGTGAATGAAAAACACAAGTAAATAACCATAAAGGTTATACAATAAATGGTTTAATATATATTAATTTTAGTAGATACGAATCATATGAGGACATTAAATAAATATAATCATATATATATATGTCAAATGAGATTAAATATAAATAATATACATATATATATAATAGATCATATGATTCTTAAATCAAAAAATATTAATGTGTTTTATTATTTATAAAATTAGTATTCATAAAGTCCTCAAACACTTAGTATAGGTAGGTTATGAAAAATATAAGTACTAATGTATTATTTTATATAAGGAGGGTATTATGAAATAAATTTGATTTTAATAGAATTATAATTAGTAAACATTGAAAAATTTATGCTTGTTATCTTTGTGTTATTCTTGGTTGGGTAACCCAAAAAGTTCAATTATTGGATAAACGAACTTTAGATTGTTAATCATATAAATTTGAGTATTTTTTCATCCATATAACAATATAAGTGTAATATACGATATACATACCATAATATCTAACAAAATAGATATAATTTCAGATAATTTTATAATAATAATTTTTAGTGAAATATGAGTTTGAATTAAAAAATATATGTGATGGGGTCATCATTTTACTAGGAGAATTGTCAATATAGTACTTTATTGAATATTAGTTTAAAACATGATATTCACAGGAAAAGTATTTCTATTTTATGACACAAACAAAAATTGAAACCTATTAATGACATATAATATTAAAATTGAATAGTTTAATTAATGAAGTTCTATAAAATTATATTATAACTTGATATGTTTCCATGATTATAATGTGATGCATTTTGAGAATAATGTAGTATATGTTATAAAAATAAATCATATTATTCATATTTATGGGTATTAGACTTCACGTTTTCATTTCCTATATAATTTGATGTATGAAAACCATGAAATAAAAGAGAGTTTTTTAAGGTAGAAGTGTAATTACATGTCAAAAATGGAGAAATATTTGTTGTGTTGATATTGGGAAGATATAATCTATATATACCTATTGGACAAGATAAATATTTAGAAAACTATTACTATATTCAATATTGATATAATTTTTTTATTTATGTTATATGATGGGACGTTAATATGTTTCAAGGTAAAAAAGTCTTTTTATATGTATGAACGAAATAGTTTAGAACATCATTATGATCCCATGTATATAGAAGTGGAAAATTATATAAGGATTTTGAATTTATAGTTGGTGAATGGGTTAGAATTGGAACTACGGTTATAGATAAAATTATGGGAGTTTTAAAATATTTAACATGTGTTTTTTGACATGGAGTATAGGTCAAAAGGTGGTAGTGAGAGGTAACCAAGAGAATATAGGGTTTTTATAGTTTCCATCCATAGGAGAGATTCTGGGATAGCTTGTTGAAGCCACTAGGTAGCTATTGGAACAGTACAAGATAGATAATGGGATTATAATTGGGTAATTAACTATTTTTCCTCTTGAAATTTTAATGTGGTAATCCCCATTCCTCACCAATGGTTTTCCACATGAACGAAACCTCTTCCCCTACCTTCATCTTCAATCACCCATAGATTTGGGGCCATTTCGTGGATTTTACAGAGATTAGTTATGAGTATCTTTTTCTTCTATCTTATTTGATCCCCTTCATCCTTATTATTTTTATGCTATTCATTTGGTGATGAATAAATAAGAGTTTGGTGGAATCAGCCTAAAATGAATGGGATTTTGTTGAGCCCAGCTTAATGAATCCACATAATGTTATCTACACATGCTTGTCTAATGATTGGGTATGCTATTTTACAATTTTTATATTTTATAGGCTTCAGTTTAAATTAATTTTAAATTCATATGGATTTGGTTATGATAATTAGGTCTTCCACATAGGAAGAGTAAGGGGCCCATCATAGGTCTTTAATAAGGCTTTTTTCAGAGTTTCGATGTTGCTGGAGCACCTGATGGATATTTGGGCATTTATTCCTTATTAAATAAAATAGGAAATTAAATTAAAAATCATACAAATAAATTATAAATTTATTATAATTAATTTATGAAAGTTAGGTGTATTCTAGAACCTCTTGATGGATAATAATGGATCAATGGCCTTGGACATGTTTTAGTTAGTGCTATTAGACTACATTAAAATGTGAAATATTTGTAAAAGTGTTATGTGGCACACAATAGTTACCAATGGTATTATTCTTGTTTTTCTAATTCATGGACATGTGGTCTATCCATTGAGGAGTTGAACTTAAAAGAAGTGATGATTACAATATTCAATATATATATGACGATTAATATAAAATTATGTTCATTTTTGGACTAAAATTCCCTCAATTTGGATGTATAAAGTCCCAATACCCAATGTACATTTATTAGTGGAAATTTTTCCACACCCACTTATGGTCTAGGACATGATTGTTATATTATGTAATTTGATATAATGAGATGGAGGGGAATACAAAATATGTTATTTGATGAGCATATCTAAAAAGAAACTTGTAGTATAAACCCTTAGAGACCTATGAGAATAAGATAGTGACGAGATAATATGAATTAACTAGGGGTTCTCCATATGAGACCGAATATATTAAAACAAGACTTTTGGAAAGTGAGTGGTCTTTAAGGTGTTCTTCATTACTATGACATGGTGGCCTGGGTGGGTGGACCCTTATGAGATAAATGTATAGGTTGAGTTTTCTAGACAAACTAAAGTAATCTGGATAGGGAATTTACTTGAGGATATAAAACTTTTGAGACTACCTAAGATGCCTATGGGGATTTAGGGAACATGAAACATTTGTGGATCACCATTACCATTGAGAAATGGGAGTTTACCCAGATAATGTTCATAAGTTATTATCATTTCATTGATTATTCTTATCTTAATGAAATGGGAAAAGTCACTGAAACTACTAAAAATATGGATTTTAAATGAACTAGAAACATCTTTTAATAGTTCTCGAAATAAGATGTCAATTGTGGGGAAGATAGGGGGTCCCCTTTAATAGTGCTAAAAAATCACTAATAAAGGGTCCCCATTATCTGTGCTAAAAAAAGTACTGATAAAGGCCCCCCCTATATCATCGCTAAAAATATCATTTATAAAGGCCTAGTTACATGTGATGTGCTGTTTATTTAATAGCGCACCCAGCACCTGCACACCTGTAGAAAACAGTACATGAACACAAAAAAAGCATAGAAGAATGAAACATCCCAAAAAAGAGTTTTTTCAAACAATAATATATACATTTACCTGACACTATGAATTCAAAAAACACACATCTATATACATTTCAAACAATGTTTTATATGGTCACAATTACAATTTATCAAAAAATAGTTTAAAACATTAATGTTTCATCTTTTGGAATATGTTATACCATCTAAAAAATTGTTTCCTATTCTATTAGTTTCTGAATAAATAATCCTTACTCGAGAAAAAAAATCCAACTATATAAGAAAAAAATTATTATGTTTGTAATACAATAATGAAATAAATTAAACATTAATATGAAAGAATAAATTAATAAAATTTCAATTTTAAATAAAAAAGACACATTTGGAGTTATACCAATCACACCATGCACCTTATTGAGGTGGGGTTGATTTCTACCCTTTATAAACGACTAATAGATCATTGTTTCAAAATATTGAATCAATCCGAATGAGTGTTCTCTATTTTGATTATGTCACATGTTCTTTTACCAAAATTAATATCAAATTTAAATGAAAAATATGGATTTATATTGGTCAAATAATTTGTCTGATTTAGATTTTGTTGATTTTTACCCATTTAAAATGACTGATGGATTGTTTTCCTAATGTTTCATAAGAATCCAAATGTTTTTTTCTCAGTTTGTAGTATGTCAATTGTGTTTTTTTTTCTAAAATTAATGTCTATTTTATATAAAAAGAGATGCATTAATCCATACAAGTTTCATTTTTCATTTAATTGAGGTGAGATTTATTCCTATATGTCACAAATGACTTATGGATCATTTTCCCAAGGAATAAAAAATATAAGAATGTTTTTTCTCAGTTTGTTGTATTTTAGTGGTGTTTTTTACTAAAATGTCCTTTCAAACTGGAAACATGCATTTTGAGTCATACCATTCACATCGTGTGATGGTTTGATATGAGACCTCTTCATACTTTTCACAATGAACTTTTGAATCATTATCATAAATTATGAATATAATTGGAGTGGGTTGCCTTGGTTTTTAGTGAGTGACATTTTTTGAGCATAAATGTCAATTTTATACAGATAACAAACACTTTTAGCCATACCAGTCACACCATGCATCATATTGAGGTTTGGTTGATTCCTACATGTTATAAATGACCGAATGAACCATTTTCCTAAAGTATCAAAACAATATGAATCTATTTTATTAGTTTTTGTATGTCACTTGTCTTTTTTTCAAAAATTAATGTCAATTTTAAATAAAAAGATACACTTTGAGTCAAACCAATGACATTGTGTGTTGAATTGAGGTGTCATTGATTTTTACATGTCAAAAATGACTTATGGATCATTCTATACAGGTACCAAAACAATTTGAATGTATTTTCTCAGTTTGTAGTATGTTAGTTTTGTTTTTTTGGTAAAATGCCTTTTCAAATTGGAAACATGCATTTGGAGTCATAATAGTCACACCGTGTGTTGGTTTAATAGAAGACTACTTCATACATGTCAAAAAGTACATATGTATCATTATCCTAAATTATGAATACAATTGGAGTGGGTTTTATTAGTTTTTAGTGACTGAAACATTTTGAGCTAAAATGTCAATTTTATACTGATAATAGACACTTTTAGCCATAGTAGTCACACCATTCATCATATTGAGGTAAATTTGATTCTTATATGTAAAAAATGACTCTGGGATTGTTTTCTTAAAGTATCAAAACAATATGAATGCGTTTTCTCATTTTTTAGTATGTCCAATGTGTTTTTCTAAAATTTATTTCAATTTTAAATAAAAAGAGGCACTTTCAGTCACACCAGTTTCATTGTGCATTGAATTGATGTTAAGTCGATTCCAACATGTCACATATGATTTATGTATTTTTTTCCTAATGTATAAAAACAATCATAATGTGTTTCCTCAGTTTACACTGTGTCAGTTGTGTTTTTCTACTAAAATGTCATTTCAAACTGGAAACACACATTTCCAATCATATTAGTCGCATTGTGCATTGGTTTGATATGATACTACTTCATTCACATCACAAATAACATATGAATAATTATCCTAAATTATGAAGTCAATTAGAGTGGGTTTTTTGGTTTTTAGTGAGTTACAATACTTAAGCTAAAATGTCAACTTTAAACTGAAAACAGTCACTTTTAGCTATACCCATAATAATGTGAATCGAATTAAGGTGAAATTTATTCATACATATCACAAATGCCTCTTAGATAATTTTCTTAAAGTATAAAAACAATCTGAATTCATTTACTTTGTTTTTAGTATATCACATGTGTTTTTTTTTCTAAAATAAATTTCAATTTGAAATACAAAGAGACACTTTGAGAAATACCAGTCACATTGTGCTTTGAATGTAGGTTATCTATATTCCTACATGTCAAAAATTACTTATGGATCATTTTACCAAAGTGTCCAAACAAACCGAATGTGTTTTCTTAGTCTGTAGTATATTAGTTTTGTTTTTTTACTAAAGTGTCATTTCAAACAAGAAAGATGCATTTTGATTCATACTAGTCTCATAATGAATTGGCTTCATATGAGACTTCTTCATACACGTCCAAAAATCTTATGAATCATTATACTAAATGATGTAGAAAATTAGATACGGTTTTCATGGTTTTTAGTGAGTGACACATTTTGAGCTAAAATGTCAATTTTAAAATGATAACAGACACATTTAGAGATATCGGTCACAATATGACTCATATTGTGGTTCTATTGATGCATACAAGTCAAAAGTGACTCATGGATCGTTGTATTAATGTATCCAAACAATCTGAATTCATTTTCTCATTTTTCAGTGTGTCACTTGTGTTTTTTTCTAAAATTAATGTCAATTTTAAATAAATAGGGAATGTTCCAGTCATACCAATTTCATTGTGTGTCGAATTGAGGTGTTCTAGATTACAACATGTCAAAAATGTTTTATGGATCCTTTTAATAATGTTTCCAAAAATGCATAATGTTTCTCAGTTTGTAGTTTTTTAGTTTTGTTTTTTTTAATAAAATTACATTTCAAACTAGAAACAAATATTTTGAGTCATACCGGTTGCATCATGCATTGGATTGATATGAACCTTTTTCATACACATCAAAAAGAAAATATGAATTGTTATCCAAAAATATGAAGGCAATTGGAGTGAGTTTTCTTTTCTTTTAGTGAGTGACATTTTTTGATCTAAAATGTCAACATTAAATGGATAACAAAAACATTAATCCATACCAGTAACACCATGCGGCGGATTGAGGTGTGGCTGATTCATAACTATAAAAAATGACTCATGGATAGTTGTAAAAAAGTATCAAAACAATTTGAATTCATTTTCTTGGTTTTCAATATTTCACCATTGTTTTTTTTAAAAATTAATTTCAATTAAAAATTAAAAGATACAAATTGACTCATACCAGTCACATTTTGCATTGAATTAAGGTTCGTTCGATTTCTATATGTCACAAATGACTTTTGGATAATATTCCTCATATATAAAAACAATTTGTCTGTGTTTTCTTTGTTTGTACTATGTCAGTTGTGTTTTTTTACTAAAATGTAATTTCAAACTAGAAACACACATTTTTAGTAATACTAGATGCATTGATTAGTGTGATATGATACTACTTCATACAAATAACAATGAACTTATGAATCTTTCTCCTAAATTAGGATGTAAATTGGGGCGGGTTTTCTTGGATTTTCATGAGCGACACAATTTGAGCTAAAATAACATTTTTAAACTGATAACAGTCGCATTTAGCCATACTGGTCACACCGTGTATCATATTGAGGTGTGGCTGATTCACACACATCAAAAATGACTCATTTATTGTTTTACTATTGTATCAAAACAATCCAAATATGTTTTCTATGTTTTCAGTATGTCACTTGTATTTTTTTTCTAAAATTAATGGCAATTTTAAATAAAAAGAGATACTTTGAGTCTCAACAGTCATATTTTGTGTTGAATTGAGGTACAATGGATTCCTAGATGTGAAAAATGACTTTTTAATTGTTTTTATAATGTATCAAAAAGATCCAAATTTTTTTTCTCAGTTTGTAGTACGCCATTTGTGTTTTCTACTAAAATGTCTTTTCAAACTGGAAACCCGCATTTTGAGTCATACAAATTGTATCGTGTATTGGATTGATATGAGATAGCTTTATACATGTCACAAAGAACATATTAATAATTATCCTAAATAATAAAGATAGTTGATGTGGGTTTTCTTGGTTTTCAGTGAGTGACATGTTTTGAGGTAAAATTGAAATTTTAAACCTATAACTTACAATTTTAGCCATTTCGGTCACACTATGTGCTGGATGGAGGTTTTGTTTATTATTACATGGCAATAATGAAAAATGGATCATTTTCCTAATGTGTCAAAACAATCAGAATGCATTTTCTCAGTTTTGAGGTTGACACGTGTGTTTTTTTCTAAAATTAATGTCATTTTTACATAAAAATTCACACATTGAGTCAAACCAGTTGCATTGTGTATTGAATTGAAGTGTAATCAATTATTATAGGTCACAAATGATATAAGGATCATTTCCCAAAAGTATCAAAACAATCAGATTATATTTTCTCAGTTTTCAGTATGTAACTTGTTCTTTTTTCTAAAAATAATGACAATTTTAAATAAAAAGAGACACTTTAAGCCATACCGATCGCTTCATGTGTTGTATTGAGGTGGGGATGATTCCTACATATTTCAACTAACTTATAGATCATCTCTCTAATATATCAAAACAACTGAATGAGTTTGCTCGATTTTGTACATGTCAGTTACTTTGATACCAACGATAATGACCTAAACATTTCATACATTGATATCACATATGAGTAGATTATTATTCCTTATATAAAATAAATAAATTAAACATAAATATGAAAAAATGAATTAAATCTATGTACAATGATTTTACAATGAATACATCTGGACTACCTCTATGATTGAGCAGACATTGCGTCGTTTCTCTTCCGGAAAAGGCATGTTACATGGAAAAAAATCATCGAAAATAAACGATCTCTACAAGGAATAATGAAAATCAAATAAAAGATTCATTGTATAATTTTTCTTTAAAATAGAGATATTATATCACAAAATTACCTTTAAATCATTCCAAAAGTTTCTTTGGTCTAAATATAATATAATAATACGAATAATGATTCTTTGTGCACTTCAAAACTGTTTGTTATCTATCGCATAACAAAGAAGCTAATCTGAGATTCCAATCTGGCATCCCTTTGTTGCTCTCATCCAACACCATCTCAAATATATCATCATTAAACATCCACTTTTCCATTTCTTTTTTCACCCATTTACCTAGTAAATGGTTACATGAAGAGAAGGAAAAGTGAAAGTTGAATGATGATATCATAGAGATGGTGTCAGATGAGAGCATCACGGGGATTCCTGATCTAATGTTTAGATGATATGCTATGCTAAGTGATATTAAACCAATAGTAGTGAAGAATTTTTATTTTTTTTATTAAATTTGTGAGTGATACACAACCAATTTTCTTCCAACACATTGCATAAATAAGAACAACATCATAAATGACTAAAATAAATAATATAAATGACCCATTCCAAAATAGTTTAGGTCTAGTTCTTTGGGAAACATGGAAACATAAAGAACTAGTTCATAAGAGTCTCTCATTATGTTATTCATTATTGGAAAATAAAACATTTCTAAAACCATTCTTCATAACCTATGGATTTGAAAAATAAGAATTGGTGATTATAAGTTCTCAATAAGTGTAATCAAGGGAGATATCAATGACCATATAAGGATAACATAAGTATTAGTAATTCACATTCATCCTATTTGTGTACAATCATCCTTCAGGTGTGCTACCCATTCATTTATAAACAACTCTATATCATCTTGTGAATATGAGTTTTTGTGACAATCATGGTTGTTGTAAAAAAATGTAAGTACACAAAGGATTAGAAAATATTTGAATATAACTGGAAATTATTTTTGAAAATATCTCTTTAGGGATGATAGTTTTTTGATGATATAAAATATCTTTCATAAATTTACAAACATAATAAACATGGCCATTTCCAATTATTTATTTTCGACACTGTAGAAACATTGACAAAAATAAGTAATTTTTTCATATGTGTTTAGATAGTGCAATATTGTTATATATATTGTGATACTTTTCATGTTGTAGATCTTGCCGACATTATTTTCCTTAGGCCATGGATTCATTCCATGAAGTAAATGATATTGATTCACAAACCTATCACAATAGAATCTTCATTAAAAGATAATATAAATTATATAACTAGATGTCTAGTTATAAAATGATGGATCTAGTGTATTAAAAATAGAAAAACACTATCATGCGTGGTCGTTTTTTTTTGTAAATCCTCAAATTAAAACCAGAAAATAAATCATTCGAGTATCCTCAACGAGCATCCACCTTAAGGTCATTAGGCCACACCAAGGCCTTCAGAGCCACTAGATTATGCAGACGTACATGTCGGACAACAAGGAAAAGGTTCTAGATGAAGATATAGGGTAGATAATTTCACTAGAGCAGAGCTAACTAGAATTGGATGAATGAGAGGGTATGACTTTTCCATCGGTACCGGGCCTATGCAGCTTTGCATAGGATAGCTAGCTAACCAGCCCTGTGAAGGTGGAGTACTGATTATCATGACATATGCTGGGTAGGAGGATTTCCAATTTTTCTTGTCTGGTTGATTCCCTATAAGACCTAAGAGTCATTTAATTGTCTCCAAGCCTTCAGGCCTTGTAAGGGTTCCACCTCATCCCTTGAAAGGTGGATTATCAAGAAATAATAAAAAATGAAGGCCTTCATGCCATTCAGAGTGAACGAAATAAAACTATAGTTTATATTATTAAATTTTAGAGTTTTACCCCTACATCATTGGTATTAAAAAGTGTCTATCATCCATAATTTTGGTTTCATGTGATTTTTGTAGGGATTAAATTATATCTCCCACTTTATCAAAATCTATTTATTCTTTTGAAGAGGCAATTTGAGGACTAATGAGTCCAAATCATTGGTCATGGGGAAATCCATTACATTATTTTTCATATATATATCTATGAAAAATATGAAATTTATTTATTCATAATTATCATAGTATATCAACTTTTGTAAAATCAAATCCTAAAAACATACCTCATGTATAAATTTACAACTAAGGTGCCTAGATTACATGATGTATTTTGGTTTCATGAATAACCAAAGTGGTAAGTTATAATTAACCAAAATAACCGACCATGTACTATGACTACTACTTTGAAAACTAAAAGGATTCAATTCATGTGTAGATAGTGAAAGACGAAGGTTTCATGGCTTGTTTCTAAATTCAGGAAACTAATGATCAATTATATTTCACTAAGGAGAGTCTGTTGGGTGATGTTGTTTCCCATATTTAAATCTTGTATCTAGATGACATGAAAATTTTCTTATAGTCTCCTCACTTCCATATAGGTGCATAAACCTTGGAATGATTGGAAAGTACCATACAAATTTCATAGGACTAGATTCATCTTTATTGTATCTAGAATAAACAATCATTAGACATTATTTATGTTACTTATGCTCCTTGAAAATAGTATAACTTCATTTTGGGAAGGTGAGTATTATTTCAGAGATCATACCCATCAAGCGTAACATTCCTTCCGTGTTGTAGGTTTGGCTTGAGAGCTCATCATCTTATAAAAGCATGTCATTCAAGAGATAAAGTAGTGTGTAACACTGGTGTCACTCCACCCGTTCTCTCCTTCTGAATTATATAGATTCATTAAAGTTGATAGTGCTATATATTTTTTTTCAACAAGCATACAATGGAGTGTTCTCATAACTCTTTATGTTCTCCAATTTTTTTGACAATCACAATGTTCACCTTTAACTATCCGTATCACTTCCTCGATACGGTCTACATCATCATTCACATATGTAATCACATACCCCATATTGTTGTCCTCAATTTTCACACTTGTAATCGTGTTAGATGATCTATAAAACGCAGTGCTATCCCAGCCACTACCTACATTGGTTTTTCCTTGTGTTTATTCCAACATTTATAACCTCGATCTATTCTGGGATAGATCAAGTGTTATTACAACTCCACTAGAATAATTTTCATTGAATAACAAGATCATAAAAACATAAAAAGGATTTGAGAAAGATTGTATGTATGATATTTTGAAAACATGATAAACTCTATCACATCATCTTTATACTCTTTTATCAACCAATTGGAATTAATCAATTATTTATTAAAATTCATCCAATTTGATTTAGTAATTTTAATATATAACAAAATAATTCCACAAAATATGTTCAAATAGGGTCATCATACAACTATAATCAATCGAACTAGATATGGTAAAAAATATCATTTCCTCTCCATTCATTAATCAGGACCAAAGTAGACGACACCCATCTTCCCAACCACCTGATCAATGGAACGAGCTATGAGAGTCCCTTGGACTAGAATGTTTTAGTATCACACATGTGATCTATATGAATTTTTGTAAAAAGGTTTTTATGTTTTTCTCTAGAAACACAATGTCTTGAGTCATGAACTATTGTACGAAACTAGTAGCTGGTATGATTTTCCCTAGAGGTCTTATAAGTGTAAGGATTTATTTAGTGGAATTTAACTAGTAACAATGTGGTGGTTCCATTGAAATGGTAAATGTTTGGATTGATATCCAATGGTGGATAACTAAAACATGTAAACAAATGGCATACAAATCACGACAAAAACTACCACACCATACAAACACACAATCGTTCTCAAAATGGAAACACCATACAAACCAAAAAGACACAATTTCTAATTTTACGAAGCAACCCATATTCAATTATGATTGTTAATTCAGGTGTTATCACATTAGTTTTATCACCGCGGGTCATTCATTCATTATCCATGTATACGTAAATTAACAATTTCTATATTCAAATGTTCAATAGGAACCAACCAACATGCAATTCATTCAGCGTGCAAACAAGGACCTCCAATTTTATAAACAATTTTATAAAAATCTAACCAGTTTATGAACTATTATATAAAAAACTCAACAAGTTTATATAAAATTATATAAAAAACTAAAATAGTTTCTAAAAAATTTTATAATAAGCTAAATAGTTTATGAACATTTTTTTTGCAGGACACTCAATGTATAAGTAATTTTATAATGAACCCTTGTAAATGTGAAAGTTACTTTGAATTATTATTCCCTTAATGAGAGAATCCATTGAAACATGTAACTATATTGTGACCAATAAATATGTCACCATGTACAACCAATTTTTATCAATACTTCACACCACAAATATTTCTCATCATTCATTCCCTCTCCACACCACAAATATTTCTCATCATTCATTCACTCTCACTTTAGTTCACTCAAGACAAACATGTATCAGATTCGTTCTCCTAGTCATCTAATTCCTATATACCAATAATACTACTTCCAGAGCTTAAAACTGTTCACACTTCCCATAACCCTGAAGCCACCCCCATGTGAAACTTCCACACACTTCAACAAAACCCTCTATATCCAAAAAATCTTATTCAAAAAAATGTTTCACACACCTTCAGATCATCTGTCCATATTTATCCATCACATATGAAAGACTCTGAAAAACATGACACAAAATCCCACTTAATCAAAGTTCATTGATTTGAACCCATAATCCAAAGTCAACAATCAATATTTTGTCTTGGAAAATAACTTAGAAAAAAAATTCAGTCACCCTCTCCAGATACAGGTTTTAAGAACATCAAAAATTTGATCTATTATGAAATAAATCCATTGATTTTCCATTGATAATACATGTTCTTGTTGTAGTGGCCTTTAAGATAATTTTTTTTATATTTCAAGATAATTTCCCCATCTTAAGGAAAATTGAGATCTTAGAGGAGTAGAGAACCAATGAAATCCAATATCTAATGATTCAAAAATCATGTCATCAATCCACTGCTATTAGAATTTCAATGATCTTCTTTAAAGCTCTAGAATTCCACTAAATGAACAGAACATGCTTCACAATACCTACGACCAGAAGATTTTTGATATCTAGGAAAAACAATAGTAAAACCACCATATTCTAGAGAAATAATTCCAAAAACATAATAAACCATCCGATAATTATAACCCAATAGTCATCCAGCCAAACTCTTGTAGATTCTTGACAAAACTACTCCACAAAAAATTGTACATCTGTGCTATATCATCGATCACTACAGAAAATTAATGAGATATAAAAATGGAACATAAGATTCAATACAACATATTGGGTATAAATGGAAATTTTAAGATCATCTGATGTTTTTACAGCTGATTCTCCAACATAGTGAAACATCATCCCAATGTATCATATTATCCAATGATACTTGTATCCATGATAAATTCAAATACCAAAATTGGGATGACCACACACCCCAACCACCACTCCAATTTTTCCTCCAACATGGATTGTCTATGTTTTAGTCATCTCTGTATCCTTATTTCAGTGATCATACACGCGAACAAGTATACATAGAATATATAAACATGTAAGGAAAATGTAAAAAGAATATTTTATATAAGGATTATTTGATTCATACATTAATATAATGTGTATGGTAGAACTACAACAACACAATTTTATTCCCCTAAAAATAGAGAACATGAGTTACAAGGTAAAGTCAATTTTGGAAAACCCCACTTTGTTCTAAAGAAGATATATAACAAATATCATCTTAAAATTATTTGTTATCCTCTATGTTCATTCCAGTCCATTGAACATACCCTTTTAAATTTAAACCTAAGGGAATCTGGATGTGCTTAAGTGTTCTCCTCTTACTATATCCACTTACTTTTGGTACATAGACCTCATCAGTGTTGGTCAAATAACCTCTTACATTTATTTCTACCAGAATCTATACATGCACTTGTATTTCATACCACTATTTTTAGTGTTCCTAAACTAATCATCTAGTCAAAACATTCCTCCTAGAATTTTTGGCATCCTTCCGTTGGCATTTGTAATTGTTGATTTCTAGTAGAAACTTCATTTATGACCACCAACACAAGTGAATGGTCCAGTCTATATCCATATAACTCTAATGACGTTAATGAAATATTCCATTTTCATTTTATTAGAGAGTCTCCAATGAATCATCGTTAGAGTTCATGGAACTCAAGGACATCTACACATCCATCACCTCTTCTAGATATTCCTTAAAATACCTATATATTCCCCTACCGTTCACATCATTTCATTTATTTAGATCTATAAACTATGCAATGGGTACTTGTATAGAATGTTAAACCACAATATTTTCATACTCATACTCCACTTTACTCTATCAAATGAACTCATTCATCCGTCTAGTCATATGGAAATTCCAGTAAAGGCACTCTCGCTGAACATTCCGTGAACGAACCATGTAAATACCTGCCTCCATTGAGCTACATTTTAAGGATTCATTGAACAATAATTTGTAATGCCCCGACCCCAGCTACCCAGAGTCAGTGAATTACTTCGTAACATTGGCATGATAACAAATGATCAAGTCTCGAAAGACCGATTAGTTTAGTAGCCTTGGAAACACTAGATAAATTCATAAGTATTTCATTACATCTTAGAGTAAAAAAACTACAATAACATGGTCTTCATAGTCCACACTCATATCCCTTTCTTACTATCCCTGCATGTCATTCATAAAATACTTCTGCACATCTTGGAAAATATTAAAACATTGAAAGGGGTGAGCTCAGATGCTCAGTAAGGATAACAATATAGCGGAAGCTTTCATCAATAAACATAAACATTTAAGGAAATGTATAACTAAAACAAAAGCCTTCTAAACTTGAACTTCAACATAATATGGAAAAAGTAAAATGAGATAATTCCATTTACTTCTTCACATGGATATTCTACTGGTCGAATGATCACATGGAATATCAATAACCACTTTCATAATGATGGAATGCATAATGCCAAACTATCATAACCACGTAGCCAAGGCCTCGTACCAAGACCACAAATAATATTTTGTCAAGGCCTCATGCCAAGACACTAGTTTGTCTCATGAGACCTACCGATGCATCGAGGAGCTATAGCGGGCTCCACCTATCACTTATTAAGTCCAATTCATTCCTCATATGAATAGGTTTAAACATATCATAAACCATAATATAATCGTATCACATAAAACATGCATAAAGGAAACATAAAATTTCCACATTTCAATAACAAGATATCAATACAACACATTGATATAATTAAAACACTTTCAAAACCATTTTCAATACCAAAATAAAAGAAAGGTAAAACATGGTATTTATTTTTCTTTAAAAAAAAGTATGGCTTGTAGAGGAAGCTGAAACTCAAATAATGGTCACGGCGGCAGAGAAGTCATCGTCGCCGCATACGTACGACAAAAACATTCCCTTTTTTCGTTTAGTAAATGCTTCGTATAAAAAGATTCCTTTTGAATAAATGTAAAAGTCAAAGGGTTTTATACACCGTATAAAAGAAAGTTGTGTATAAAACCAAATATGCCTCAATGAAAGGAGATTGAGACGAAGTCCCTTAAAAAGATCATTTTTTTAAATAAAATAGATATATTATGTGTATTCACTATAATTACACATAAAGAAAGTACAACTATAATATAGGACATAATAATATCATGACGTAATTTGAAAGTAGGAGATTAACCCAAAGAATGGAAGTTGGGTTAAGAAGTTCCCTTACCTTGCGTCCTGTCCTGACTCGACCGTTCTTTAACCTCCTGAATAATAAACTAGAGTTAATTTATATTTACTTAAGAACCTTTTTTATGTTCATTATTCCTTTTATATCCCTTATTACCATGTTATGAACATTATGTAATTATTTAAGTTTATAACGGTCATTTTGTCGATCTTAGGTACTTGAGTCAAAAATAAAATTCTTATAATTACAAGTTGTTCATGTGGTGATATATCCATTATATCCAGAATTATATTAATAATATAGATATCATATATCTCATATATATCCAGTATATACATGAATTTATAATATTCCACAACGTTTAGAGGTAAGAAATGAAATGCACCGTTCATGGAGACGGTAAGCCGTACGTACGCATGAACGCTACTTTAATTTCTATTTCGTATTTAATGAAATGAAATCATAATGATATATAGGTATATTATAATTCCAGTATAATATCATATATAATATCATTTACTCCATCCTTTATACATCCCACATATGGCATTAACGATTCAAATCACTTTGAGGGGGCGGTAGTCCGCACTTCCTAAAATGAAATTATCGCGTTTACCCATAATGGAAATCATAAAGTATGACATAAATGAAAAATACATAAGCATAAGGAAAACATAAACATAATATATATCATATATAAATATAGTTACATCTTAATGTCCACCTTTGAAGGTGTTATATGAGTGTTGAACAATCATCGTTTCGTGAGGCAGAAATTCGCCATCCACAGAAACAATATGTTCTTTAACCATTAGACGATGGTGTGTGTAAGTGTAGCTCGAATAATTCTTATAGAAACATCCTATTATATTTAGGATACTGGTGTTGTTATAAAAGAAATTAATAAAAAGAGTTTAGGGGGTTGGAGAAGCAAAATAAAACAAAACAACATTAGATAAGACATTACCTTAAAATCGGGTAACTCTTTTTTGATTTGAGCCAATGGATTCCTTGGGAAGAGTTCTGCCCAAAGTGAGGCTTCTAGGAGTAAGAAGCGGAAGTTGGGAGAGTATTTGGGCAGAGGATGGCCGAGCCAAATGGCTTGAAAGTGTAAATAAGGTGTGAATGGTGGGGGCCTTTTATAAGTGGAGAGGATGGGCACTTTTGGAAAGTAATGAAATGTTATTTTATTATACAATGCTTTTCGGATTCTAAAGGTCCCACACTTGTATAATTTGAGGCTAAGGTGATAAGGGTTCTAAATATACCCATCCAATAGTCTTTGGACAAGTTTAAGCCTTGTATTTTACATTATCTTTTCATTTTATTAAAATCGTTAATTAATGAGGTAATCACTACATCATCATGGTGTCATAAATAATTTACTTTATTTAATGTATAAAAATTATAAAAAAATTATTATGATGTAGTAAATCTTTTTATATTTCTAATGAATATTTATAGTCAATAATATGACTTGTATAACCCCATTTAAAAATTGTTTTAGTAAAACAACTCTTGTTTGTGACCTTTTTATTTTAACATTAAATAAAAAGTTATTTATGTCCTTTTCCTACCAAAGTGGCTCCATGGGGTCCCCAAGTTGACCCATGTATTGTATTAGTCTGAAATGACACATCCAATAGGGGTAGGACAAGTGTAAAGGTCATTCCATATTTTTATAATACTAATTTTACCATAAATTTCACTAATTACCTTTAATCGCGATTAATTAAACTTAAAAGTTACTATTCACCAAAAAATTATTTTAATACCATTGAACCACATTTTACTTCCTAATGACAACCATGTATGTCGGATTTTTAAAAATCAAATCACAGAAGTGGTAATGTTTCCTTAAAACGAAAATCAGTTTTTTAACTACCACTTAGTGGTTTCACTATTCATCAAAAATTGAAGTTTTTCAGAACAATGCCAAAATTTCACCCTAAACTATAATTGATATTCCGAATTAAAAAATGATGTCTATTTTATGAAATTCCAAACATATAAGTTGCATTAATTAATTTTATAATTAATTCCCGCTGTCACAACAAATAGCGTTTTTTTTAGAAACAATATATATCAAAAGATTGACCATTGTTTATGTCCAAATTCAAAGTGAAATTAATTATAATGATCACCATTGAATAAAATTGTAAAAATATATTCTAATTATAATTTAAAATCACTCAATAGTATAATTTATCACTATAAAATACTTTGATTAAAAAAGTTGTTTTTAAGTATTTTTCACTATTCATAAAAATTTGGAAGTTCTCAGAAAAATACCAAAAATTCAACATAGGCTAATTTCGATATTCCGAATCCAAAAACAAAGTCCATTTGGAAAGATAAAATTTATAAAATTTCAAAAATTAGGTATTACTATTCATTATGGCTACTTTGATTGGTTGTGGTGTGTGTTAGAACTCGAACTTACGTAAAATGCAAGCTATTGCATTATTGAAAGAGAGGCGTATCATTAAAGCTCGAGGTGTTACATTCTCCCCTCCTTCAATAAATTGCGTCCTCACAATTTGAAAATTTTCATTGAAAATAAAAGGTTGAAAAATAGAAAATACCTTTGTGGAAAACCCACATCGGAAATAAGGTTAATAAAATTTGTCCTTAATAAGAGGGAATAGGAAATCAAAAAGTCACCACCAAATTATGATCTCAATAAAGAGAACATTGGTGGAAATTAGGGACATATAATTGGAGGAAAAACATAAATATTTATAGGGAGTGATTGAGGTCATCAATCACAAACAAGTGTAAAATTGAGGGCCTCAAAGCCTTCAATCTATGTTGATTTAAAATATTATCAGTTCAACAAGACATAAGGTATTAGGATAACACATTTTTTTTGATTTAATATCCCTTTACTAAACTTTAAGAATTAATTTATTCATAGTATAAGAGATAGGTATATATATATTTATGTTTGACAAGTAGAATTTCAACCTTCAACTAATTTCTACCACAACCTCATCTTTCACTCAAAAAGATACTAGAAATCAAAAATAATATATTTATCCTAATCGTACAAGGTTAAAAATATTAACACATACCATTTAGATTAGAAAAACTATTTTGTAATAACCAGGGACTTCATGTAGTCCAGTGGTAGGCGATTAATCCCAATCGCACTATGGTTGTGGGTTCGATTCCCACTACTTTGTCCGACGCGATGGGTTGTCACTCGGTCTGCGTGTTTCCCTTTTTATAAATATCCAAAAATAACCTTAACAATAGTATCCAATGTAAAATATAATCCATTCCAACCATTATAGTTACCCAAAATACTTCTTTCCAACTCACAGTCCAAATTTTATGAGGAAGGTAAACATAATGAAGCTCTTTTTTTTCTGCGTAACAACATATGAACACCTTCATCATGTATTCTTTTAAAACACTGCAACATACTGAATTTCCATAAATCCTTATTTATTACATTCATGACCCCTTATTCCTTATATAAAACTAGATATACTCCTTCTATCCAAAAATGTATACAAATCATTAATCAGTTTCAAGGATGTTAAGAATATCCAACATAATTTATCCAAATCAATCATGTATTATTCCAAAATCACTATCTCTGTATCAGAACCATATTATGGTTTATCTTTCTCTCAACCATATATTTTACAAAAATTTAACATGATGTGGAGTCACTTTTCTTGGTTCCACACAATCTCAAGTCCTTTATGAAATAGTACTGCAGTACAATCCTTATATACTCCATAATTATTATAACCAGTGCATCATTGATACAACACACAAATGAAAAAATTATTTAATAACAACATAAGAACTCTAATCATTCCTCCTCATCTGTGGTAGTATCATAACATGATTATTATCCAATAACATCATTTGGGGAATACTCTTATGATTTGAACATTGGTTTCCGTAGTGTCCCCACGCCTTGCAGATGAAGCATTGTACATTTGAAACCTTTTTCTTACCCTTGCAGTCACGCACTTGGTGTCCTTTTTCTCCACACTTATAACAAACTCCCATTCCCTTCAGGCAAATTCCAAGGTGTTTATTCCCACAATTATCACATATTGGAAAATTCTTCTTTTCCCTCGTCCCTTTATCCATCATTCTCTCTTCCATCCTTTTCTTCTCTTTTATCCCTTCAAATCCATATGACTCAAATAATTATCTACTTATCTTATTTACACATGATACTATTTATTCATATGTTGATAACACATGGGATACTATTTAACTTCTAAATTTTGGCTTAATACCATGAAAGATATGATCCTTATTACTCTTTGGATCATACGTATTGATGGAGTTCACATTCCTTCTACTGGGCGCCATTTCTATACAATGCCATAAACTAGTTTAGTTTATGAATCAAAATACATAATAACAAACTTTCAAACACTTAACATAAATTTAACTGTTTATGGATATAATCCATAATAATAAAAATGTTTTCTTTTAGGAAGTATATACTCATAACCCTTCAAAGTGGTTTGTAAAGAAAATGTGAATTATCCTAAGCATATCCACCGGGAGTGTCGTAACCAAGAGTGCAGCAAGGCCCGTTTTCGTGCACCAGTTCCTGTTTGAGTCTAGCTCAAAGCGGTGTTTTCGGGTTTTACCCCTAGGTACATCTGTGCCGGAGCCGCCTCTACCTGCTCGTATCCAGACAGGGATGTATTTCTCGGAAAACACACAACATCTCTACAATACCAAAATTCTAGGATGCTCTTTCTATACTAATCCTCAAAGTCTATCTTTGGGCTATGTGCTCTAATAAGAGTTTATCTAAATATAGCTTCCATGTTTAGTACTAACCTCCCTCTGATACCAACTGTAACGCCCCGACCCCAGCTACCCAGAGTCGGTGCATTACTTCATAACATTGGCATGATCAAAAATGATCAAGTCTCGAATGACTGATTAGTTTAGTAGACTTGGAAACACTAGATACATTCATAAGTCTTTCATTACATCTTAAAGTAAAAAAACTACAATAAAATGGCCTTCATAGTCCACACTCATATCCCTTTCTGACTATCCCTGCAGGTCATTCATAAAATACTTCTTCACATCCTGGAAAATATTAAAACATTGAAAGGGGTGAGCTCAGATGCTCAGTAAGGATAACAATATAGCGGAAGCTTTCATCAATAAACATAAACATTTAAGGCAATGTATAACTAAAACAAAAGCCTTCTAAACTTGAACTTCAACATAATATGGCAAAAGTAAAATGAGATAATGCCAGTTTCTTCTTCACATGGATATTATACTGGTCGAATGATCACATGCAATATCAATAACCACTTTAATAATGATGGAATGCATAATGCCAGACTATCATAACCACGTAGCCAAGGCCTCGTGCCAAGACCACAAATAATATTTTGTCAAGGCCTCGTGCCAAGACACTAGTTTGTCTCATGAGACCTGCCGATGCATCGAGGAGCTATAGCGGGCTCCACCAGTCACTTATTAAGTCCAATGCATTCCTCATATGAATAGGTTTAAACATATCATAAACCATAACATAATCATATCACATAAAACATGCATAAAGGAAACATAACATTTCCACATTTCAATCACAAGATATCAATACAACACATTGATATAATAAAAACACTTTCAAAACCATTTTCAATACCAAAATAAAAGAAAGGTAAAACATGGTATTTATTTTTCTTTTAAAAAAAGTATGGCTTGTAGAGAAAGCCGAAACTCAAATAATGGTCACGGCGGCGGAGAAGTCGTTGTCTCCGCATACGTACGACAAAAACATTCCCTTTTTTCATTTAGTAAATGCTTCGTATTAAATGATTCCTTTTGAATAAACGTAAAAGTCAAAGGGGTTTATACACCGTATAAAAGAAAGTTGTGTATAAAACCAAATATGCCTCAATGAAAGGAGATTGAGACAAAGTCCCTTACAAAGATCATTTTTTTAAATAAAATAGATATATTATGTGTATTAACTATAATTACACATAAAGAAAGTACAACTACAAGATAGGACATAAAAATATCATGACTTAATTTGAAAGTAGGAGATTAACCCAAAGAATGGAAGTTGGGTTAAGAAGTTCCCTTACCTTGCATCCTGTCCTGACTCGACCGTTATTTAACCTCCTGAATAATAAACTAGAATTAATTTCTATTTACTTAAGAACCTTTTTCATTTTCATTATTCCTTTTATATCCCTTATTACCATGTTATGAACATTATGTAATTATTTAAGTTTATAACGGTCATTTTGTCGATCTTAGGTACTTGAGTCAAAAATAAAATTCTTATAATTACAAGTTGTTCTTGTGGTGATATATCCATTATATCCAGAATTATATTCATGATATATATATCATATTACTCATATATATCCATTATATACATGCATTTATAAAATTCCATAACGTTTAGAGGTAAGAAATGAAATGCACCGTTCATGGAGACGGTAAGCCGTACGTACGCATGAACACTACTTTCATTTCTATTTCATATTTAATGAAATGAAATCATAATTATATAAAGGTATATTATAATTCCATTATAATATCATATATAATATCATTTACTCCATCCTTTATACATCCCACATATGGAATTAACGATTCAAATCACTTTGAGGGGGCGGTAGTCCGCACTTTCTAAAATGAAATTATCGCGTTTACCCATAATGGAAATCATAAAGTATACCATAAATGAAAAATACAGAAGAAAAAGTAAAATATAAACATAATATATATCATATATAAATATAGTGACATATTAATGGCCACCTTTGAAGGTGTTATATGAGTGTTGAACAATCATCGTTTCGTGAGGCAGAAATTCGCCATCCACAGAAACAGTATGTTCTTTAACCATTAGACGAAGGTGTGTGTAAGTGTAGCTCTAATAATTCTTATAAAAAAATCCTAGTACATTGAGGATACTGGTGTTGTTACAAAAGAAATGAATAAAAAGAGTTTAGGGGGTTGTATAAGCAAAATAAAACAAAACAACATTAGAGAAGACATTACCTTAAAATCGGGTAACTCTTTTTTTATTTGAGCCAAAGGCTTCCTTGGGAAGAGTTCTGCCCAAAGTGAGGCTTCTAGGAGTAAGAGGGGGAAGTTGGAAGAGTATTTGGGCAGAGTTTGGCCGAGCCAAATGACTTGAAAGTGTAAATAAGGTGGGAATGGTGGGGGCCTTTTATAAGTGGAGAGGAGGGGCACTTTTGGAATGTAATGAAATGTTATTTTATTATACATTGATTTTCGGATTATAAAGGTCCCACACTTGTATAATTCGAGGATAAGGTGATAAGGGTTCGAAATATACCCATCAAATAGTCTTTGGACAAGTTTAAGCCTTGGAGTTTACATTATCTTTTCATTTTATTAAAATCGTTAATTAATGAGGTAATCACTGCATCATCATGGTGTCATAAATAATTTAATTTATTTAATGTCTAAACATTATAAAAAAATTATTATCATGTAGTAAATCTTTTTATCTTTCTAATGAATATTTATAGTCAATAATATAACTTGTATAACCCCATTTAAAAATTGTTTTAGTAAAAAAACTCTTGTTTGTGACCTTTTTATTTTAACATTAAATAAAAAGTTATTTATGTCCTTTTGCTACCAAAGTGGCTCCATGGGGTCCCCAAGTTGACACATGGATTTTCTTGGTCGGCCATGACACATCCAATAGGGGTAGGACAAGTGTAAAGGTCATTCCATATTTTTATAATACTATTTTTACCATAAATTTCATTAATTACCTTTAATCGCGATTAACTGAACTTAAAAGTTACTATTCACCAAAAAATTATTTTAATCCCATTGAACCACATTTTAATTATTAATGACAACAATGCATGTCGGATTTTTGAAAATAAAATCACAGAAGTGTTAATGTTTCATTTAAACGAAAAATCAGTTTTTTAACTACCACTTAGTGGTTTCACTATTCATCAAAAATTGAAGTTTTTCAGAACAATGCCAAAATTTCACCCTAAGCTATAATTGATATTCCGAATTCAAAAATGGTATCTATTTTATAAAATTCCAAACATATAAGTTGCATTAATTAATTTTATAATTAATTACCGCTGTCACAACAAATAGCGTGTTTTTTAGAAACCATATATATCAAAAGATTGGCCATTGTTTATGTCCAAATTCAAAGTGAAATTAATTATAATGATCACCATTGGATAAAATGGTAAAAATATATTATAATTATAATTTAAAATCACTCAATATTATAATTTATCACTATAAAATACTTTGATTAAAAAAGTTGTTTTTAAGTATTTTTCACTATTCATAAAAATTTGGAAGTTCTCAGAAAAATTCAAAAAATTCAACATAGGCTAATTTCGATATTCCGAATCCAAAAACGAAGTCCATTTCGCAGGATAAAATTTATAAAATTTCAAAAATTAGGTATTACTATTCATAACGGCTACTTTGATTGGTTGTGGTGTGTGTTAGAACTCGAACTTGCGTAAAATGCAAGCTATTGCATTATTGAAAGAGAGGCGTATCGTTAAAGCTCGTGGTGTTACATAATTAATCTGAAATTACTACTATAGGTGAACTAATAGATCCAGCCTATAAACTCGTAGTGAATTGAATGGAGCTTTGTAAACTCATAATTCAATAGTTCTATTGAACTGCTCTTTATCCGAGATCTCCCAAGTGAACATTCAAAGAATGAACTCCATAATCATTGACACTGGACAAAAAAAATCATCACACCAAACCATAAAATAGGGATCAACAAGGGGTGAAAATTAACTAAATAAATAACCTTTTTATCAAGTTAAAATCAAGTCTCTACTATATATATATATATTACTCATATATTTAAAAATACATAATTAAAACAATTTGAAAAAAGTGTAAATATAATGGAATGCACTAATAACACCATACAAAAATCCAAATAAATCCATGGAAGTCATTAAATAATTCCATAAGTCAAACACAGACCCCTTTAATAATATGTAAAACCCCGTAAACTAGAATCACACAACTTTTAAATTTATATTTTTTCAATAAATAATGAACAAATAATTTATCTTCAAGAAAACCATAATTTCCATTTTATTAAGCATTTAGAATAAATGAAACATAATTTCTTATAAAAGTGAAATGGATTTATTAAAATAAAACAATTATGTCAATGGAAACCTGAAAGTGATCCTGTAAAATCATTGATGAGTCAAATTTAGATAACATATACTTCATTTATCTAATTAAAAAACATGTTTAGAACATTTAGAATCAAATGAAGTCTCAAATAAAGGAAACGAAATATAATTACCTATATCAACCGATGTAAGGGTTCATCCAAACCCTATATACCCTCTGGAATCCAGGGAAACAACAATAGAGACTCACCAGGGGGAATCAGTGTGCTATAGAAGAGGCTATCGAGATGGTCGCCGGATGAATAGGGAACGCCGAAGCAGGTCATGTCAACAAGGGGGATGCACATAGAGGAGGAGGAGGTGGTGGAAGTGGTAGCGGTGGAGGAGGATGAGTCGGTGGATGCAAAAGAGGAGAATGAGGCATCGTCGATAGGGGAGGAGGAGGAGGGGTTGCAGCGGAGGAGGGCTCGAGGGCATATGTGTCGGCTTCCACCTAGGCTTGAAAGTATGTGAGGGAGGAGGAGCATGTTATAGTTAATTTATTAATCCCCCGTGAACCTTTATCAGAGCTAGTTAAAAGAGCTGATAAAGGCATGTTTCAAAAGTGCTAAAAGAAGAATCACTAATAAAATATATCTTTATCAGCACTTTGTTAGTGCTGATAAAGATATTCCTTAATTAGTGACAAAAAAGAACTGATAAAGTGACTATTTATGGGTGATAAGATTACAACACCAATAAAGAAATCTTTTATCATCTCTATTTTAGCGCTGATAAAGGTCATCATTATCATCACTAAAAAAGAAATGATAAATGTATAAATTTAATAATTTATTTATATTATTATATGATTATTTAATAAGGTATATAGGATTAATATATATTTATTTATTAACAATTATAACTATAAATAAATATAAAATTCTTTATACTTATAATATTATAATTTATGTAATTATAAAATTATAAGAAATATAGTTATTATATCTATCATCATATAAATATATAAGATAAATATATTAATTATATATATTTAAAATATTATAGATATATATTACTATATTTCTTCTAATTTATAAAAGTTTTTATGAAATATAGTTATATATAACTAAAATCATATAAATATATAAAATAAATATATTAATTATATATATTTAAAAGATTATAGATATATATAACTATATTTCCCATAATTTTATAAATATTTTTATGAAATATTTTTTTATTTATAAATATAATTATAAATAAATAAATATAAATAATTATAAAACAATAAAAAATTTATATATCTAATATTTCTAAATTTTTTAATATATTTAACTAATATATCTATTATAATTTTAAAATAATTTAAATATATATGCATTTATTTATGACTATATATAAAATTTTTATTTTTTCCTCAATATTTGTATAAATGTTTATAAATATATTTATAAATATATATTTCTTTAATTATATAATAAATAGTAAATATATTTCTTATAAATTAATAATTATTTAAATAAATATATATTTATAAGTACTTATTGATAAATAGTTGTATATATTTGTAATGTAATCTATTTTATTATATATTTATAACATTATAAGTAGTATAGTAAATATATTTATTATAATTTTATAATTATTTAAATATATATAATAATCATTATATCTATAAATAGTATACATTTATAATTATTTGTATATAATTGTAAATATATATATATATATATTTATTAATAAAATTATAAATTTATAAGTACACTTTTATAATTATATTTATATATAGATATAATTATAATTAGAAGTGTATTTGAAAGTATTTATATATGTCAATTAAATTATAATAAAATATATTTATTATTTAAATATATTAAATGTCATTTAATAATTACATTTTATAGAACATATATAGTTCATATGGGTAACATTATGAATGAATCAATATACCACATCAATGGTCAATGTGATGTAATGTATAAATGAATATTCATGCATGATACATAACATATACGCATGTTCAATATATTCATTGACCAAATTTATTGAAAAACACAGATACATTCAATAATTTTAATTATTAATATATATTTTAATATGTATAATATATTTTTAAATAATATAACATAAATATATATACTAAATATAAAAAAATATAATAAATATAATGAATTAATCCAATAGATCTAATATGTCCAATAAATTAATCTAATAAATCTAATAAATATAAATATAATAAATCTGTAATAAATATAATAAATCTAATAAATATATTAAATATTTAATGTAATTTATTATAATTTTATAATTATTTAATTATATATATATTTAACAATAATCGTAGAAATAAGTTTTTCAATAAAAACATTATATATATATTTTTGAAATTTTTTAAAAATATATATTAATTCTAAACATGTGTTTTTTATGAATATAAATAAACATTATTTTTGAGTATAAATATAATAAATTTATATAAATTAAAAAAAAAATTATTAAAAACTTTTATCAATGCTAGTAATAGTGCTGATAAGGGGTACATTTATCAGTGATTTTAGCTAGCGCTGATAAACGTCCACCCCTTTATCAGCACTTTTTGCTTAGTACAGATAAAATAAAGCGCTTCCGTTGCCCTGTTTTGTGGTAGTGTGAGTGGTATTTATATTTGTTTAAATGAAAAAAACAAATATGGGTGGTCATAGAGACTCATTATGGGAAGGTCTTCAAAACTCATTTTGGGGTGGTTGGGAGAAATATTTATGGTGTGGTCATCAGACTAATATAAGCACATATTTTAGATTGGTTTTGATAATAATGGTGGGGATTCCATGAATTAGGAACCTGGATTATTGGTTCCATGAAAATTATAGAGTTCCTACAACATTCTAACTGTTGAGGGCTTGTGGGTTCTTTAATGGGTGTGGTTGAGTATCCCACACTATTGGTATAATGAACCGATCTTAAACATTACATAATCTTGAATTAAATGAATAATTAACATTGAGGATCTTTTTAGGTTTAGAGTTTTAGAGAATTAGTTCATAACTATTACATTACTTATCAAAAATTACAAGGTGGACACTTATACTCAGTTTCCATTTTTTTCATAAAATTAGAACTCTTGAAAAAAAGTTTCATGTCTAGTCCCATGTTTTAGACAACATGACTTTTCCATGATCCCATCCTTGAAATTATTCATCTTTAAGTCACATGAAAAACATTTCAAAACGTAGGATTAGCATAAAAAGATCAGTAAGGGTTATAAAACAGAGAAAGAAAACATTATTTCATCAATAAATACATAACATATGCTCTTTAACATAACTCATGAAATCATAAGATTTATATAGTAAACACAAATCATAAAGGTTACTTGAGGCATACATAACATACTTATGTTGTAGCTTTCACAACTACTTAGTGAGTTACCTTTGGAATACCCATCACTGTATATTCCCTAAATCTCTTAGGAGAAACATTCATGTTTTCCTCTGTTGCATTACCCAATTCATTGGAGAGCTATATTGGTCTCACCTACCATAGGTTTATCATAAAACCACCTGTATACATAACAATTTCCAATAACCATAACATATTCATAACTCATAAAATAAACACAAAGAAAAGATATGATTTCAACATTTCAATTACAATATATCATTTAAATATATTGACATAACAAATCCATTATCAAAAAAATTTTCAATAACAAAATACATAACAGAGTATATGGTATTTATTTTCCTTTTAAAAACATTATGGCTTGTTAAGGAAGTCAAAAGATCATATAATACTCTTGGTGGCGGAAAATGTCATTTTCACCACTTACGTTAAATGAAACATTATTTTTTGTCATTTTGTAAAAAACCTCATAGAAAAATATCCCCTTTTAATAAAATGAAATTTCAATGGTTTTTATACAGTTTATAAAATAATGTTGCGTCAAAAACAAAATATGCCTCAATGAAAGGAGATTGAGATAAAGTCCCTTACATTAGGTCCAACTTGACCCATCCGTTCTTTAATCTCATGAAAAATAAACAATTTAATTTATACATGATTTAGAACCTTTTTCAAGTTTATAATTCCTTTTAAATCACTTATTACCATATTTTAAACATTATGTAATCATTGAAGTTAATAATGGTCATTTTGTCGATATTTGGTACTTGGGAAAAAATGCACTTCTTATAATTACAAGTTGTTCATCTGGTCAAATGTTTATTGTATCCAAAATTAAATTAAATATTTCGATATCATATATATTATATAAATTTCATATATACATGTATTTATAATAGTAATTAACATTTATAGGTAATAAATGAAATGCACCGTTCATGGATATGGTAAGTCGTATGTACACATGAACGCTACTTTCATTTCTATTTCATAATTAATGAAATAAAAAAATAATGATACATAGGTATATTATAATTTCAGTATAATATTATATATACAATCTCAGTATCTCCATCCATTAAACTTTCCACGTATGGAATGAACGAGTCATATCACTTTGAGGGTGCGGTAGTCCGTACTTCCACAAATGATATTATTGTATTTACCTACTATAGAATACATAATGGTTTTCTATAAATGAAAAATAAATAAGAATAGACACAATATAAATATAATATATATCATATATATATATATTACCATCATAATATCCACCATAATAGGTGGTAGGAGAAGATTGAACAATCATCATTTCGTGGGGCGTTAGTTTTCCGTCCACATAAACAATATGTTATTTACCCATTAAATCGAGGTGTGTGTAAGTGTAGTTCGAATAATTCTCATTAAAACAACCTATTATATATAATATATTGGATTTTTTATAAAATAAATGAATAAAAAGAGTTTATGGTGTTGGAGAAGTAAAATAAAACAAAAGAAGTTAAGAGAAGATGTTACCTTTAAATCAGTTAACTCCCTTTGGTTTGAACCAAAATGGTTACTTGAAGTGAATTATGCCTAAGGTAAAGCTTCTTGGAGAAAGATATGGATCTTTAGAGCTTATTTGGGTAGATTATGGACTAGACAAGGGGCTTGATAGGTGTGAGTAAGGGGTTAGAGGTGAGTGTTATTTATAAGGGGGAGGAGGGGCTCTTTTGAAAAGTGTGAAAATATTATTTTATTATATAATGATTTCCAGTTTCTAAAAGGCCAAAACTTATTAAAGAAAAATATAAGATTACTCATGGTAAAAATAAAATCATCCAATAATAATTGGAAAGGTTTTGAATATAATTTTAATATTTATAATCTTATTTATTTAAATCATTTATTAATGAGGTAAACACTACATCATTATTTTGTCATAAATAATTTAATTTATATGATATCTAAAAATTATAAAGAAATAACATAATGTAGGAAGACATTTTAGATTTATAATGAATATTTATAGTCAAATATATAATTTATATAACCCCACATTAAAATTGTTTTAGTAAAACAATACATGTTTATGATATTTTTATTTTTACATTAAATAAAATGTTATTAATAACATTATCTTACCCAAGTGGCATTAAAAGGCCAAAAATATCACCCAAGGATGTCTTGGTCGGCCATTAATCATAAAATAAGTTTAGGACTTGTGTTAAGGTAATTTTATATTATTATAATATTATTTTTACCTTGAATTACACTTTTTAGCTTTAACCGTGGTAAATAAATGTCAAAAGATATTATTCACCCAAAAAATATTTTCGTCTTATTGAACCAAATTTTACTTATTGATAACAACCATGTATTTCATATATTAGAAATTAAATTCATAGAAGTTGTAAAATTTCATTTAATTGAAATATCTATCTTTTTATCTACTCCTCGGTGTTTTCACTATTCATCCAAAATTGATGTTTTTTAGAAAAATACCAAAAAATCAGAGTAAAATATATTTGATATTTTGAACAAAAAAATGATGTATATTTTAAAAAATTCAATACATATAAGTTTCATTAATTAATTTAAAATAAATTCTATTTTTCCAAAAAAACATGTTTTTAAGAAATAATAACTATCAAAAGATTGACGCTTGTTTATGTCCAATTTCAATGTGAAATTACATTCAATGAACAAAATTGAATGAAATGGTAAAACTATAATTTAATGATAGTTTAAAACCAATTAAAAAAATAATCTAACCATATAAATAAATTAGATTAAAAGGCAGTCTTGAATTAAAATACTGCATTTTTCACTATTCATTAAAAATGATTTTTATCAGAAAAATACAAAACATTTACCCAAAGTAAATTTTTATGTCCCAATTATAAAAAAAATTATTTTGTCAAATAGAACTTATAAAATTAACCAAAACTATATTTAAAGAGGGTTCTCCATTAAAAGGCGTAAAATCGACCTTTTGAAAATATTAGATTATTTATGCTTAAAATTTGATTAATTCACATTTAAAGCCTATAACTTTTGTTGGATAAAGGTAAAAACATTTAAAAACCACGTATAATCATATTTTAGTTAGTTCTGTTCATTCCTGCAATTACAATGGCTAGGTGTTGACTACCATTTTAAATAAAAATATAATAATATTATTATTTTTAGTATGACTTAGGCTTGTGTGCAACTTATGAATTCAACGAAACCAGTTATTGCGTATCAGGTACGCCATCGAAATTAGAAACCCCTTTAAATAAAAATTAATATTTTATTCACAAATATTAATAATTATGAAAATGTATTATTATTTATTTACTTGGGATGTTACATCCTTCCCTCCTTTGGAAATTGCGTCCTCACAATTTTTATTCACTTATAAAATAAGTGGGGGTATTTATCCTTCATAGAATTTTTAGATTCCCATGTTGCCTCCTCAACAATATGGTTTCTCCACAAAACCTTTACCTAGTGAGTTACCATATTTTTCAATACTTTCTCTCTTCGGTCAAGAATCTGGACTGGCTGTACCACATAAGAGAGATTCTCTTACAACTGAACTATCTATGGAATAAAAACATGAGATGGATCTGGAATATAATTTATCAACATTGAAACATGAAAAACATTTTGTAAATGGTATAAAAATAGAGGTAAATCCACACTATACACAAGAAATACAACCTTCTCCAGGGTTTCATAAGTTCCAATGAACCTCGTACTCAACATTGCCTTCTTACCAAAATGCATCACACCCTTCCATGGAGAAACATTGAGAAATACATGATCACTTAGCTCAAAAGAAATATCCTTCCTCCTGTTATCCGCATAACTTTTATCCCTACTCTGAGATGTTCTCATGCTCTTCTAAATTAACTGAACTTTTTTCTACCATCTCTTCAACCAATTCTAGTCTCATCAACTTCCATTCATCCACTTTATCCCAAAAAGCTGTAGTTCGACACCGCTTCCCATATAATGCCTCAAATGGATCCAATTGAATACTAGAATTAATGTTGGTATTATATGAAAATTCAACCAAATAAAGATGATGGTCCCAACATCCATGGTAATCCAGTGAACAATCACGTAGCATATCTTCCATGGTCTGAATTGTTCATTTTGACTACCCATATGATTGAGGATGAAAAGCTGTACTAAAATTTAATTCAATACCCAACGACTTCTGAAGGCCTTTCCCAAAGTTAGAAATAAACCTGGGATCATGATCAGATACAATGGAGTAGGGAACTCCATATAACCTAACAATATCTTTAACATACTGCCGTGAAAGTTGATCTAGAGACAAATTATCTTGAATAGGAAGGAAATGAGCAGATTTAGTCAACCGATCAACAACAACCCAGATTTCCTTATTACCATGAGATGTCTTCAGAAATCCCACAACAAATTCCATTGATATATTTTCCCATTTACACTATGGAACCGGTAAATACTGAAGCATCACTTTCGATAATTACCACTCTGTTTTAACCTATTGACAAGTCAAACACCTCACAGTAAAGTGAGCAATATCTCTTTTCATTACATCCTACCAGTTTTACTCCCAGGTATCTTTGTACATCTTAGTACTTCAATGATAAAATGAAAATGGATAAATATGATCTTTACATAACAACCCATTCATTAACTGTGAATCACAAGGCATGCATAATATCTTCCCAAATCTCAAAATCCAATCACTATCAATGTTAAAATCAGGAAACTTACCCTTCCGAACTAACTGTACCTTATTCTCCAACTCACTGTCTTCCTTCTATGCTTTAATAATTCAATTTGATAGAGATGATCTCACTGACACCTGAAACAAAACTGAGAAATTTACTACACCAAAAACATCAATGACAATGTTCATCAAATCAAAAACTGAAGTATCTCATTCCAAAAATAGCATGGTTAATGAATCATTACTTTTTTGACTCAAAGCATTAGACACTTTATTTTTTTTCGAATGGTATTGGATCATGCAATCATAATCCTTGATTAATTCCAACCATCTTCTATATCTCATTTTCAATTAATTATAAGTGAATATATACTTCAAACATTTGTGGTTAGTATATATTTTTCATTTTACTCCATACAAATGATGCCTCCAAATTTTTATAGGAAAACCATCAACAGCTAATTCCAAATCATTTGTCGTGTAATTTAACTCATGAGGTTTAAACTAAAGGGAAGCATAAGAAATAAAATAATCTTTCTACATAAGGAACCAACCATGTACTTTCAACGAAGCATCAATGTAGACAACATACTCACCATTTTTATAAGGTAGTTCCAAAACTAGAGCATTCACCAATATTCATTTCAATTCCAGAAAACAATCATCAAATTCTTTTTCCCAAATGAACTTAACACCTTTTAGAATTAACAAAGTCATTGAACTAGATAACCATGAAAAATTTTCAACAAACCTCCCGTAATAACCTATCGAACCAAGAAAACTACGAATCTCAGTTATATTTGTGGGTCTTTCCATTTTTCAATAACTTTTGTATAAGAAGAATCAATATTTATGCCATTTTTTAAAACAATGTGACCTTGGAATGAAATTAGTTGTAACCAAAACTCACACTTTCTGATTTTTCCACATAGTTTCATTTCTTTTATTGTTTGCAAGACAACCCTTAAATGACTTTTATGCTCCTCTTTACTTTTAGAATAATCAAATATATAACCAATGAACACAACCTCAAACTTATCCAAGAACTAACGTAAAATTATACTCATAAGATCCATGAATACAGTATGTTCATTGGTTAACCCAAAAGGAAATCCTAAAAATTCATAATGGCCATATCTAGTACGAAACACAGTCTTCAAAATGACTTATTCTTTTACTTTAAACTGATGGTACACCAACCTCAAATCAATCTTTGAAAAATACAAATCTCTCTAGAGCGGATCAAACCAATCATTAATGTGAGGAAAAGGATACTTTTTCTTTACAGTGATGTTATGAAATGCTCTAAAATCAATGCAAAGTCTCATTGAACCATATTTATTTTTAACAAATACTATAGGAGCACCCTATGGTGATGTTCTAGGTTGAATGAAACCTTTATCTAATAACTCTTACAAATTATTTTTTAACTCTAATAGTTCAATGTGAGCCATTCGATAAGGGGGTTTTAAAATTGGTTTAGCATCAGGAAACAAGTCAACAATAAATTCAACTTTCCAATCAGGTATAATACCATGAAACTCATCATAAAAAAACATCAAGTGTAACACCCTAGGTAAATAAAGAATATGAAATTTTCATATATTTGTGAATAAAATATTAATATGACTTTAAATGGGACGCTATGCTCGATGGCGTACCCAACACGCAACAATGAGTTTCTTGGGAATCTTACGTTGCACTCTAATAATAAAATAATATTATTTTAAATGGTAGTTAACATGTAGCCGTTGTATTGGCGGGAATAGATAGAAATAACTAAAATATGATTATATATGTTTTTTAATGTTTTTGTATTTATCCAATAAAAGATAAAGGCATAAAATACGGAAATAAGTCAACTTTAGGCGTATATGCCCTAGTTTTCACTAAAGGTTCACTTATCGCCTTTTGATGGCGAACCTTCATTAAATATAGTTTTGTTCACTCTTATACATTCTATTGGACCAAATAAAACTCTTCTTAAGAATAGGGACCTCAAAATTTACTTTGTAAATTTTTGGTATCTTTCCAATAAAGTTCATTTTTTTAAATGAATAGTGTAAAATGTTGTATTTTAATTCAAAACCTCTTTTTAATCTAATTTATTTATATGATTAGATTATCTTTTGAATTGGTTTTAAAGTGAAATTAGAATATATTTTTACCATTAAATACAATAGTGGTCGTTGGAATTAATTTCACTTTGAAATCAGACTTAAACTAGTGTCAATCTTTTGATACTTATTGTTTCATAAAAACACGCTATTTTCTTTGACAGCGGGAATTAATTATTGAATTAATTAATGTGACTTATATGTTTTGAATTTTGTAAAATAGACTTCTTTTTTGAATTCTGAATATCAAATATAGCTTAGGGTGAATTTTTGGGATTTTTCTGAAAAACTTCAATTTTTGATGAATAGTGAAACCACTAAGTGGTACTTATAAAAACTGATTTTTCCGTTTAAATGAAATTTTGCCATCTTTGTGTTTTGAATTTCAAAAATCCGACATACATGGTTGTCATTAAGAAGTAAAATGTGGTTCAATGGGATAAAAATAATTTTTTTGGTGAACAGTAACTTATTAAGTTTTTAATCACGATTAGTGGTAATTAGTGTAGTTTAAGGTAAAAATAATGATTTAATAATATAAAATGACCTAGACACATATCCTAACATTATTGGATGTGTCATGGCTGACCAAGACAATCAATGGGTCAACTTGGGGACCCCATGGAGCCACTTGTTTGGGAAATGACATAAATAACTTTTTATTTAATGTAAAAGTAAAAATGACACAAACATGAGATGTTTTACTAAAATTTTTTTTACATGGGGTTATACAAATCAGATTTTTGACTATAAATATTAATTGGAAAGATAAATATATTTCCTACATCATAGTATTTTTTTATAATTTTTAGACATTAAATAAATTAAATTATTTATGACATCATGATGATGCAGTGATGACCTCATTATTTAACGATTCAAATAAAATGGAAAGATAATGTAATATCTAAGACCTACACATGTACAAAACCTATTGGATGAGTGTATTTAGAACCCTTATCACATTATCCTCGAATACATCAATGTGGTACCTTTAAAATCCGAAACGCTTTTGAAAATAAAGTAACATTTTTTAACTTTACAAGAGTGCCCCTCCTCTCCTCTTATAAAAGGCCCCCACCTCTACCTCCTTACCCACACTCCCAAAGCCTTTGGCTCGGCCCACCTCTGCCCATTTTGTCTCTCCAATTCCCTATCTTACTCCTTTAAGCCTCACTTTGGGTAGAAGACTTCCCAAAGAAGCCTTTGAGCTCAAACCAAAGGGAGTTACCCGATTTTAAGGTAATGTTTTCACTTGAGTACTTTTGTATTATTTTGCTTCTCCAACCCCCTAAACTCTATTTATTCATTTCTTTTGTAACAAATAAAGTATCATAAATATACTAGGATGTTGTTATAATAATTATTCAAGCTATACTTACACACACCTATATCTAATGGTTAAAGAACATACTGTTTCAGTGGATGGCGAATTTCTGCCTCCCGAAACGATGATTGTTCAACATTCTTTTAACACCTTCAAAGGTGGACATTAAGATGACACTATATTTATATATGATATATAATATGTTTATGTTTTACTTAAGCTTCTGTATTTTTCATTTTGGGCATACCTTTATGGTTTCCATTATGGGTAAACGCGATATCTTCATTTAAGGAAGTGCGGACTACCGCCCCCACAAAGTGATTTGATTCGTTAATACCATATGTGGTACGTATAAAGGATATATTTAATGATATTATATATGATACCATACTGGAATTAAAATACTATTATGTATCATTATGTTTTAATTCCATTAAATATGAAATAGAAATGGAAGTAGCGTTCATGCGTACGTACGGCTTACCGTCTCCATGAACGGTACATTTCATTTCTTATCTCAAAATATTATGTAATATTATAAGTACATATATATAATGTATATATATGTAATATATTACATCTAAATTATGGATATCATTCTGGAATTATAACATATATATATTTATATCTCATTTTGTTTTAATTCCATTAATATGACAAAAAAATGAAAGTAGCGTTCATGCGTACGTACGGCCTACCGTCTCCATGAACGGTGCTTTTCGTTTTTTATCTCCAAATGATATGGAGTAGTATGAAATGAATATTTAATGGATATATATGATATTTTAATCATTAATACTATTCTGGAAATTATTTACTTATAACTACATGGGCAATCTTTTTTCAAACAAGTTCATTTTTGACTCATGTACCAAACATCGGCAAAAATGTCTGATATGAACTGACATTATTAAATAATTATTATAAAATTATAATATGTGATATTAAATGAATAATAATATCTAAATGAGTTACTTAGGAAATTTATTAATTGACCAAAGTTTATTATTCAGGAATATAAAGAAACGAACAAGACAAGTTGGACTTGAGGTAAAGGATCTTACTCCTCTCTTTCTTTTTAAGTACACTCTTTTATGTCATTCCCTGTAAAGCTCATCTTTCTTGTTATTGGGATGTTATTTTATATCACACTTACTGTAATTTTTATGTTCATGAGATGAGAGACCCTATTCTCTCTCATCAATCCATTTTGGAAGTTTTGAGTGGCGCCGTTAGGCTGCCGAATTTTCGTAAGAGATCTAACCTCTCTCTTTCTTTTTAAGTACTCTCCTTTATGTCACTTCTTTTAAGCTCCTCTTTGTTATGTTGGGGGATGTTCTTTTATATTCCTCTTTCTATAAACCTTAATTTAATATGATGAGATACCCTATTTGATCTCATCAATCCATTTTTGTAAGTTTTATGTGGCGCCGTTAGGCTGCCGAGTTTTCGTAAGGGATTTTTCATCTCACTTTTATTCCTGTGAGATTTATGCTACATTTGCCACAATTTCCTTTGAGTGGTGTATATACTTCCCATTATTCTACTCTTTGTGTAATATACTTTCGTTTATAAGTATTTACATCAATGATGTATTGTCCTTCTTTCATGGGGTGTATGTTTTGAAAGATACCCAAGTCGTTAAGGGAACCTTTCACCCTCATTTTTTTTAAAAGAATTCTTTTGTTGGGTCTTTTAATTTACATATTGTTATGTTGGGATATGTTCTCATATATCCTTATTGATTTAAATTTTATGTCCAAGTGATGAGATACACTTTTTATCTCTCATCAACTCATTTTTATGTGACGCCGTTAGGCTGTCAAGGGAACTTCTTAACCCAATTTCGATTTCTTTGGGTTCAACATGTAGTTATTGAATATGTCATCCTTTGAATATGTGTGAATGACCTTTTATTGTTTTACACTTAATATCCAATTATATTGGGTGTATTTATATTTTCCACACATAATTTTGAGATTGATTTATCCTTAATTTAAGGATACCTTCTTTATAAGGGATTTCATCACATTTTACATCTCTATTGAGACTTCATTGTTGTTATGCACCAATTCACTCTTATATGGTGTATATACTGTCCTTTGGAATATTATATCATGAATCTATTTATTCTCATGATATTATAAAGTTCTGATTAAATGTTATTCCTCAATTATTGTATTCAAGTGTCTCTAATTTTGGTAAAAACCCTTTAACCAAAATATCACTTTAAATGTTTTAATGATTTGTTCTTATTAATATACATGTTTTCAAAATGGTTTTAAGGATTTATTTATATGAATATTAATGGTTTAAAATGTTAAAAGATTCAATGTGGTATGGGACACTTTGATTCAAAAATCTCTTTATTAAATGTTTTAAATGGTTTTGGAAATGGTTTCTTTTTGAATGGATTCATTATTTCAATATCCTAAAATGTTATATTGTGATTGAAATGTGGAAATGTTATGTTTCCTTTATGAATGTTTTATGTGATATGTTTATGTTATGGTTCTTGGGCATTGTTATGAAAACGGGTGGTTCCGTGATAAACTAAGGGCGGGTGACCCCGATATAGATCTCCAATGCATTGGGTAACACGAAGGAGTGAAACATTAAGGTTTCTCCGAAGAGATTTAGGGAATATACTGTGATGGGTATTCCAAACGTAACCAAGAGGGTTACTCCCTACGTAAGAATGTTATGAATGCCTCAAGTTACCTTTATGTCTTATTTTTTCTATGATTTATTCATGGTTTGATGAGGTATGTTAAAGTGCCTATGTTTTATGGGTAAAGTATGATTTCATTCTTATGTATATATGAAATCATGTTTCCTTTCCATATTTTTATAACCCTTACTGAGCTTTTTATGCTCATCCCAAGTTTTTGAAATGTTTTTCATAGGTCAAGGGAAAGGTACATGATGTGATGATAGTGTCAAGGATGTGTCAAGAAAGAATCCATGTTTTATTTTCAATATGTTTCCGTTGATGGGAAGAATGGATACTGTCTTTTATGTAACCACGTTGTTTAAATGTGGAATGTAATGCAAGTTTCATGATCTAATTCTCTAAAACTCTAAACCTGAAAATATCCTCAATGTGTAATCTTGTAATAACTCAAGATTAAGTAAGGTTTAAGGATAGGGCTTTATAGTTGGTATCAAAGGTCGGTTTAGATAACTTTAGAGGTTAGGGTATTCTTTAAGCATAAGTGACATTAACATAATGGTTAGGATTTCAGAAAGAGTCCTAGTTTTAGATAAAATGAATGAGTAAGTGTATCTTAGTGTTTACCTTCCTCATTAGTACATGATGGTTTTGTTGATATACTCACACTGACATTTCTGTTTTTAGTGAATGGATGGATCTAGTAGGAACCAAAGAGACAACAGGTTTGAAGGAAACTGTGGTGGTTCTATGATTAAGATACTAGATAAAATGGGGGATTCAATGAGGAAACTCGTGGTTGTTCTAAACCAACTATCAAGGAGTCATGATCAACCACTTGAACCTTGGTATGATCTTTAATGCATCATGTACGAGATAACCAATCCATGTGGAAGTTAAGGTAATAATTATAAAGGTAACCATTAGAGTTTATATGATCCTTACTTTTGAGGTAATTATGGGTTATTATATGATATGCTGGAAAATGAAAGGCATGAGATAAACTTGAGGTTAAAATATGTTATGATCATTTTTGATGATTTTATCTCTTTTGGGGAATGATTTAAGAATTATATAGTTTTGGAAAAAGGACAACACACAGACCGTGTGACAACCCTTCGCGTCGGACAAGGCTGCGGGAATCGAACCCACAACCAAAGTGCGACTGGTATTTATCGCTTACCACTGGACTACGTGAAGTCCCTGATTAGTTTGACTGATTCTTTTTAGTTATATGATTTTATGAATTAAGAGTAAGTTGATTTTGGGTTATTTATGAAAATGATTAACCTATCATGGAGGGCATGTGATTAGGTTAATTACTTTTCAATACGAGACTTTAGGAGCAACTGACGTTGTTTGGAGATAAATGTTACGATTTAACTTGGAAGACTATGTGACTAAATCTTTCAAATATTTGGGTTTCAATCTTAGATTGGATTACTTTCAAGAATTTTATGGACAAATTTTTTATCAGATGGTCCTCGTTGGACTTTGGGTTTTGTTGGACAAATTTTGAGATTAAGAATAGATTTTATTTTTATAAAGGGTTATCCTTTTTTGGATTATCTGACCTTGTACTAACCTTTCTAGTTTTGGTTTTGGTTAAAGCCTAAAGACATGGGATGTATATAGTTCTCTTTTTTGGATTAGGTGATTCTCTAGAAGTTTATTATAGTACTCTTAATGCGAAGAAGTATCCCTAAATACTCGTCTTTTGGAAAAAATATGAGTTTGATTAAGGAATCTAGTAAAAGTTGAAAGTCAACATGATAAGTGATTATGTTTCCTTATGAATAAATTCCTCAATAAAAAGTAACTTAAAACAAAAATGTTGTCTATTAACTTTTCCTACTGGGGAACCCAACACCGTTTAACCCATCACAAGTTTGTGATTTTCTTATTGTTAACTTTCTCCTAAACATGTTTTCTATCACTCTCCATCAGAACATGACCCTATGTTTTCTCCTCCATGTCCATGTTTTCCTACATGGAGTCCTAGTATGGGTTAACTCGGGTGACCTATGTACTTATCTTTCTTTATTTTAAAGTGATTGTTTTACCAACTGTAACACCCCGAGCTTCCACAATACGCTTCTCATTCAATAATGCAATATCTTGCATTGTACGCAACTTCGAGTTCTAAAACACCGCGAGTAATCAAAGTAGCCGTTATGAATAGTAATAACCACGTTTTAAATTTATAGAAATTTTATATTTCAAAATGGACTTCATTTTTTTATTCCTAATATTGAAATTAGCCTATGTTGAATTTTTTGTAATTTTCTGAGAACTTCCAAATTTTTATGAATAGTGAAAAATACTTAAAACAACTTTTTTAATAAAAATAATTTATAGTGATAAGTTATACTATTGAGTGGTTTTAAAGTATAATTAGAATATATTTTTACCATTTTATCCAATGGTGTTCATTAGAATTAATTTCACTTTGAAATTGGACAAAATCAATTGTCAATCTTTTGATATAAATTGTTTCTTAAAAACACGCTATTTGTTGTGACAACGGGAATTAATTATAAAATTAATTAATGCAACTTATATGTTTTGAATTTAATAAAATAGATATAATTTTTGAATTTGGAATATCAATTATAGCTTAGGGTGAAATTTTGGCATTGTTCTGAAAAACTTCAATTTTTGATGAATAGTGAAACCACTAAGTGGTAGTTAAATAACTGATTTTTCGTTTAAATGAAATATTACCACTTTTGTGTTTTGATTTTCAAAAATCAGACATACATGGTTGTCATTAAGAAGTAAAATGTGGTTCAATGAGATTAAAATAATTTTTGGTGAATAGTAACTTTTAAGTTCTTAATCGCGATTAGAGGTAATTAGTGTAGTTTAAGGTAAAAATAATGTTTTAATAATATGAGATGAGCTTGACACATGTCCTAACCTCATTGGATGTGCCATGGCCGACCAAGACAATCCATGGGTCAACTTGGGGACCCCATGGAGCCACTTTAGTTAGAAAATGACATAAATACCTTTTATTTAATGTTAAAGTAAAAAATGACACAAACATGAAATGTTTTACTAAAACAATTTTTACATAAGGTTATACAAGTCATATTTTTGACTATAAATAGTAATTGGAAATCTAAAAATATTTCCTACATCATAGTATTTTTTTTATAATTTTTAGACATTAAATAAAATAAATCATTTATGACATCATTATGATGCAGCGATGACCTCATTATTTAACGATTTTAATAAAATGAAAAGATAATGTACAATCCAAGGCTTACACTTGTCCAAAGACTATTGGATGGGTATATTTCGAACCCTTATCACCTTATACACGAATTATATAAGTGTGAGACCTTTATAATCCGAAAATCATTGTATAATAATGTAAAATTTTCTTACTTTCCAAGAGTGCCCCTCCTCTCCTCTTATAAAAGGCCCCCACCTCTACCACCTCATTCACACTTTCAAGCCATTTGGCTCGGCCAAACTCTGCCCAAATACTCTCCCAACTTCCCCCTATTACTCCTAGAAGCCTCACTTTGGGAAGAACTCTTCCCAAGGAAGCCTTTGGCTCAAATCAAAAAGAGTTACCCGATTTTGAGGTAATGTCTTCTCTAATGTTGTTTTCTTTTATTTTTCTTCTCCAACCCCCTAAACTCTTTTTATTCATTTCTTTTGTAACAACAACAGTATCCTAAATATACTAGGATGTTTTTATAAGAAGGATTCGAGCTACACTTACACACACCTACATCTAATGGTTAAAGAACATATGGTTTATGTGGATGGCGAATTTCTGCCTCACGAAACGATGATTGTTCAACACTCATATAACACCTTCGAAGGTTGCCATTAATATGTCACTATATTTATATATGATATATAATATTTTTATGTTTTACTTATACTTCTGTATTTCTCATTTATGAAATACTTTATGATTTCCATTATGGGTAAACGCGATAATTTCATTTTAGGAAGTGCGGACTACCGCCCCCTCAAAGTGATTTGAATCGTTAATACCATATGTGGGATGTATAAAGGATGTAGTAAATGGTATTATATGCTATATTATACTGGCACTATATTATACATTTATATAATTATGATTTAATTCCATTAAATACGAAATAGAAATGAAAGTAGCGTTCATGCGTACGTACGGCTTACCGTCTCCATGAACGGTGCATTTCATTTCTTACCTCTAAATGTTACGTAATATTATAAATGAATGTATATACTGTATATATATGATATATATGATATCTAAATCATGAATATAATTCTGGATATAATGGATATTTCACCACATGAACAACTTGTAATTATAAGAAGTTTATTTTTGACTTAAGTACCAAAGATCGACAAAACGACCGTTATTAACTTAAATAATTACATAATGTTCATAACATGGTAATAAGTGATATAAAAGGAATAATGAACATGAAAAAGGTTCTTAGGTAAATAGAAATTAACTCTAGTTTATTATTCAGGAGGTTAAAGAACGGTCGAGTCAGGACAAGACGCAAGGTAAGGGAATTTCTTAACCCAATTTCCATTCTTTGGGTTAATCTCCTACTTTCAAATTATGTCATGATATTATTATGTCATATCTTGTATTTGTACTTTCTTTATGTGTACTTATAGTGAATACACATAATAGACCTATTTTATTTTAAAAATGATCTTTGTAAGGACTTCGTCTCAATCCCCTTTCATTGAGGCATATTTGGTTTTATACACAACTTTCTTTTATACGGTGTAGAAACCCATTTGACTTTTACTTTTATTCAAAAGGAATCTTTTTATACGAAGCATTTTACTAAAAGACAAAAAGGGAATGTTTTTCTTTCCGTACATATGCGGCGACAACGACTTCTCCACCGCCGTGACCATTATTTGAGTTTCGACTTCCTCTACAAACCATCATTTTTTTAATGAAAAATAAATACAAAGTTTTAACTTTCTTTTATTTTGGTATTGAAAATGGTTTTTAAAGAGTTTTTATTATATCAATGTGTTGTATTGATATCTTGTGATTGAAATGTGGAAATTTTATGTTTCCTTTATGCATGTTTTATGTGATATTATTATGTTATGGTTTATGATATGTTTAAACCTATTTATATGAGGAATGCATTGGACTTAATAAGTGACGGGTGGAGCCCGCTATAGCTCCTCGATGCATCGGTAGGTCTCATGAGACAACTAGACGTGGAATTGGCTGAGGCCCTTTCCCAATTTGATTTATGGTTTTGGCCGAGGCATTAATCATTTTAGACGTCTTGGCTGAGGCCTAGACAAAATGTTTCAGAATGTCTGGTATTATGCATTCCATCATTATGAAAATGGTTATTGATATTGCATGTGATTATTCGACCAGTAGAATATCCATGTGAAGAAGTAAATGGCATTATATCATTTTACTTTTGCCATATTATGTTGATGTTCAAGTTTAAAAGGCTTTTGTTTTAGTTATACATTGCCTTAAATGTTTATGTTTATTTATGAAAGCTTCCGCAATATTTTTATCTTTACTGAGCATCTGAGCTCACCCCTTTCAATGTTTTAATATTTTCCAGGATGTGAAGAAGTATTTTATGAATGACCTGCAGGGATAGTCAGAAAGGGATATGAGTGTGGACTAAGGAGACCATGTTACTGTAGTTTTCATTTTTATGATGTAATGTAATGTTTACAAATGTATCTAGTGTTTCCAAGGCTACTAAACTAATCGGTCTTTTGAGACTTGATCTTTTGTGATCATGCCAATGTTACGAAGTAATGCACTGACTCTGGGTAGCTGGGGTCGGGGTGTTACAGTTAGTATCAGAGGTAGTTTAGTACTAACCTTGGAAGCTAGATTTAGATAAACTCTGATTAGAGCACATAGCCCGAAGATAGACTTTGAGTATTAGTATAGAAGAACTTCCTAGAATTTTGGTATTATAGAGATTTTGTGAGTTTTCCGAGAAATACATCCCTGTCTGGATACGAGCAGGTAGAGGTGGCTCTGGAACAGATGTACCTAGGGGTAAAACCCAAAAACACTGCTTTGAGCTAGACTCGAACGGGAACTGGTCCACGACAACGGGCCTTGCTGCACTCTTGGTTACGACACTCCCGGGGGATATGCTTTGGATAATTCTCATTTTCTTTATAAACCACTATGAAGAGTTATGAGTATATACTTCCTCAAAGAAAACATTTTTATGGATTATATCCATAAATAGTTCAATTTATGTTAAGTATCTTACAAGTATGGAATTATGTATTTTGATTCATAAACTAATATAGTTTATGCCATTGTTTAGAAATGGCGCCTAGTGGAAGGAATGGAAACCGTATCAATGCACGCACTCCGTGTAGGGATTTCCCTCCTGCTCAAGATAATTATTGTGGATCTGGAGATACAACTAGTGCTGATCAACTTATTACCATACTGGGACAACTCACTCAGGTTATGAATAATAACCTTACTTGTATGGAGCACCCTGATCCGCAACGTGGAGGATCAATGTTAGACCGCTTCATGAGGCAACAACCACCAACATTTAATGGGGGTACAAATCCATTAGTAGCTGAGCAATGGATAAACTCCTTAGAGAAAATATTCCACACCTTGGGGAGTAGTGAAAGGGAAAAGGTTATCATGGCAGTTTACCGCCTCACTGGAGATGCTGATCAATGGTGGTCATTGATTCAAAACACAAAGGAAGATGATGACATATCGAATATGGAATGGAGGGAGTTCAAAGATCTTTTCTTAGAAAAATACTTTCCTCATGACCATAGAGCAGATATGGAAAGGCAATTTCTGAGTCTGAGGCAGAAGGAGGATGAGAATGTTGCAAAGTATGAGGCTAACTTTACAAGGTTAGAGAGGCATGATACAAATTATATACATAACCCAAGAGGTAAGATTGATCATTTCTTTGATGGGTTAAAACCATCTCTCCGTCGAGCTTTAGTATCACAATCATTCTCAACATACGAAGATATTGTCTCATGTGCTATCAAGACAGAAAAGGAATTCTCTAAGTCTTATGACAACAAAGTAAAGTAAGAGAAGAAGAGAACGGTGGAACAAGAGACAGATAAATGGAAAAAGGGAAAGAAGGATTTTCCATTATGTGATAATTGTGGGAAGAATCACCCTGATACATTTCTAAAAGGAATGAGAGTTTTTTATAAATGTGGAGAAAAAGGTCACCAGGCTCGTGATTGCAAGGGAAAGAAAGAGGCTATCAAAGTTGAATGCTACAATTGTAGAGAAATGGGTCATTATGCAAATGAATGTCCTAAGCATCAGAGAAACTTACCTCAGAAAAGGCCAAGGGATCAAGGAAAATCTTATGCTGTTACTACAGTTGAAGCAGAATAATTAATGTATTGGTGATTTTGGACTCATGGATTATATTCTGGTTATTAGAATAATGTGATATATATATATAAGGATTGTACTGCAGTACTTGTTTATTTCAGTAAGGTTTTAATATGATGAAGGTAATCATATTTTTAGTATGTGACAAAAAGAGAAACTTCAATTTGTTTGGGGAATCTAATAAATTGATTTTGGAATTAAGAGACCTTTTAGAGAAAGTCTGGACAGAGGTATTTTGGATAACTATAAAGGTTGGAGTGGATTAAGTTTATCTTTGGATAGTATTGTTTAAGGTTAAAAAATTTATGAAGATTATTTTTGGAATATTATAATACTATAGTTTTAGGAAAAGGACAACCTGCAGGGTGGGGCATAACCCATCGCGTCGGACAAAGCTGCAGGAATCAAACCCACAATCATAGTGCGACAGGCCTTTATTTCCTACCACTAGCCTACAGGAAGTCCCTGGTTATTAAAAAATAATTTTACTAATCTAAATGGTATGTGTTAACATTTGGAACCTTATACAATTAGGATAAGTATAATATTTTTGAGTTATATTATCTTTTTGAGTGAAAGATGAGTTGAAGGTTGAAACTCTAATTGTCAAGCATAAATATATATATACCTATCTCTTATTCAATGAATAAATTAATTCTTAAACTTTAGTAAAGGGATATTAAAACAAAAAAATTTGTTATCCTAATACCTTATGTCTTGTTGAACTGATGATATTTTAAATCAACATAGATTGAAGGCTTTGAGGCCCTCAATTTGACAGTTGATTGTGATTGATGACCTCAATCACTCCCTAAAAATATTTACGTTTTTCCTCCAATTATATGTCTCTAATTGCCACCAATGTTCTCTTAATCGAGATCATAATTGGGGGGTGACTTTTTCATTTCTCTTTCCCTCTTATTAAGGCTAAATTTTATTAATCTTATTTCTGATGTGGGTTTTCCACAAAGGTATTTTCTATTTTCAACCTTTTATTTTCGAAGAACATTATCAAATTGTGAGGACGCAATTTATTGAAGGAGGAGAGAATGTAACACCCCGGGCTTCCACAATACGCTTCTCATTCAATAATGCAATAGCTTGCATTGTACGCAACTTCGAGTTCTAAAACACCGCGAGTAATCAAAGTAGCCGTTATGAATAGTAATAACCACTTTTTAAATTTATATAAATTTTATATTTCAAAATGGACTTCATTTTTTTATTCCTAATATTGAAATTAGCCTATGTTGAATTTTTTGTAATTTTCTGAGAACATCCAAATTTTTATGAATAGTGAAAAATACTTAAAACAACTTTTTTAATAAAAATAATTTATAGTGATAAGTTATACTATTGAGTGGTTTTAAAGTATAATTAGAATATATTTTTACCATTTTATCCAATGGTGTTCATTAGAATTAATTTCTCTTTGAAATTGGACATAATCAATTGTCAATCTTTTGATATAAATTGTTTCTTAAAAACACGCTATTTGTTGTGACAACGGGAATTAATTATAAAATTAATTAATGCAACTTATATGTTTGGAATTTAATAAAATAGACATCATTTTTGAATTCGGAATATCAATTATAGCTTAGGGTGAAATTTTTGGCATTGTTCTGAAAAACTTCAATTTTTGATGAATAGTGAAACCACTAAGTGATAGTTAAATAACTGATTTTTCATTTAAATGAAATATTACCACTTTTGTGTTTTGATTTTCAAAAATCCGACATACATGGTTGTCATTAAGAAGTAAAATGTGGTTCAATGAGATTAAAATAATTTTTGGTGAATAGTAACTTTTAAGTTCTTAATCGCGATTAGAGGTAATTAGTGTAGTTTAAGGTAAAAATAATGTTTTAATAATATGAGATGAGCTTGACACATGTCATACCCTCATTGGATGTGCCATGCCCGACCAAGACAATCCATGGGTCAACTTTGGGACCCCATGGAGCCACTTTAGTTAGAAAATGACATAAATACCTTTTATTTAATGTTAAAGTAAAAAATGACACAAACATGAAATGTTTTACTAAAACAATTTTTACATAAGGTTATACAAGTCATATTTTTGACTATAAATAGTAATTGGAAAGATAAAAAGATTTCCTACATCATAGTAGTTTTTTTATAATTTGTAGACATTAAATAAATTAAATCATTTATGACATCATTATGATGCAGCGATGATCTCATTATTTAACGATTTTAATAAAATGAAACGATAATGTACAATCCAAGGCTTACACTTGTCCAAAGACTATTGGATGGGTATATTTAGAACCCTTATCACCTTAGACACGAATTATATAAGTGTGGGACCTTTATAATCCTAAAAGCATTGTATAATAATGTAACATTTCCTTACTTTCCAAGAGTGCCCCTCCTCTCCTCTTATAAAAGGCCCCCACCTCTACCACCTCATTCACAATTTCAAGCCATTTGGATCGGCCAACCTATGCCCAAATACTCTCCCAACTTCCCCATCTTACTACTAGAAGCCTCACTTTGGGCATAACGCTTCCCAAGGAAGCCTTTGGCTCAAATCAAAAAGAGTTACCCGATTTTGAGGTAATGTCTTCTCTAATGTTGTTTTGTTTTATTTTTCTTCTCCAACCCCCTAAACTCTTTTTATTCATTTATTTTGTAAAAAAAACAGTATCCTAAATATACTAGGATGTTTTTATAAGAATTATTCGAGCTACACTTACACACACCTACATCTAATGGTTAAAGAACATACGGTTTCTGTGGATGGCGAATTTCTGACTCACGAAATGATGATTGTTCAACACTCATATAACACCTTCAAATGTGGCCATTAAGATGTCACTATATTTATATATGATATATAATATGTTTATGTTTTACTTATGCTTCTGTATTTCTCATTTATGGCATACCTTATGACTTCCATTATGGGTAAACGCGATAATTTCATTTTAGGAAGTGCGGACTACCGCCCCCTCAAAGTGATTTGAATCGTTAATACCATATGTGGGATGTATAAAGGATGGAGTAAATGGTATTATATGATATATTATACTGGAACTATATTATAAATTTATATAATTATGATTTCATTCCATTAAATACGAAATAGAAATGAAAGTAGCGTTCATGCGTACGTACGGCTTACCGTCTCCATTAACGGTGCATTTCATTTCTTACATCTAAATGTTACGTAATATTATAAATGAATGTATATACTATATATATATGATATATATGATATCTACATCATGAATATAATCTTGGATATAATGGATATTTCACCACATGAACAACTTGTAATTATAAGAAGTTTATTTTTGACTCAAGTACCAAAGATCGACAAAACGACCGTTATTAACTTAAATAATTACATAATGTTCATAACATGGTAATAAGTGATATAAAAGGAATAATGAACACGAAAAAGGTTCTTAGGTAAATAGAAATTAACTCTAGTTTATTATTCAGGAGGTTAAAGAACAGTCGAGTCAGGACAAGACGCAAGGTAAGGGAATTTCTTAACCCAATTTCCATTCTTTGGTTTAATCTCCTACATTCAAATTATGTCATGATATTATTATGTCATATCTTGTATTTGTACTTTCTTTATGTGTAATTATAGTTAATACACATAATAGACCTATTTTATTTTAAAAATGATCTTTGTAAGGACTTCGTCTCAATCCCCTTTCATTGAGCCATATTTGGTTTTATACACAACTTTCTTTTATACGGTGTAGAAACCCCTTTGACTTTTACGTTTATTCAAAAGGAATCTTTTTATATGAAGAGTTTTACTAAACGAAAAAAGTGAATGTTTTTCTTCCCGTACATATGCGGCGACAACGACTTCTCCACCGCCGTGACCATTATTTGAGTTTCGGCTTCCTCTACAAGCCATCATTTTTTTTAATGAAAAATAAATACAATGTTTTAACTTTCTTTTATTTTGGTATTGAAAATGGGTTTTAAAGAGTTTTTATTATATCAATGTGTTGTATTGATATCTTGTGATTCAAATGTGGAAATTTTATGTTTCCTTTATGCATGTTTTATGTGATACGATTATGTTATGGTTTATGATATGTTTAAACCTATTCATATGAGGAATGCATTGGACTTAATAAGTGACGGGTGGAGCCCGCTATAGCTCCTCGATGCATCGGTAGGTCTCATGAGACAACTAGATGTGGAATTGGCCGAGGCCCTTTCCCAATTTGATTTATGGTTTTGGCCGAGGCCTTAATCATTTTAGACGTCTTGGCTGAGGCCTTGACAAAATGTTTCAGAATGTCTGGCATTATGCATTCCATCATTATGAAAATGGTTATTGATATTGCATGTGATTATTCGACTCATAGAATATCCATGTGAAGAAGTAAATGGCATTATCTCATTTTACTTTTTCCATATTATGTTGATGTTCAAGTTTAAAAGGCTTTTGTTTTAGTTATACATTGCCTTAAATGTTTATGTTTATTTATGAAAGCTTCCGCAATATTGTTATCTTTACTGAGCATCTGAGCTCACCCCTTTCAATGTTTTAATATTTTCCAGGATGTGAAGAAGTATTTTATGAATGACCTGCAGGGATAGTCAGAAAGGGATATGAGTGTGGACTAAGGAGACCATGTTACTGTAGTTTTCATTTTTATGATGTAATGTAATGTTTACAAATGTATCTAGTGTTTCCAAGGCTACTAAACTAATTGGTCTTTCGAGACTTGATCTTTTGTGATCATTCCAATGTTACGAAGTAATGCACCGACTCTGGGTAGTTGGGGTCGGGGCGTTACACCAACTCTTGTTCCGATGTGGGACTTTCAAGGATGTTTCCAAGCGCAATTTTAAAATAGCGAGGACGCAATTCCCAAAAGGGGGGAAGGATGTAACACCCTAGGTAAATAAAGAATATGAAATTTTCATATATTTGTGAATAAAATATTAATATGACTTTAAAGGGGACACTATGCTCGATGGCGTACCCAACACGCAACAATGAGTTTCTTGGGAATCTTACATTGCACTCTAATAATAAAATAATATTATTTTAAATGGTAGTTAACATGTAGCCATTGTATTGGCGAGAATGGATAAAAATAACTAAAATATGATTATATATGTTTTTTAATGTTTTTACATTTATCCAATAAAAGATAAAGGCATAAAATATGGAAATAATTCAATTTTAGGCGTATATGCCCTAGTTTTCACTAAAGGTTCACTTATCACCTTTTGATGGCGAACCGTCATTAAATATAGTTTTGTTCACTCTTATACATTCTATTGGACAAAATAAAACTATTCTTAATAATTGGGACATCAAAATTTACTTTGTGTAAATTTTTGGTATCTTTCCAATAAAGTTCATTTTTTTAAATGAATAGTGTAAAATGTTGTATTTTAATTCAAAACCTCTTTTTAATATAATTTATTTATATGATTAGATTATATTTTTAATTGTTTTTAAAGTGAAATTAGTATATATTTTTACCATTAAATCCAATAGTGGTCGTTGGAATTAATTTCACTTTGAAATCAGACTTAAACTAGTGTCAATCTTTTGATACTTATTGTTTCATAAAAACACGCTATTTGCTTTGATAATGGGAATTAATTATTGAATTAATTAATGTGACTTATATGTTTTAAATTTTGTAAAATAGACTTCATTTTTGAATTCGGAATATCAAATATAGCTTAGGGTGAATTTTTGGGATTTTTCTGAAAAACTTCAATTTTTGATGAATAGTGAAACCACTAAGTGGTACTTATAAAAACTGATTTTTCCGTTTAAATGAAATTTTGCCATCTTTGTGTTTTTAATTTCAAAAATCCGACATAAATGGTTGTCATTAAGAAGTAAAATGTGGTTCAATGGGATAAAAATATTTTTTTGGTGAATAGTAACTTATTAAGTTTTTAATCGCGATTAGTGGTAATTAGTGTAGTTTAAGGTAAAAATAATGATTTAATAATATAAAATGACCTAGACACATATACTAACCTTATTGGATGTGTCATGGCCGACCAATAAAAGTCATGGGTCAACTTGGGGACCCCATGGAGCCACTTGTTTGGGAAATGACATAAATAACTTTTTATTTAATGTAAAAGTAAAAATGACACAAACATGATATGTTTTACTAAAACAATTTTTACATGGGGTTATACAAATCAGATTTTTGACTATAAATATTCATTGGAAAGATAAAAATATTTCCTACATCATAGTAGTTTTTTATAATTTTTAGACATTAAATAAATTAAATTATTTATGACATCATGATGATGTAGTGATGACCTCATCATTTAACGATTTAAATAAAATGGAAAGATAATGTAATATCTAAGACCTAAACTTGTCCAAAACCTATTGGATGAGTGGATTTAGAACCCTTAGCACATTATCCTCGAATAAATCAATGTGGGACCTTTAAAATCTGAAACTCTTTTGAAAATAAAGTAACATTTTGTAACTTTACAAGAGTGCCCCTCCTCTCCTCTTATAAAAGGCCCCCACCTCTACCTCCTTACCCACACTCCCAAAGCCTTTGGCTCGGCCAAACTCTGCCCATTTTGTCTCTACACTTCCCACTATTACTCCTTGAATCCTCACTTTGGGAAGAAGACTTCCCAAAGAAGCCTTTGAGCTCAAACCAAAGGGAGTTACCCGATTTTAATGTAATGTCTTCACTTGAGTACTTTTGTTTTATTTCGCTTCTCCAACCCCATAAACTCTTTTTATTCATTTATTTTGTAACAAATACAGTATCATAAATATACTAGGATGTTTTTATAAGAATTATTCTAGCTAAACTTACACACACATACATCTAATGGTTAAAGAACATACTGTTTCAGTGGATGGCGAATTTCTGCCTCCCGAAACGATGATTGTTCAACATTCTTTTAACACCTTCAAAGGTGGCCATTAAGATGACACTATATTTATATATGATATCTAATATGTTTATGTTTTACTTAAGATTCTGTATTTTTTATTTTGGGCATACTTTTATGGTTTCCATTATGGGTAAACGCGATATCTTCATTTAAGGAAGTGCGGACTACTGCCCCCTCAAAGTGATTTGATTCGTTAATACCATATGTGGTACCTATAAAGGATATATTTAATGATATTATATATGATACCATACTGGAATTAAAATACTATTATGTATAATTATGTTTTAATTCCATTAAATATGAAATAGAAATGGAAGTAGCGTTCATGCGTACGTACGGCTTACCGTCTCCATGAACGGTACATTTCATTTCTTATCTCAAAATGTTATGTAATATTATAAGTACATATATATAATGGATATATATGTAATATATTACATCTAAATTATGTATATCATTATGTAATTATAACAAATATATATATATATCTCTCATTTTGTTTTAATTCCATTAATATGACAAAAAAATGAAAGTAGCGTTCATGCCTACGTACGGCCTACCGTCTCCATGAACGGTGCTTTTCGTTTTTTATCTAAAAATGATATGGAGTAGTATGAAATGAATATTTAATGGATATATATGATATTTTAATCATTAATACTATTCTGGAAATTATTTACTTATAACTACATGGGCAATCTTTTTTCAAACAAGTTCATTTTTGACTCATGTACCAAACATCGGCAAAAACGTCTGATATGAAATAACATTATTAAACAATTATTATGACATTATAATATGTGATATGAACTGAATAATAATATCTAAAGGAGGTACTTAGGAAATTTATTAATTGACCAAAGTTTATTATTCAGGAATATAGAGAAACGAACAAGACAAGTTGGACTTGAGGTAAGGGATCTTACTCCTCTCTTTCTTTTTAAGTACACTCTTTTATGTCATTCCCTCTAAAGCTCATATTTCTTGTTATTGGGATGTTATTTTATATCAAACTTACTGTAATTTTTATGTTCATGTGATGAGATACCCTATTCTCTCTCATCAATCCATTTTGGAAGTTTTGAGTGGCTCCGTTAGGCTGCCGAATTTTCGTAAGAGATCTAACCTCTCTCTTTCTTTTTAAGTACTCTCCTTTATGTAACTTCTTTTAAGCTCCTATTTGTTATGTTGGGGGATGTTATTTTATATTCCTCTTTCTATAAACTTTAAGTTAATATGATGAGATACCCTATTTGATCTCATCAATCCATTTTTGTAAGTTTTATGTGGCGCCGTTAGGCTGCCGAGTTTTCGTAAGGGATTTTTCATCTCACTTTTATTCCTGTGAGATTTATGCTACATTTGCCAAAATTTCCTTTGAGTGGTGTATATACTGCCCATTATTCTACTCTTTTTGTAATATAATTTCCTTTATAAGTATTTACATCAATTATGTATTGTCCTTTTTTCATGGGGTGTATGTTTTGAAAGATACCAAAGTCGGTAAGGGAACCGTTCACCCTCCTTTTTTTAAAAGACTTATTTTGTTGGGTATTTTAATTTAAATATTGTTATGTTGGTATATGTTATCATATATAATTATTGATGTAAATTTTATGTCCAAGTGATGAGATACACTTTTTATCTCTCATCATCGCATTTTGATGTGACGCCGTTAGGCTGTCAAGGGAACTTCTTAACCCAATTTTGATTTCTTTGGGTTCAACATGTAGTTATTGAATATGTCATCCTTTGAATATGTGTGAATGACCTTTTATTGTTTTACACTTAATATCCAATTATATTGGGTGTATTTATATTTTCCACACATAATTTTGAGATTGATTTATCCTTAATTTAAGGATACCTTCTTTATAAGGGATTTCATCACATTTTACATCTCTATTGAGACTTCATTGTTGTTATGCACCAATTCACTCTTATATGGTGTATATACTGTCCTTTGGAATATTATATCATGAATCTATTTAGTCTCATGATATTATAAAGTTTTGATTAAATGTTATTCCTCAATTATTGTATTCATGTGTCTCTAATTTTGGTAAAAACCCTTTAACCAAAATATCTCTTTAAATGTTTTAATGATTTGTTCTTATTAATATCCATGTTTTCAAAATGGTTTTAAGGATTTATTTATATGGATATTAATGGTTTAAAATGTTAAAAGCTTCAAGGTGTTATGGGACACTTTGATTCAAAAATCACTTTATTAAATGTTTTAAATGGTTTTGGAAATGGTTTCTTTTTGAATGGATTCATTATTTCAATATCCTAAAATGTTATATTGTGATTGAAATGTGGAAATGTTATGTTTCCTTTATGCATGTTTTATGTGATACGTTTATGTTATGGTTCTTGGGCATTGTTATGAAAACGGGTGGTTCCGTGATAAACTAAGGGCGGGTGAGCCCGATATAGCTCTCCATTGCATTGGGTAACGCAAAGGAGTGAAACGTTAAGGTTTCTCCGAAGAGATTTAGGGAATATACTGTGATGGATATTCCAAACGTAACCAAGAGGGTTACTCCCTACGTAAGAATGTTATGAATGCCTCAAGTTACCTTTATGTCTTATGTTTTCTATGATTTATTCATGGTTTGATGAGGTATGTTAAAGTGCCTATGTTTTATGGGTAAAGTATGATTTAATTCTTATGTATATATGAAATCATGTTTCCTTTCCATATTTTTATAACCCTTACTGAGCTTTTTATGCTCATCTCAAGTTTTTGAAATGTTTTTCATAGGTCAAGGGAAAGGTACATGATGTGATGATAGTGTCAAGGACGTGTCAAGAAAGAATCCATGTTTTATTTTCAATATGTTTCCGTTGATGGGAAGAATGAATACTATCTTTTATGTAACCACATTGTTTAAATGTGGAATGTAATGCAAGTTTCATGATCTAATTCTCTAAAACTCTAAACCTGAAAAGATACTCAATGTGTAATCTTGTAATAACTCAAGATTAAGTAAGGTTTAAGGCTGGGGCTTTATATCAAGATACACATTTACTGTAGGTACATATTTAATAAGAAAAATTTCTTTTGTTTTCAACAATATGTGCAAGGTAACATTCATTTCCATCTTTTACTAGTTTCTCTACTTCCTAATATGTTATCAAAAGTAACGGTTCATTCTTGAACCCAAATTGAAAATATTTATGAAAAGAAAACTATTTTTCTCTACAGTCAATCATATCATGATAAATAGAAATCCAATCCATACCCATAATAACATCAACTTTTACAAAAGGAAAAATAATAAGGTGTGCAGGTAGATTATTTCCACACAAAAGGATAGAAAGGTTCTTATAATTTCTTTTTGTCTCAAAATATCACTCCGGTGTTTTTACCATATGTTCAAGATTCATATCATGATATGGAATTCCAAATTTACTAGAAAACTTCTCATAAATGAATGAATATATAGACCTTGAATCAAACAAAACATTGGCATAATCTGAACAAAGAAATAGTATACCTGATACTACTTCATTTGATGTCCCAACATCTGATAAAGTAGTTTCAAAGGACTTCATCAACTATTTATTCTAGTAGTATGGTTTATTTTATTCAATTGAGTTCTTCATTGGACACTCATTTACTTAATGAACCATTTCATTGCACAAAAATCATTTTAATAATTGTAAACCATATTTTTTCTTACCATTACCCTGATATTTATCAGTTCAATTACAAGATGTGTGTATCATTTTACCACATTAGTAGCACTTATCATAATAAAAAAGACATTCCCAATCATGATTTTTTACCAAAATTTTCACAAACTACTAACTTAGTTTTCTTACCATCAGACCTTTTTGAACAGATCTTCCCTTTCGTCCGCCACCTCAACCTCTTATTTTGTTTTTTGTCAAAGAAAACATGATCATCTGTAAACTCCATTTCCACCTTCTCCGCACATCGAACATGGTTTTCATAACATTCAAAAACCCAAGAAGCTAAAGACTATCTATAATTTGGATTTAATATTGAGTAAAAATGGTAGATTTAACTATGAAGTTATCATATTAAATTTGGAGCATACCCTGCCAGTCAAGTGAATTTTGCTTCATAAGCAGCCACAGAGTCATCCTCTTGCCTCAATTTCAGGAATTGTTTTTCCATCCTAATACAAGCCACATTAAGAAATTATTTCACATGAAACATAACTTTGAATTTTTCCCAATCAATAGAATCAATCTTTTCACTATCCCTAATATTTTTTACCATCGACCACCACTGACCAGCATCACATTCAAAATGGTAAATAGTGAGACTGACCTTTTGATGTTCTAATCACCCCATGACATAAAAAATATTCTCCAGTTCTTTAATCAACCCTTCATCTAGAACATGTTCAAATGATCCTCTAAATGATGAGGGTGTTTCCTCATGAAATTCTCCACTACTGACATGTTCTGCTGTGGTTGATCTGGATGATCTCGTGCGTGGATACCACTACTATTTATAGCCTGAGTTAATTGTTCCATCGCTGAAACAAACTATTCAGTTTTCATTCCAACCGTCTCAGGTTGATGATTTGGAAGGTTGTATTTCTCCTGATGTCGTCCCATCATAGATGCGCTGTTTCCTCTGCGGAAAACCAATCTAAACATAGAAATATATTAGGCGAAGAAACATGGTAATCTGTAAATTCTATATCTCTTCAATCATACAATAAATTAATTTATGGACATTAATTTAACAATATCGTTACTTATAATGTTTTCTAAACTGACCTATGATACCAACTATAAGAACCTAAACTTAAATATTACATAATCTTGAATTAAATGAATAATTAACAATGAGGATCTTGTCGAGTTTATAGTTTTATATAATTTTCACATAACTATTAAATTACATCTAAAAAAATTAAAAGGTATATACTTCTACTCAGTTTCCTTTTTTTCATAAAATAAAAAATCTTGAAACAAATAGTCATGTATAGTCCAATGTTTTTTACAACATGTCTTTTCCTTGATCCCATCATTAACCTTATTCATCATTAAGTCTTATGAAAAACATTTCAAAAAATGGGATGAGCATAAAAAGCACTGCAAGGGTTATATAACAAAAAATGGAAAAATTAGTTAATCAATAAATACATAACATAATCTCTTTAACATACCTCATGAAATCATAAGATTTACATAGTAAACACATATCATAAAGGTATCTTGTGGCATCGATAACATACTTACGTTATAGATTTCACAACTAAGTAGTGGGTTAAATTTTGAATACCCATCACAGTGTATTCACTAAATCTCTTAGGAGAAGCATTCACGTTTACATTTGTCACATTACACAATGCATTGGAAATCTATCTAGGGATCACCTGCCCAAGGTTTATCATAGAACCACCCATATACGTAAAAATGACCATAAACCATAACGTATTCATAACATATAATATAATCACAAAGGAAAGATAACATTTCCAAATATCAATCACAATATATCATTTAAATATATTGACCTAATAAATACATTATCAAAACCATTTTCAACACCAAATTATATAACATAGTATATGATATTTATTTTCCTTTTAAAAACATTACGGCTTGTTAAAGAATCTAGAAGATCAAATAATAGTCACGACAGCGAAAAAGGTCGTTATCACTACTTACGTTAAAAGATACATTTTTTTCCATTTAGTAAATTTCCTCGTAGAAAAATATTACCTTTGAATGAAATTAAATTTTAAATGTGTTTATATAGCATATAAATGAATGTCATGTATAAAACAAAATATGCCTCAATGAAAGGAGATTGATATGAAGTCCCTTACCTCATGGCCAACTTGACCTGTTCATTATTTAATCTATTGAATAGTAAAGTAGAGTTAATTTATAATTGATTAAGAACATTTTTCATGTTTATAATTACTTTTAAAACAATTATTATCTTTTTATAAACATTATGTAATCATTTAAGCTAATAATGGGTGTTTTGTCGATATTTGGTACTTGAGTCAAAAATGGACTTCTTAAAATTACATGTTTTTCATGTGGTAGAATTTTCATTATATCCAGAATGATATTCATGATTTAGATATCATATATATCATATATATCCAGTATATACATGTATTTATAATAGTAAATAACATTTATAGGTAAGAAATTAAATGCACGATTCATGGAGATGGTAAGTCGTACATACACATGAATGCAACTATCATTCCTATTTCATATTTAATGGAATGAAAACATAATGATACAAAGGTATATTATTATTCCATTATAATATCATATATATAATCTCATTAACTCCATACTTTATACATTACACCCATTGAATGAACGAGTCATATCACATTGAGGGGGCGATATCCGCACTTCCTCAAATGAGATTATCATATTTACCTAATATGGAATCCATAGTTTTATTCTATAAATGAATAATACAGAATCATATAAACAATATAAATATAATCTATATCATATATAAATATATTTATATCACAATGGCCACCATAGAAGGTGGTTGGAGAATATTGAACAATCATCGTCTCGTGAGGCATTAGTTTCCCATCCAGAGAAACAATATATTCTTTACCCATTATATGAAGTTGTGTGTAAGTGTAGTTATAATTATTCTAATAAAAACAAACTAGTATATTTAGGATACTGGTGTTATAAAAAGTTAATGGAATTAAAAGTTTTTAGGGGGTTGGAGAAGTAAAATAAAACAAAAGAACTTAAGAGAAGGCATTAACTTTAAATAGGGTAAATCCATTTGGTTTGAACCAAAAGGGTTTATTAAAGTTTCTTATGCCTATTCTAAGGCTTATATGAGGAAGATAGGGACCTTGAGAGATTATTTTGGAAGATTTTGGATGAGCCACGAGGCTTTAGAGGTATGATTAATGGGTTAAAGTTGAGGGCTTTTTATAAGTTGGAGGAGGGGCTCTTTAGGAAAGTGTGAGAATATTATTTTATTATATAATGATTTTCGATTTCTAAATGTACAAAACTTATTAAAGTAGAAGATAATATGAATAATGGTTGAAATAAAATAATCATATAAGAATTGGATATGTTTTGGATATTATTTTAATCTTTATAATCTTATTTATTTAAATCATTTATTAATGAGGTAATCACTGCATCATTATTGTGTCATAAATAATCTAATTTATTTGATGTATAAAAATTATAAAAGAAATACCATAATATATGAAATATTTTTAGATTTATAATTCATATTTATAGTCAAATATATCAATTATATAACCCCACATCAAAATTGTTTTAAAAAAATAATACAGGATTATGATATTTTTATTTTTACTTTAAATAAAAAGTTATTAATATCATTATCTTACCCAAGTGGATTTCAAATTCCAAAAGTCTTACCCAAGGACTGTCTTGGTCAGACATTAATTAAAACATAAGGTTAGGACAAGTTTTAAGGTAATTTTATATTATTATTATATTGTTTTTACCTTGAATTACCCTATTTACCTTTAAGCGTGGAAAAGTAGTCAAAAGTTATTATTCACCAAAAAATACTTTCATATTATTAAACAAAATTTTAATTTCTAATAAAAAAATGTATGTATTATTTTAAAAATTCAATTCAAAAAAATTGGTTAAATTTCATTGAAATTAAAAAGTCTGCTTTTTAACTATGACTTTGTGTTTTCACTATTCGTCAAAAATTGAAATTTTTCAGAAAAATACCAAAAATTAATCCTAATATATATTTGATATTTAGAATTAAAAAATGATGTCTATTTTACCAAATTCAATTCATAGATGTTTCATTAATTAATTTAAAATTAATTCCAGATTTTAAAACAAAAAGTGTGTTTTTAAGAAATAATAACTATCGAATAATTGAAACATGTTTATGTCCAATTTCAAAAGGAAATTACTTAAAATGAAAATAATTGGATTAAATTTTAAAATTATAATCTAATTACACTTTAAAAACAATTATAATTATAATATATCCATATAAATAATTTAGGTTAAAAGGCAAATTTGAATTAAAAAACAGTATTTTTTCACTATTCATTAGAAAAGAATTTTCACAGAAAAATACCAAAAATTTACCCAAAGTAAATTCTGATGTCTGGATTCTATATAAGAACTTTATTTTGTCAAATAAAACATATAAAAGTAACCAAAACTGAATTTAAAGTGGGTACACCATTAAAAGGTGGTAAATCAACCTTTAAAAAAACATTATAGTATTTATTATTAAAATTAGATTAATTCACATTTTATGCCTCTAACTATTATCGGATAAATGTAAAAAAATTTAAAAAAATGTATAATCATATTATAGTTAGTTCTATTCATTCCCGCCATTACAATGTTTTGGAATTAACTACCATTTAAAATAATAATATAATATTATTTTTTTAGTATGACTTAGCCTTTTGTGCAACCTAATGTTTCAAAGAAACCCATTGTTGCGTATCGGGTATGCCATCGAACATAGAAACCCATATGAAGTTAAATTAATATTTAACTCACAAATATTAATAATTACTAGAATGAATTATTCTTTATTTACTTGTGATGTTACAATTGTGGCTTTACTATCATGAACCATTGTATTTTGGGATGGAGAATCCCTAAAGCATTGATATTTAGATGGATTGCTTCCCATGACATTATCACTATATAATAGGGTGAAATAGAAATTGGTTTTTATTATGGTTATCACTATCTTAACAACGCCCACAGAGACACTCTAACCCTTTCTAAAGCAGGAATGGTCAATCGAGGTCACAAACATAATGATTAAAGGAGGTTTATTTATATATTTATAGGAGTTGTTTTATTAGATAATTTTAAATGAATATATAACTACATTTATGGTTTTGTATGAGAACACATTGGTGGTTCCATACTATCTTTTCTAGTCACACCCTACCCAGGCTTTAATTTGACATGGGTTCCTGTGTCGAATCTCACTTGGTTGTAGTTGATGGATGGACATGAGACCATGTTTTTGATGATCATGTATAATAAATAAAAGTATGGAAAATGGGATGAGGTTATGTTTGGTTCGAGAGTAGGGACACATATATATTTTATTTTTTATATCTGATCGACCTAGTACGTGATCAGGTTTTTTACATATATGTCTGTATTTTCGATATTATTACATGTTTTCATTACATTGTCATTTACATACTATAATATATGTTACTAATGTGAATATGTTTGGGGATTTTATTTTTATTATGATACCTGATATGGGGGTATAGTCTCCTCATAGAACCAACTTATCCCCCACCTCTAATCGGCAGCCTCTGGCATACAAGGAGTCATTGTTGAGGTCTTGCAGAACCACTGATGTATTTAGAGTTCACAGTGAACCTATTTAGGATGTTACACCATCAAAAATATTCTTACAGAATTTTATATTAAAATAATTAGTAGTAAAAAATATAATATACCAATGAAGAATGGGTGAATTTAGGTTTTTATAAACATGAAAATGTCTTCCACTTTACGTAAATGTAGTTTTTAAGATATAGATTTTAAATTGTCAAAGTAATGAATATAATTCAATTATGTGGAAAGTGAAATATTTATAATATAAAAGTTAACTAAATAACATAAATCAAATGAAATAATAATTTAATGAAAAAAAAGAATTCAAGAATACAATGGGACACTAGGTAAAAATTTATATACCAATACTCAGCATTATTAAAGAATATTGAACTTCCTATTCATAATTTTTTTTTCTTTTAATCCAAAATGTATTGAAATATCAATACCAAAATCCAATATATTTATTTTAAAAAACCCAAAAATTACCATGATAAAAAACTTATGAAATAATAATTCTTATCTTTAGACTTCTTCAATAATGGTTGGGAGCAGAAATACATTACATAATATATTCTCTTCAATTAGAAGATAAGAATCCACTTCTTCTCCATATTATTTCATTAATAATAATGTTTGGAAAAATAAATTACTATACCTAAAATTTTTTTATCACAAGCTGAACAAAAAAATAATAGCATGCTTAAATATTTTATAATAAAACCCTAACAGTTGAAGTCTTTAAAATCAACCTAAAATATAAAAATATTAAATAAAATAAATTACCAAGGTAGTGCACAAGTGTTCAATTTTATCTTTTTAGAAAATGTCATTTATAAATCTAAAAATTCTGGAAGAATATTTCTATTATTTATTGGCATTGACTGTGATTAATAAATAATGGTAATCTCCATGGAATTTTGACACAACTGTCACAACTAAAAAAATAATAAGCTCTATCATGTTCTTCTGGTTGAAATGGTTTTTTTAATTAATTATTTTATATAAGATCATGGTTTAGAAGATATAATTTAGAATATGAAATTGAGAAGTTAAATATATAGAACAATGATAAAGAAAAATCTATAAGTTAACTCATGTAAAGAATACATTGTATTGTACTGTTAAAAAAATGGATTAATATGAATTCATTTTAGTAACATTATTCACTAATACCCCCATTTTTGAAAAAAAATACACATAATAAAAAGTATGTTCAATTTAAATGAAATGAAACAATCTCCTTGATCATCTGAAAAATTTCCCTTAAAGTCTGATCCATAAAAACAATCTTTCCCCCTTGAATAAAATTATTTTTCAAATTGTTCAAATGAAACATAGTACACACTTACTCACTTTTAATTGTAAAAACTAAAACATATATAGTTAAATAATGATTATAATCATTGAAGACAATGCAACATGATATTTAATTCATTCATCAAAAATTTAAATTTTATTGAAATTTTGAATTTACTCTTCTAGTAGTAATTCATCATCCCAATATTTGAGCATATTTAGCTTCTTCTCTTAATATTTATTTCCCTATTAATGATCATAATATTTATACATGAGACATGTTTATTCCAATTAAGTATATTCATTTTTATTTTTATGTTTTTTATGCTAGCATCTTGATTCATTATATATTTTTACCTTTTTATATTTATTTTGAAGTTTTAATGAAAACATTTTTTAAAAATAAATTGTTAAATATTAATCTACACTAATTTTTATATAATATACTTCTTTGATCATGAGAATTTTACATCAAAAATGTGATTTCATTGAATGATAAAACAAAAATTAATTTCCAGAAGTATGGTCATATCATTCCACATTTAATCCATCTGTTCCATTATTATACACAACTAATCATTAAATAATCCTTACTAATATTAACTTCATCAAATAAATCATCTTTTTAAACTTTATATGATTCAAATATATTATCTATATATTTTTTACTTCCATCTAGATGAATTTAACCCCTTGGAGTGAAATGATCAATATAAAAAAGATTATCATAAAACTCTTATTCTTGTTTTTACTCTTCCTCTCTATCCTTATTCTAATATTTATTCACTGAATAATTATATATTTTACTAAATGGGTTCCCATTTCAACATTAATTATTTGGAAATCCTTCTAAAAAATATTTTCTTAACTTATCGTCATCATTAGAAGTAATTTTTTTTTCAAATTCTATTATTTTTATGATCTTTTGGATTTAGATGATTCATAATATAGAGCACCTTGTTAATATAGTTCTATTGAAAGTTATTTTATACTTTATCAATTCAATGTAAAGTATTGTGAAACTGGTAATTCTAGTTTACTTAGTTTATATCCTTTATTAAGTTGTTGTGGTGAAGGAGATAAAAAATATGGTTGTAGGTAACGTTTATTGACTTTGATATTCCCTTTTCCTATTAACGTTTCAATGAAAACCAAAATCATCCTTTTTATTTTAATTTTTACATAATCAAACCCACTACATATATCTAGTAGTAATAATAATATTGATTACTTTAACCTCACCAGAAAATTATTCTTCTCATTTTTCATTTTGTTCACTTATTATTATCTAATGTATTGAACTTGTACTTTTCTTACGCCAAATGATGAATTTTCTATTTTTAATTTAGAAATATTTCTATTAACATATTTATATTTATTTTACATATATTATCCATGATTTTTTCTAGTCAATTAGCCCTTTTGAGAAGATTTTAAGAAACTCTTTTTTTATTCTATTTTTGTTTCACAATCTGATATCCCTTAGTGATATTTTGAATCAATGACTTATCAATTGATTTCTATATTTGAGATAAATTTTTTACTAAATTGTTATATATTGTAGCTACTGGTTATATTCTTTTATCAATAATATTTTTATCTATGGAATCACATCACAACTTTATCCTAGTAATAATTTTATCATTCCCTGACTTTCATTTCCACTTATCTAGAGTTAGGAAATATTTTCCCCCACTTTCTCTAATATCTTAAACAAAATGTGATTAAAAATTATTTAATACCAAAGCATATTTATTGTTATCAAGTATGTATAAATGGATTCAATGTATTCCCACATAAAATTGATAATTTTAAAATGTCTCATTCCATAGTAGAACATAAACATCATTAATTTTCTTTTTGTCTTTTTATATATCTAAAAGAAGAAAAAATTCATAGATCCATGTAAATATAATTCTTATATTTTATCTATGTATTCTATCTTATGAATATCTCCTTTGGAAAAAATAATACCATCCATAGTTTTCCATTTTTATTTAACATTTCAAAAACTTATAGAAGATTATCTAAAAAATAGAGATTCACCTTCTATCGGTAGATAATTAACTTTCAAAATTTTCTTATATGACATAATAAAAACATGTTTATGGATCCAAAACATAATATTATTATCTCCCTAAATATCCTAAAAATATTTTATAGAAAAAAATCTATACTATTAATAAATAAACCAATTTAAACAATAAAGTCACTATTGAAAAGTAATCACATCGTTGAAAAAATATCATTATTTTTAAATCAAGCTTTTTATAACTATTATTATAAATAATTATTCTATGAATAATATATTTTGAGGGAATATATTCAAAGGATTTCAAGATTAATCAAACATTAAGAAAATATTCAATATATATATAATTAAAACAAAAAATCAATATAAAAATGATCGGTGAGTAAATGTGGTGGTCCAATACTATTTATATAAAAGACTATGGTGACCTTCAGAGATTAATTTGATATTTTATGGATAAAAAAATAAATTTCTAACTTAAATGGAATGTCAAATATTAATTAAATAACAAATAGAAAAGATTAAGAAAATAAATTTGGGTTCCATTAATATTTTAATTTAGGAATGAAGACACCCGTAAAATATGTTACCAAAATTTCGTAGTTCAAAAATAAAAGAAATTAGGAAATTAATTCTAGAAGTCACCAATCTACACAAAAAGATGTTATTATTATGAAGAAGGTGGTCCCAAAAATCCCATTGAAAATAATTTATCATCTGTAATAAATGTTAGAAAATCAATATTTCAACTTTCTTATTCATACATATCATTTTGTAGTAAGTAACATTAATCGATGTACTGATTGTTAAAACTATCGTAACCCATCAATCCTTCTTCAAAAATATGAAATAATCACCCCAACCTTATCAGGATTTAATTAATTAGAAAATGAAACATTTGGATCCCACATTTTCCCAACATTATTATGTTCAATAACCACAATATCTCAAGAAATTAAAATTTGAGAAGTTATGAATGAGTGATACTTATTAAAGGAAGAATGGGTTTTCCAGTGAACTCCCCAATAAAATTAATTACAAAAGGTTTCAATTACATGAATAAAGAAAACTATATTGAATATGTAACTTTTCAGGAGATAAATAAATGAAACTATTTTAATCCTTAGAATGTTTTAGTTATTATAGACGTTTATCAAAAATATTATTTCCAAAATAAATATTAAAAAGCAACTTATTCATCATTTCAACATTTTATTTAATTTTTACGACTCCTTTTGATTGATAGATAATGAAAAAGAAATTTATATATCTTCGAATTTTGAATTTAGTTTATAAATATACTCATTATCATTAAAACAATATAAAATAATTTCAAAATATTTATTTTAAAAAATTAAATTTTATTTCATGTTCAGCCACATATTACTCAATATACACAAATTATTTAGACTAGTCTTCCTCATTATTTTTGGATAATGGAAAATAAGAATCATATTTCCTTGCTAAAGTAAATTCCAAGGAAAAATTAGCTATAAAATAAGTTTCATTTTGAGGAACATTATCATATAAAATTATTATATTTTATAGGTCATTGATTTTTTAAAGAACTATTAGAATATGGATATTCACTTATGCTCTAGGTATCTATAACCATAAAATAAAAAATTCGGTCCCATTTAAAAAAATTTCAATAAAATTATTCTTTTCATTTAAATATTTTTCCATCTATATTTTTTTGTAATAAATTATTAAATTCATAAAAAATAACATCACTAAATCATTTGTATCATCTCATATTCCAGATATATCATATTTAACTTTCATATACTTATAATAGTCTTTTCAAAAATTATTCTTAAATTTTCCTCAAATATTCATACTAAACATAGAAAACAATCATTCACAAATCCTTATATTACTATCATAATAAAAAAATTTAGAATAATTCTTTGAATTCTATTCATTTGATATAATTTCTCTAAATGTGGATTTATAAAATGAAAGTCTACATTACCATCTCCCTTTTTAGATTCTATCTTCAATAATTTTTTTATTAAATTAATATTCTGATAAGATCATCAAAACGTAGATTTGTAAGATCATTTATGTCATTGAAATATATACTCTTAACATCCCATTGATTTAGAACTATATCCAAAATCTTCTCTAATAACTAGTCACATATAATCTCTTTTTTCCCAATCGACTACAAACCATTAAACACTATTATAAACTATTGGTGTATCTTTGAAAAAAATTATCTTGGTAAAAAATCAAAAGGGGTATAGTCTAAAAAAATCATGAATCTTTTAATATCAATTACTTATAATGTTCTTAAATATGTAATTTCATGTTTCTTCCAAATTTCATTTGTTACATTATGGGATGATATACGAATGTATATGTTTCTTGTAAAAAACACAAAAGAGTATTCCATAAATTATATTTTGTTTCATACTCTAATATTCCATCTTAAAAAAATATGGAATTTATTTATCTAGATGATTATAATTTGAAACAATTATATTGTAATTACCTACAATAATTTCAATCAAAAAATTATTCATTCCATCTCCCATTTACTCATAATCATCCATATACAAAAATGGTTTCACGAATAGGATTTATGTCTTCTAATGTTTCGATAACTAATCATGTCATAGAAAAATAATATTTTATCTTGTACACATTATTATAAGGAATCAAGAAACTTTCTCTCTTACCAAATAATATCATACTATATATAATCTATATTCAGAGGGTTGAGTTGGTATTTTCAAAAGATTCATAATTTTTAACACTCTTGGTAATTATAATGTGAAGGATACTCATTTCTATAATGATCCATATTTTTAGGATAGTGTGGATCCTTTGTTATTAGATTAAATTTTTTTAAATGACAATTATTATGTTACATAATGGAGTCATAGAGGTAAAGGGGGTGTCTGAGGCCTGTTTAGAGGAATTTAGAAAGAAGACTAGGCCACATTGTAAGTGGAAACCATATAGCCTAGCCTACAAGGTCTATAATAACCACGAGGGGAGTGACAATGGAGTTTTGGGGGCTACATGGGGTTTTTACAACCTTTTGACTCAAGTAACATGCCCATCGAGGCTATCTATAATTTTTTTACAGATGCCTCTTCAAGGATTTTACATGGTTTGGAAAACTAGATGCCTTAACTATGCATGATATATCCTAAAGAAGTAAGGATAGAACAAGATGAGAATAATATACATGAAAACATGTGCCCTTATATTTTAGGATGAAATTTCCATTTCATCCTAAATAAAAATATGAATTTAATTTTTTTCTCGATGCATCTCATTCTAGGGGATGGATTCCTCCGCCCTCTCCCTTTTCTCTCTCCCTCTTCTTTTGTAAGATTCTTGATAGCTCACATGTCTATGCACTGAATCGAGATCTATCAAAGTAATTAGAAATATTTAGGTATTCCCTCGAGTCTTGTCCATTCCATTCTATGTTTGAGTTCGGATCTATTATGACATTTAGGTGTGAGATAAGTTTCACTATTTTCAATCTATTGGACCATTTCATAAAATTTTCCCATTCTGATTCAAATATTTGCTTTCCATCAGATGAGGAGTAATCAATAGCCCTAAGGCACGTGGTCTCAACATTTCCCCTAAAAGTTATATTTTTAAAATCATTTTGTTTTGTCACACACCATCCTTTTCCACACATTTCCTTAAAAATATACTTCTTTATATTAATTATTATACTCACCTTTATATACTCTCAAGGATCATTTTTTAGTAATTTGAGGATGAAAACCTCGATCACGGTCAACCCTTGGACATTTTGGCTTGAATTTTACATTGGTATTAGTTAATTAAATGAAATGATTTACTTAAAAATATACTTCTTTTATATAAATTTTCAGAGAACCAAGAAAACTCCAAAGTGATTGTCTTGAATTATAAAACGTAATTACCATTATTGGTAGTTTCCAAATTATGATAGACTCCATATATGTTCTTCTTAGACCTTGAAATTTATTTTCCATGCCTTTTATTTAAATAGCATTTCTTAAATTGAATGGATCACTTCATGATGGTTTTCCTTGTGCTAACAAATTAAGTGGACTTATTTATTAAATGTTATTGGGTAGAATATCCATGTCTCTTGTTATGTTTCTATTAAATGTAAATATATGTTACCTAGGTTTTATTTAGGATTGATGAATTTAATGCATTAGAGTTAATGCCTCTTGGGTATTATTATAAATATTTTTATGTATTTAATATAGGTTGTGGAAAATGGTTAAGGTTTTTATTGGGAATGAGTTTCCATTATCTCTCATATTGAGTGTTTATCATGGAGTCTCACATAATTTAAACTATTTGTATGGTGTTCATGACATATCTCATCCCTTGTTTTGGGTGTTAAAATAATGAATCACCCACCATCTCATTTGATGAATTTTTTTTATCTCATTCATCTTGTGATATAGGGTATGTACCCTTTAGCTTGACCTTTTATGCTCGTTTAAACTAGTCATGGATGTCGATGATACACTCTTGTCCATCCAACATCTACTATTTGAGGTATGCGGCCAATTGCATCTACACATGGAAAGTCTATATAGGTGGTTGTGATATATAACTATACTATAGATATACTATTACTATATATATAGATACTGACCAGACACTCATTATGGCCATGAACCAATGTAGGAAGAGCATCAAGGTTTCATTTAAGAACCTGAATAGGATGATGCTTATTTATTCATCATTCATAATTATTTATTTATACATGCAAACTATTATGATATTAGCATTGTTTGGATAACTCTAAACACCATTGGTTGTGGCCAACAAGGATTTTATCTCACACCTCACTTGGGCCACCATTGGTACCTGAGTAGATTACTTTTCCATTAGTACCAATAAAGGAAACCACCCTATAAAAATATTTGGTATCATTTACCTACAGTTGGATCTGAAAAGTGGAGGACCCATCAGATGATTGGGACGATAGTAGAGTTCCTGTTTGTATTTTTTATAGTTTTTCATAGAATGATTATACATTCATACACCCTATTCCCTTTTTGAACATCAATATTCTATATATTCATGTATATGACACAACATACTGGATTTCAGACTTATTTTTAGTTGCTCAATAATTTATTCCTCCAGAGTATAATAGTTACATCTGTTATATGTACTTTTGAAATGAAGAGTTCCAGTTGTATAATTTAGTGTCTGGTAATATCATTCTTATACTATTTTATGATGATTATTATTATTATATGATGTGCCACTATGATTTGAAGGTATATTCTCCTCAAAATTCTAGTGTACCATCCTCACTTCTAGTTAGAATCCTATAAACATATGGTGAGGCTTGATTGACACCATGATACCCACCAACTTGAGGTCATAGTTACTTGGAAATCGGGATCTGATGATACAATGTTGTATCCAAGCCTTATTTTTTTCAATTATCATACAATTAGGTTATTAGAAAATATACTTGGTGTTAATGGAATTTGTAAATAACCCTATGAATGGGTGTAGTTGACCATGTATAAGAGAAACCCATAATTACTAGGGGTGGGAAATTGTAGTTATTGATTATTCCTATTATGGTTGATACACCTTTTTCATTAGGTGACATACATTTATTTAGATGTTATTGATATTTATATTTTGGAAATTATTATTTATTTTACCTAGGCCTGATGAAATTATGTAATTGCATTACATACCTCATTATAGGCACAATAATACTAATATTCCATTCATTTTTCCAATTCTGTTTCTATTTTTAGTGTCTATATACCAAATTTATAATATTAGTTCTCTAATTATGTACTGAAAGGTGTTGTGGTTTTTTATTGGGGACTTGAAAACATAAATAAATCATAATGTGTCTTCCCTAACCTAACATTGTTTTCCTTTCTAGCTTAAAGATGATGGCTTAAGTAGTAAGTTATGGCATGTTGTTCCATGGACTATTGGACACATGAGATAGATAATATTATTGTATAAAATTAGTAGGCCCCATATATTGGTTCATAAAGAGTATCAGATCTTATCTATTTAAAAAAGTGATCCATTTAATTCATCCATTTAAAGATATTTAAAATTTTAAATAATCACAAAGTAAAAATTAATATGAATATAATGTGATAGTATCCATCTTATACGTGTGTTAATAGACTCATACTAGAACCCGAACATAGTAGTGTGTAGATTGGGGCCATTACATTTTTACAGACTACAATGGTCACTCTCTTTTACCCAGACCCATATTTGGAAGTAGGAAGTAGTTTATGATCTCTTCCCAAGAAGTATATTTACCTGTTATAGATTTCTACTTTCAGTCTTTTCAATTGTAAAGATATCATATTCATTTTTCATTAGTTATTGTAGTATAATTAATTCATGAAATTATCTAGTCACACACCCTGATGGTAGTGATGACCATGCCCTAGAGTTGGTGGGCTCTAAGCTGCTAGTGATTCCTCATACAGCACCACCAGTGGAACCTCTCCCATTTCTTGATATGTGCATCGACACCCAGCTCCCAGATGGATTTTTCAATATGAAGAAATATAAGAAATGTTTTTATTGACCTTCATCGTCCCTGGATGTGTAGACTCGGGTGTTCCGACACTATCATCCTCCGACATTTTTTGGATGGAAGAACACACATTTCTAAGTCATGTCTCGAAGATATTCTTTCTATATTCATGATTATTGAATTTCCTCTTGAGTGGTGGTTAAAACTCACTATGTATATGAAATGATATTCTTCCAAGAGATGGTGGGATTTTATTATTCAGGAATATCAACATCGTAATATTTTTTTGGTTGATTTATAAACTATCTTCTATGGGTACTTATTTCCCTATATTTTTAGGGATGAGTGAGATAGAGAATTTATGAACCTACAACAAGGATCCATACATTTTGTGTTGTATTTTTGCCACTTTACTGAGAAATATAGGTTTCTTCCAACTCTATTGGGTGATAATATTATGATAGACATGTGATTCAAAGATGGGATAGTATACACCATATGATCATAGGTCAATGTATTCTGGTTGAATAATATTTTTGAAATCTTCAATATTGACTTTATTATAGATCAAAATAAGAGGGAAGTTTTGGAAGCGATTCAGGTTGGTTTGGAAGAAAAATATATTAGTGGTTCTTCTAGGGTATGTAAGTGTCACATTGAGGTTTATCAAAGTTATAGCAGCGATTAAACTCCACATGAAGATGGATTCTAAACATGTCCTCAGGGAAGGAATCCATGACATATGAAACCATATTATGTATGTGATATAATGGGATGTAGAGAGTATGGAAGGAAGGGCCATATACATTGTTTTTTTTGAGTTTTCCATTAGTTTATAGAGAGTGGGGATCTAAACTTACCCCACATTCTAGAGTGGGTACGGTAGTATCTTATCAATCAAAAAAATGAAAAAACACCGACTACTTAGTATGATGTGGTGGTCGAGGTAGTGGTTGTCAGAATCTTAATTCTCATTGCTAGTAGAGCAGGCTTTCTCAGGGAAGTGTGTAAGTGAACCAGGGATGCAGTATAATTCAATTACATATAGTAAAACATACATCAGGGGAGTAGGGAACCAATCCTTCTACAGTTTGAGGTATTATTCTATCAGCCTTCACATTAGAGTTTGAACTATTTGACACATGTGCCTCTCACGCTTTTGTATATAAGAATATTAATTTGAGTTTGGGCCCCGAGATCACTGATTTATATGTCTTTATGACACAATATACAGTGTTAGGTATATAATCCTAGGGAATTCACTATTTTACAAATTGTTCCCTTGATATTGGTAGATACCTCATTATTCGGAATCTTTCCATCCTGGGCATGAAAAACATTGATGTAATCATTGGGATAGACATGTTAGTAACCTATTGGGCCCATATTAACTGATATCATATAAGGTTTATGTTTACATAAAGAAAGGGTGGAAAGAATGTATATAATTTAGAAATGGATTTTCAATCGACCAAAGCAGAACCTGATCAAGAAAGGCAGGTTAGTGTGATAACTCAGGTCAAAACCATGTATGGTGTGACAATGTAGATCTAGGGGCCACACATTTTGTCAGAAATCATGCTACCTAAGTCACTTGCCTATGAGAGATATCTATAATTTTTTGAGAGAGGATTTTTTTCAAGGGATTTACATGGTTATGGAAACCGTGAGTCTTACCCATGTATGGTCTTTCCATAAGTAGTGAGGATATCTCAGTTAGTGTTTGGTTTGGCCAAACTGTGTGGTCAAACTATGTTCCCTTTTATTTTAGGTTCAAATTACTATTTCACCATTAATGAAATTCCAAACCTAATTTTATTCTTCCCCCTCTCATTCAAGTTGATGGAATCACCATCCTTCCCCCGTATCTCTATCCATATTTTATTATAGGATCCTTGGTAGCTCACAAATCTAGACTCTAATCCAAGAACATTTGAAGGTGTTGGATATTTAGAGGTTTGATCTTGAGTCCTCATCCTTCTATTATATGTTTATATTTATATCTATTTCATTATTTAAATTCAAGATCTATTTCTCTATTTTTATGTAATTAAACCATTTCATTGATTTAAATCAATCTACATCGAATCGATGGCCTCCATCAGATGAGGATTCATCAATGGCCCTATGGTAGGTGGTATCATCATTTTCCACAAAAGCTAAGGGTTTTTTAACATTCATGTTGTTATGTCATACATTTTCCATTGTTGTGCCCTGCCTTAATATATATCTCTTCATTATAAATTTTTAATCACACCTTGATATACTTATAAGGAGAATTGTTCAGTAACATAATGATTTAGACCTTAATATTGTACACAAGTTGGGTGTTCCAAATTGAATTGTGCTATGTGATTAATTGATTAAATGTGAAGAACACCTTCTAAGTGTCTGTCTTGGATTATAAATTGAACTACATATATTTTATAAATATTTATTAATCCCAAGAACATCCTTAGGGATTTTCTAGAATTATGAAGTTGAATTTCCTTTTTAGATAGTTTCTTAATTTTGAAAGGCACCTTATATGTGAATGTTGAACCTTGAAATTTATTTTCCATGTTTTTAAATTAAATAGATTATATTAAATAAAATGGATTACCTCATGATGGTTTTCCTTAACTAAATTAATTTATCAAATGAATTGATTAAATGTTAATGGGTGGAGAGGCCACACATTTTGTTATATTTTTACTAAATGTAAATTAAATTTCCCTTTGTTATATTAGGGTTTGATTAATAAAATTCATGAGAGGGAATGCCTCATTTCTATTGTTATAAATATTATTAGGCTTTTAGTATAGGCAATGGATGATGATTAAGGGTTCTGTTGGGAATGATGTTCCATGATCCCTTACATCATGTGTTGAGCATGATATGTCACACCATTAAACCTATTGGGATGCTGGCTATACAAAACCATATCCCTTATTTTGGGTGTTGAAAAGAAAATGCATCCTCTATCCAGAGTGATGAGAACGACATATCTCATTCATCATGAGACGTCTGAAATATAAAATTTTCATTGTGCTTATAGGATTGTTTAGATTGGTTATGGATGTCTGAGTAATGCCTTTTCTATCATGTAACTAGTTTTCTAGGTATGAGTCCACGTAAGTTCACACAAACAATTTCCATATAGGTGGATTCAATATATAACTATAATATATATATAAATATTGTATTACTATATATATGGATTCTGATTAGACACTCATTCTGAACATGATCCGAAGCTGGTAGAGCCATCAGGTGTACTTTAGAATGCTATGAAGTTTAATGCTTATTTATTAATCATTATTGATTATTGAATTATACATAAATATTTTTTAGTTATGATCACGTATTTTATAACTTCTAGACACTGTTGGTGATGGACTATAAGGATCATATATCACACCTAACTCAAGATTCCTTTTTTCATAATTAAAATACTTTTATACATCTATGGATAGGGAAAAGTTCCCTACAACATCTATTTGATATGCTTTACCAATAGTTGGATCCTAGGATCATAGGACCAAACAGATGCTTGGGATTATATTGGAGTATCTTTTTGTTTGTTTTTTGTTTGTAGTTTTTTAATGAATGATTGTATACTGCTTTCCCCTATTCCCCTTATGTATGTCAGCATTCCATGTAACTATATATATGTCACATACATTTAGATTTTGACATTATCTTCAGTTGATAAATTATTTATTCATTCATTACTTTATAATTATTTCTTTTTTATATTCTTCTACTTGAGCATGTTACTGGTCCTATTATTTAGTATCTAATTATACCATACATTATCAATGATATTCACATTATAGTTATCAGTTGTGACATTTTGATATGAGTTTATTGTCTCCCCACAATACCACCTTTACACCCTATCTTCTAGTCTGCAACCTATGGTGTATGGGGAGGCATGCTTGAGGAAGTGTAACCCACCAGCTCGACACAACAGTAATTTTGACGCTTGGCTGGGACCATACAATATAGTATCAAATCCTTTTTTTTATTTTTATTACTTTTCGTGTATTTGACATGAGACTAGGTGTAAATGGAATTGTGAAATGAACCTATTCTTGGCTATATCCAATCTATGTATATCAGAAACCAAATATACCCTGTATGAGAAATTATAGTTATTAATTATGCCTGTTATGGTCTATACGACTTCACCTTTGGGTGACATATATTTCATATGATTTTGTTGATATTGGTATTATTGGAATAATGGTTTATTTTACCGCATCCTAATTAAATGAGGTAATTGCATTACATGCATCATTATTGGTACAATAAGACTAATATACAAAATATTTTTTAATTTTATGTCTACCTTCCGCATGCATCTACCCATTTATAATTAATAGTGTCTTTATTATTTATTTAATGGTTAGGGTATATCATGCAGAAGACTTGAAAAATAATTGATACCTCAAGTTCTCAACTTAATGTAATAGTATCATCCTACATTTGTTAAATAAGACACCATAGGTAGTCAGTTATGTTATGTTGAGCCACAGACAATTGGTTTCATGGAATGGAACCTGTTTTGGTGTGGTTTAAGTGGAAACCATATTTTTGATAATAATAAATATGGTCCATTATATATTAGAAATGGTGGTAAATTTAATTCAACTATTTAATGGGATATAGATATTTTAATAAGAAAATATTTAAAATTAATGACATTAATGTGAGTGTAGCCATATTATACGTGTGATATGAGACTCATACATGAACTTATCCTTAGTAGTTAGAAGATAAGATTATCTTAAATTATTTTTGCCTACTATAGTCATTCTCTTCTACCAAAACTATGATTTATGAGAAGGAAAAGAAGCTTAATATATTTATAAGAAAGAAAGTACATGTCCTATATTTCTATCTGAAATATTTTAAATTGATACGATATATTTTGAGGCATGAATTTGGAATTATTTTTTCTTGCCTACAAGATTTCCTCTAGTCATATTACCTAAAGGTAGTGATGACCATGCACTATAGGTGGTTGGCCCTGAGCATATAGTGACCCCCTACAGTGCCCCCTATGGAACCTCTCCCTATTCTTGATATGGAAACACATGCCTTGTTCTTAGAGAGATTTTTTCACCTGATGAAATATATAAAATGGGTTTCTTTACATTTCATGATAATGGAAGAGTTGACTCGGATGTTCCAACAGTAGCATCCTACCACCTTTTCAGGGGATAGCAGACCACAAAAAACTGTGTCGTGGCTTGAAGCTATTGTTTCTATATTCAAACATATTGAGATTCCTCTAGAGAAGATATTCAAAATAACATTTATTGTGCTATGTAGTTATTCAAAGTGAAAGTAGGATGTTATTTCCTAGGTTGATTTTCATCATAATATGGCCTAGTCAGACTTCCAGAATGTCTTCGATTACTATTTCTATCACAAGACTCTAAGGTATGATTGTGATATAGAATTTATGAACCTAAAGAAAGGATACATGTCTATAATGAAGGATAATTCTCTCTTTACTAAGCTATAGTGGTTCACACTGACTCTAGAGAGTGATGATGTTTTGACGTCCAGATAATTAGAGGAAGGGATGGTATACACCTTCTAATCATATGTTAATATATTTAGGTTGAATATTTATTCTAAAATATCAAACTTGGACATTATAACATAATTAAATTTGAGGCCAGTAATAGTTTAATTCAATGTGGTTTGACACCTAAATCAATCAATGATTCTTCTAGTTGATTATTTCATCACCTCATGGTTTCTCTTGGGGGTATCAGTAGTCAGACTCCTCGGGCAGGAAACAACTTGATATGTCACTACTGAGGGATGTCAGGATGTATCAAACCTTTGTGTTTACCGGATCTAGTGGAATTCATAGGCTATGGAAGGATAGGCCATTTTCAGAATTTATTAAGGAATTTTCCATTTTTACCAATAGAGTGGAGATATACTCATACTCCACATTACAGAGAGAGGCCAATAGTATCTCATTAGGTAGACTAATGGAATACAACTGGTAGCTTAGACAATTATGACAGTCAAGGTAGAGGTCGTAAGACTCATGATTTTCAGTGCCACTAGAGTGGGCTTGATAAGGTTAGTCATTTTAGGAATCGAGGATGTGGTATACACTAGTTATATCGAGTACAACATACACTAGAGGAGAAGAGTGCCAAAGCTTCTATAATTTTATGTACTATTCTAATAGAATCCACTTTACGGTCGTCTTTATTTTTCATAGGTTTATTTCTCTTTTTAAAATCGAATACTATTATGAAGATTATATGTCTTGAAATTGAACACTTTTATAAAATTATGATGCTTGACTCACTATAGCCTATCTGATCAGATAGCGCTATCATTTTAATGATTTTCCCCTTGAGATAGTAGGATACCTCTTTATATGGAATCTTTTCATCCTCAATATGATGAGCATTGAGGTAATAATTAGTATGGGATGGTCATTTCCATGTCAAGAACATATTTATTTCTATCATTTAAGGGTAATGTTTATATCACTAGAAGCTGAATTATATATATTTAAGTAAAAATGGGTTTTTCTATGTAATCAGGTTGAACCTTAGTTGTAAAGGCTGGGTAGTTTCATGGATCAGGTCCCTAGTCTTTTCATGGATGATATGGGGTTATGAACTACTATTTTACCTCACATAGTGGAGTATTTCATTAACATTTTAATAGAAAACTTCTTTGGTATACCTCCAGTATGAGAGAAAGAGGAAAATATTAAGCTAATTCTAGGAGTTTCACTTGTAACCATTGCTCCTTATATGAAAAAACCTAATGATATTATGTAACTTTAGAAACAATTAGTGGATATTGAGGCTATGGATTTTAAATACCCCAACTCTTCTCTTTGGGTTTATCTTGTCCTTTTTTCCATGAAGGTGATAGTTCCCTTAGGATATGCATGGATTACTAGTATTTAAACAGGATCATTGTAAAGAATCGATATCTGATTTCTCAAATATATGTCCCATTCAATAAAAACTAAATAGAAGGTGTGTTTTAGATGATTTATTTGAGGTTGGGATATAATTAACTGTGTGCCAGGTCATTAGAAGTACCTTGTATAGTTATCAGGAGATTTTATGTTCTATATGAGTACATGGTCATTCCATTCAAACTGTCAAACACACTTATAGTGTTTATATATCAATGGAATCATGTTTTCCACCCATATCTAGATTCATTCTTCATAATCTTTGTTTCATAAATCATATATTATTCATGCGCCATTAAAAACCATGAAAACCATTTTGATATCATGAAGAATATAGATATTGCAAATCAGCTTCATTCAAATCTTAGTATATCTCACTTCTGTATTGAAAAAATACAATTCTTAAGACACATTTTATCAAATTCAAGAGTTTCAATAGACCCTGAGAAAGTGAGAGCTGTAATTTTCTAGGATAAGACCAAAAAGGCCACTGGAATTTGGAGTTTCTTAGGGCCATCCATATATTTTAGAAGGATCATCTAGGAATTCTCATGTCTTTCAACGCCGCGTACAAGATTGAAAAATAATGGTGTGAAATTCATAGAATCAAAATCTTGTGAATCAACCTTTTAGAAGATGATAGGACTATTCTATTCATCACTAATATTAATTCTTCTTGATCTAGATAAGAGTTATATATTATACAGTGATACATCGAGTATCAGGATTTGAGCTGTTTTGATGTTGGATGAGTGAGTCATCATTTATGGGTGTTGTCAATTGAGGCCTCACAATTGGAATTAACTGATTCATGACCATTATCTAGCTACTATAATTCATTTCCAACAATTTTTGTGACAATATATTCTTGGATAGTGTTTTTTGTAGTCCATTGATCCAAAAATCCTCAACCATATGTTTACACTGTGAGATCTCAATCTTAGGTAGCATAGGTGGATTGAGTACCTACAGTCATTTGATTTTAAGCATTCCAATATTCTTTGTAAAGGAAATCCAATGGTCAATGCTCTAAGCTATATAAATCAGATTTAGGTTGTTTAGGAGGACATTGGTGAATGGTTGAACATTTACATATTCTCATAGATTTAAATTGAGTTCCAGGAGGATCATGGTGAGTCTATGCTCTCATTCATAGGAATGAACTATTCTCTACTAGAATTGTTAATAATTAGGAAACAATATAATATGGATGGAATTTTCCTAATGGAAGCATCATTGATGATGATATATCATTTTTTAGACCATGGATGGGGATGATAATTTACTACAAAATGGACATGCATCCTTCCTATCAGGCATGAGAGAGGAGTTGATGTAGTAATTTCATCATCCTCATCAAAAGTACATCCCATTTTCACCAATACGTATCTAGAATTATGACACCATTATTCATGAGATGGTACGAAGTATTAGATTTCCAGCTTCATCTGTACGTGTTCCACTTGTCAATATGTTAATGCAGAACATCAGCATCTGGATAGGCTTTTACAGCCATTGTTCATTCTTTATTGGAAATGAGATGATGTTTCAATGGATATTTTGAATGGTATACCAAGATATCATCACGGTAATGAAAGAATGCGGGTTTTCATTTAACCTTTCATTATGGTGACACAATTTTTACCCATGTGAGAGACCATCTTGGTATACGATCTTGGGAGGTGATAAGTGTGTTTCATGAATATAATTTAGAGTGTTTTAGGATGTTTATTTGTGTAATTAAATTAATAATATTTACAATGTTGAGCGATTTAACATTTTTTATGGTTTATGGAAGGAAATAATTTTTTTTCATAATGTAACAGAAAGGGAAAAATAATGGAGCCAAAAGAAAATTCATTGTTCAAGTGAAGCTCGAGGAATGCAATAATACTTTTCTAGAAATTTGAAGCTATAAAAATAGAAAAAAAATGATTACACATTGTGTAATCTAATTACACGACATGATATTTTAGATAATCAGGATTCCACGAGAACAAGACATGACATGAATACAAGCCATGAAAAAGAAGTACAGGTCAAGAATTTCCATTTCATGGTGTGAGATTTTTTGGACACATTTGTGATGTGAAATATTCCCAGATTCACGGGATATACTGATTCAATGATTACATGTCATAATTCCACATTACACTTTATCTTATGATTTGGTGTTTCAATGTATTGTATGAGATTTGTGAGAGTTTCATGAACACGGAGGATCAACACAATTCAGGATTACAAGATTTGTACTCCTATTACATGTCGTGTAATTCATCACTATGATATCTTTCAGCACCTATAAATGGTTCCCCTGGCCATACCCTTTTTGATTTTTTTTAATGAGAGCTTAATAAGAGGACCACCAATGGATAAGGCACACCTATTTCCGCAACATATGGAGTATTTTAATTTATTCTATTTCAACAACCGCTCATGGTTAGCATGAGAGGGTGATTTTCTTATTTCACGGAAAGAGTGATGAAAGGGTATTGAATGAAGGAGTTATTTTATATTTTAATGCAATTGATGTATGAATTTAATATATGTACTTCAACTCTATCCTTTTTATGATTTATTCTCTAATGACCATTATGAATGGGGTTAGGGATTTGGTTCAATTTCTTTCTTGGTGAATTACCATTTCCTAGATTGAATACATTTTTTAATATGAAATATAGGGAATAGAATACCACCATGACCATTGGGTTTGTCCTTACATATATTTAAATATGGATTGGGGTTATCCATCTTTTTCACCATGTTAAAAGGAATTTTTTCAATAGAGTGAGTTTTTCCTAACCATTGAACTCACTAGGACCCCATTACAACAACTAAAAGATTGATAGTTAATTATTTCATACGTTTTCATATCATAAACATGAAACCATTACTGTTTGTCCCAATTTATATATTTTCTTCTCCCAATTTCAGAAATGATATAATTCTATCTAGTTTAGATTTAAATTCTTTAAATTATAAATTATTTTAGGTTTATTTTATTTTATTAATATTTTTCACAACCATATCTATGTGGGTTCGATATTAAACATTCAAATCCTATATTACCCTAAAGTTTAGTGTTTTGTTTGACTTATATTTTCAATTTCTAAATTCAGTAATCTGATGGTAATTAATGGAACATGAATGGATTTCATGAGAATATATGTTTGTGAGTTCATAGCTCTTCATGGATATCCATTTTCTATCATTTTTTATAGAGGCACTCACTTTCCATCATATTTATGTAAGGGGTTATATAATTCCTTGGGTACATAGGTTCTACTGAGCATATCCTAATATCCATATAATAATAGATAGATATAGCATATTATTTAGGTGATAGAGGACATGATCCATGCATGTGTCATTAACTTTAGGGGTTCTTGGAAGAAACAAAATATCTGTATTGTGTTTTCATATAATAAAATTTTTCAATATACTATCGAGTTGGATCCAAATGATTTCTTATATTGTGCAGGTTAGAAGTAGGGGAGGCAAATTTGTGTGGACTACATCTCTTCCATATGACTATAGAGAATTTCAAATTGCTTTGAATGACCATGATGATAGCTCAGTCATGACATATGTCGTATTACAATCAACACCAATGACCTCTTAAGTTTGAGGATAAAGATTGTGTTTTCTAGTGAGTCTTAAAAATGTTAGGACATAGAAATATTCATAGGTAGGGTAAGATCTCACCTAGATTTAGTGGACCCTTAGAAGATGTGAAGAAGACCAAGATAATGAAATACTAGATAGAACATCCTCAGAGATACTAGTTAATGTATCATGTCTTTAATATTTCTTAGCTTTAGTGATATTATCTAGAACCATAACATGTTTTTCATCCTTAATATGTTGAGTAGGATATGGATCCTTATTTCTAGTAGTATCCAGTTTGTATTGTGTATTAGAGTGTGAAGACACTCTAAGGTAGGTCAATTCCTTTGGTTTGGGTGTTGTGGTTGCATGACCGAGTACCTAGAGAAACATGGAAACATGAAGCTAGTATATGAAATATGTGGCTAGAACTCTTTGCAGGTGATACCTTCTTAACCTCAGATGGCCATCCTAGGGTGAATGGATTTAAGGATGGGACATTGAACAAACCTATGTTTTCAGGTTGGTAAGGATCATTTGTTTTTGTTCTAAATTACATTAAATAGACCTTATTATTCATCCTATTGGAGTCATGGAGGTCGTGTGGGTTTTTGAAACTTTTTAGGAGCCTAAAAACATTAGAATTTAGAAAAAATAAAAGGCCACATTGTTAGTAAAAATCAATTCAAAAAGCCCACATAGTCCCTACTAACATTATAGGGTGTGAAAAAATGATATATGTGGGATGCATGGTTTTTATTCATCTATGCGACCCAAGTTCCACAACAATGTGGGAAATCTATAATTTTTTATAGTGTATTTTTTCATTGTTTTCCCATGGTTAGGAAAACCATGATCCTTAACCATGCATGGAATTTAATTATGCTGTGATTCATGGATGGTTTTCCCATGTGCTTTCCAAAACATGTAGACAAACTGTGCACCCAAATATTTTTGGGTAAAATTACTATTTATTTCTTAATAAAATTATAAAACTATGTTTATTCTTCCTCCCTATCATTCTATTGGATGGATTCCTTCTCCTTTTCGCATAGATCTCTCTGACTTATATTCTAGGATACTTGATAACTTCAATGTCTAGAATCTGTACAATGATCTATTAAAGGCTTGGGACAACTAGAGGTATGCTAGGAATTCCACTCCCTTTCATTCTGATTTTATCTTTGAATATGTTGTGATATTTAGGTGCAATATCATTTGACATATTTTAAGGGAATTGGACCATATCTTTGATTTCCCCAAATCTAATTCGAATATAAAGCCACCATCAGATGAGGAGTTGTCCATGGACCTAAGATATGCGGTCTTTTAATTATACACAAATGTTATGATGTATTACATAGTCGTTCAATTGTGACACATGCCAGCCTTTGTCAGGTGTGGACATATAATGGATTTGCTTATTCAAAATTGTCATAAAACCATGATAAACTATCAGGGATCATTTTTTAATAATTTTAGGATGCCAACCTCAATCACTAACACCCCTTGGGTGTATCAACTTGAATATCCCAATGCAATTAATTGAAAAATTACCCAAAACACGTTCTAAGAGTTCATCCATGATTTTAAATTAAACTCAATATTTTATATAAATATTTATATAACCCAAAAAGCTTCTATTTACTTATATTTACATATGAAATAGACTTTCTCTTACAATAATTTTCATAATTTTGAAAATCACCCTCTCTCTGCCTCTTGAAAATGAAAATTTTTTTCCATGTTTTTTTAATTAAATTGCTAGTATTTAATTGAATGGATTTCCTCATGATGTTTGGAATTTATTAAATGAATTAAATGGGCTAATTGATTATTTTTTAATTTTTGGGATGGCCACACCTCTTATTATTTTTTATTAAATGTAAATTTAAGTTCCCATGGTTATATTTGGGTATCATGAATGTAATGCATGATAGGTAATGTATCTGGGATATTATTATAAATAAGATGATGAATTTGATGTAGGATATGAATGATGTTTAATGGTTATGTTGGTAATCACATGACAAACTTCCTTACATTGAGTGCTAATAAAGATATCTCACAGCTTTTAAAATAATTGGATTGCGGGCATGACACACCACCTCCCTTGTTTCGGGTGTTGACATGACGAATGATCCACCATATGTAGTGTTGATCTCAAAGACTTTCATTTGTTATGAGATATAGGTAATGTAACCTTTATTCATTTTTTACATTATCATTTTGACTTGTTATAGATGACTAATTTATTCCCCAATCTGGCCATCACATAGTATTCTAGGTATATGGCCACTTACGTCCTCACGTACATGGTCCATATAGGTGGATGAAGTACATAACTATACTATATATATATATATAACAATAATATATATATATATTGATCATAAAATCATTTTATCCATGATATGAAGTAGGTATATCTTCCATGTTCTAATTAGTAACCTGAACAAGCTAGTGCCTACTTATTCATAATTATGGATTATTTAATTACACCTATACACTATTTAGATATGAGCACTGCTTGGATTACTTCTTGACACCATTACTAGTGGCCTACTAAGAGATTATCTCATACCCTAGTTGGTCCACCTTTAGTACTAGAGTATATTAATTGTCTATAAGTTTGTATAAACACATTCACCATTCTCTAGATAGTTGATATGCTTTACCTAATGTTGGAGCATATGAGCATAAAACCAAGAAGATTCTAGATAGTATAGTGGGGGAGTGTTAAAACTATTTTTTGTTGTTTTTTATAGAAATATTGTATATCAATTTCACCTATTTACCTTTTATACATCATAATTCCATGAATCATTGTATATGACACAACCTAGTTGATTTGGACATTATTTTCAGCTGCTCTGTTATTCATTATTAATCTAATTAATTATTATATCCGATTAATGTGTTTCTTTTAAGGCTCATTAATCATCAATTAATTTAGTGTATTCATGTGTCATGCTTCCTCTAGAATATTTTTATTTTTATGTTCCCTTCCACTCTGATATAATGGTATATTCCTTCTACTGTATCACATTGACACCCTCTCTATTAGTCAGAAGACTTTGGTATATAAAGAGGCACACATGAGTTCATGTGACCCACCAGGTTGAAGCCCTAGTTAAATGGACATCTGGTCAAGACGTTACAATCCAATTAACAATGTAAATAAAATTATTTAAAATTAAATTATTTAAAAGATAATACATAATAGAATAATATAATGTTAATGAAATAAGAATGTAAATGAAAAGATATGTTGTAAAAATTAAATGAGGTTTAGGATAATATTTTTTATACCTATAAGTAATATTATGTTAGCAAATACATGTTATTATACATAAAACTTCATAGTTTTTAATCCAATGTGGTAAATGGGTCTATACTATGATCTAAATGATAGATGTTTCTAAAACCGAAAACAACTTTTACCCTGATGAATAAATGCAATAAGCCATATCCACAATATATATATAAAATAGTTATCCTTAGTAGGATATTTTCCAAGATATACTATTTTAGAAAAATATTAGAATCAACCTAGTCATTATCCCTAATACTTATTATGAAAATATAAAAAAATATAAGTTCCAATATATGAAAATTTTAATCACAGGTGGATCAAAAACCAATACTTACAATTTGAAATATATAGATTTTATTATAAAATCATACCAATCGTATTATATAGGATCACAATGAAAAATAATTCAATATAAAGCACATAAACATTGATGTATATTATAGATCTTTACATTTGAACTTTAGTATGATCTACCTATGAAAAAAGATCCTCAAAGCATTAGTATCCTATTTATATGAATTGGGTGTAATAAAATTGTAATATTAATCTCTAAATACTTTTGGAAAATCTATCACTTCTAACAAACAAGAAATATCCAATATTATATTTGGGTTAATATTGTTCGGGTGACATCCAAACATATTAAAGGTTATTATATTATAACCAAATAGTCTAAACATGTGTTTAAAAAGTAAAAGTTGATTAAAAAAGATTTAGAAAAGTCATCACGTAAACTCATGTTAATTGTGAAGGGTATCTGATTTACAAAACAAGGATTTGTGAAGAATTATGTTTTGGAAAATGACGTAATAAATTATTATTTATAAGGACACATGATCAAATTTATTTTATATGATAATGGAGGATGATTTAAACATATATTGAAAAAATATATTCTATTGTATGTGATATAATAATCTAATAAATAATTATTTATTAAAAATTTAGAGTCTTTTAAATAGAATAAGTTTTTAAAATAAAATATTTAAGGTATTTGGTAAAATTTTATGATAATTAGTTAATTTAAAATGGGATTCTACATATTCTAATAGTCTATAGATCATTTAAAATATATAAAATAGTTTTATAATTTGACTTGTAATAAATTATTATTTTATTCTTAGGTTGGTCCTTGGAACCAAATTCTCATTAAACCATATCCCATATAATGAAATTGATAAGTCATCAAGCGAGGTTTTGGTAAATGAAATTTTTATATTTTATTCTACAATAATTTGGGTTTATTTAGCATATTTATTATGTATAAATTAAAACCAAATATTCATATTATTTATACTTAAGTATCAATGCGTTATTATTTTCTTCACCGATAAAAACAAATAATTAATTTAACTTGAAATGTAATATTATTTGATTGGTGTTTAATTTTTTGATAAATTAATGGGTGTAAACATTTAAAATAGTGAATTTAAAAAATTAGATAATAGAAAATGTTCTTGATTTTGAGAATAAGTTAGTTTCAAAAGATGGTTTGAAAAATAAACAAAAATATTATATACAATAGGTTATTTATAAAATTATGAGAGTGGTAGTGTAAATATATATATATAGTTATATATAGATGTAAAATATTTACCTGGTATTGATAAAATATATGTATTTATTTAATGAAATATAAACATAACTATAACTATTATATGAAGGATTATAAATATTTATAGATTAATACACTTAATAAATAATTTACCAATATTTCATGATCGATGATTTATGAAGGCTGAAATAAAAATTATATTCTAGAAAAATTTACAATATTATAACTAAAAATAAGATTAAACACTCTATAATGGTTACAAATGTATTTTTGTATTGTAGAAAATGTTATTTTAAGGATTTACATTAATGGTACGTGAACTTAGTTATGGGATTTTTTTCTCATATTATTAATAAGTGAATATGAATATTTGAAGGTATTTATTATTTTTACAACATAATTTTAGTATGTCACAAAATGAAATAATCTAAATGATGCTATGTGTAAATATAATTACTTTTAAAACATAGTACTATTTTTGATGTAAGACAAAATCCTAGTATCACTAGTAAATTAAAAATCATATCTCAAAAATATAACCACATTAAAGAATTTTGTGGGAGTGTTAATATAATGATTTATAAATTAACTACATGATGATTTGGAAGGTGTTATATATTGATGTAACATGTTTTTAAAAATATTAATAGTGTATCAAAGACATTAGATCTATTAAAAATTATTAAATACTATGATTTGGTTGTATTTTCTACGTTATAGGCTTTGATATATTTTTCATTCACAAACTATTAATATGATGAAATAACACATAAATATACAAATATATAATAATCTTATAATTCTAGTATATTTCATTGTTATCATTAATTGATGTATATTGTGTAGTTTAAATGAGATTTAAATAATAAATAACAACTCAGAGGGAAATTCATCAGTTTTCATAATAAATGATCATCATGCTAATTAATGTGTTGTGATTATATATTAATATTTGTGTAATTAATGGAGTATATAGGAAAAAATTTAATTATAAGCCACTTGTGTAACTTATTATCTAAACTAACTTTCTTTATTAGGTCACATATGATCTCATATTTAATGTTATTAGTATACAAGCTGTGAATATTTAATTTAATCCTTGATAACTAGGATTAAATATATACTATATACATTAACCTTTCTTTAATACCTTTTTTATGATAGTTCTATGTTTGGGATAATTATATGATTGTTGGAAATGTTTTTAGTCTTGTTGTGTATTTTTCTTAAAACAAGTATTTTATCTTTTATATGTTCAGTCAAACATTGGGACCTTAATTACGTATGATTGATGATGTATATGACTATTCCTCGTTGAGTGACATGTCATTTTCTAAATTATTAGATCGAATAACATATAATATATTCCATCATCTATCCACGCTACTAAAAAATCCAGAATATATTAGTTAACAACACAACTTTCATGGGTGTGAAAAAGATACTAAAAACCTATGGTTCCTAAATATAATGTATAATGGAATCAATGGATTTACCATGAGAGAGGTGAAATTTTATTGTTTTCACTATTAGATAAAATGGTATGGTTTTTATTATCTCATACATATAGGAACTTAATGACGATAAAATAAATTTATTTTTATTTAGATTTATAAGTGGTAATGGGTTCACGATTGGACTACCACTTGTAATGCTATCTTAGTCCTAAAAAATCCTCACCTCTAATTGTGAAATGATAAAATAAAGAATCTAAAATTCCTTTATCAGTCACTATATGATGAAATATAATTCATGGAATTATATAGTATTAATCACTACTTTACCAACCATCCATCATATGAAAGTGAAAATGTACTAATGATACATAAATAGTAAAGTACTCCCAAATCAATAAAACAGTCCCAATTAGGTTTTTGTGTTACTATATAATTCAAAAGAAAATAATTATCATCAACACATTTATTAATGATTAAAAATAGCATTTCACTGAAAGTGGAAAATTCAAGTCAGTATAATAAATAAAATTAGAGGAGGGATACATGAGATTAACAACAAATATAGGAAAACATAATATAAAAATAATAAGTTAAACACAATCACATTAAAGGTAATATTTCTCCACTAAGTACAAAAATAAATTAAAATCATAGTGTGTTATTTATTAAATTATCTATTAGTGAATTAAAATCAAGTATCTTTACCTTACCCAATCATGAATATTTCTATGTTTATATTTAATTGTTAATAATTTTGGGAAAAGAGGAACAAAAAATTATTATAATATTTTCTGATAAACTAAATCAAAATCAGAAACTCAAACTCATTTCTTATCACACCTATCTCCTCCTTATATATATTCTTTATTCCTTTAATTATCAGTCATTAAATCTATTGGATTTATTTCCAAACTTATTTATAGTGTCTTACCCTAAATTTTATGATTCCATGAAAATTTATTGTTTCAAATTCATACTTCCCTTGAGAATCCATCAGTGGATCTTGAGGTCCCTAATATTTACAGATTAAATATTTTCTCTTAGATCCCCTCACATATAAGAGATACTTATATTCTCTAGATGATATCCACATATGATATTCTTTTTCAATAAATTAATCAATATTTCATTATGAGAAACTATTTTTTATAAATCTTCCTAAGGAAATAACACCTAAGAAATATATAGATGATTCTTTTATAATGAAAAATAATCTTATGTTTTTTCAATATGATTCATTTCATATAAATTTTACCTTTCTCTAGAATAATTGAATTATATATGATCCATACTTATATAAAATCGCACTCTGTACCTCAGATGAATCCTACACATTTTCAAGATGACCCTTATAATTGGAAAATATACACTTATATTTTATAGGGAGGCTTAATATTACAATTTAATAAAAAATATGAATAAGCATATATATCGTAGAGATATGGTATAATAACCATTATTAAAATTTTAATGACTCAAATATACAAGGAGAATGAATCTTATAATTTCCATGAGATGGGTAAATATTTATTGTAGAGTCAAAAATGACACTTAAGAATCTCAAGAAGCAGGTTGAAATATCCACCATTGGCCCGGTCTATTACTCTTATGTAGAGTAGAATATTGGTAGAATAACTCACAAATTTTAGGAAGTTTGAAAATTTCCTTAGTGATGTAGCCATATTTCTCCTCAATAACTTAGCAAACATCACTCTTTATGGCTTCATAAATATTTATGATTTAAAATTTTAGCTTACATCTTCACATCGAAAATAATAAATAATTTAATATTTTTAATAATAAATTAATAATAATTTATAACTTATATAAATCAAATATGTCAATAATTTTTTCAATTTTATGTAATATTAACCAAATACAATGCAATGACATTTTAATCCAAAAAAATTCTCATACCCAATGAATTAATAAATGCAGGGAAAATGTATATAATATCGAAAAATTAAAATATATTAATTGGTTATATCTATCACCCATCACAATAACCTTGGTATTATATATATAGGTGAACATAAATGAAATTACCAAAAAAAATTCACAACACTATCAATTTTATGTACCCTATTTGACAATCATTGCACCTTCACTCGTCATGTATCTGAATTGTAATTCATTCCATTTTATCTTTGAAGAATCTAAATTTAATTTTAAATTTTCCTACCATATTTTATTCATTTAAACCCATATTCCTATAATTATATCACACAATAATCATGTATAAATATATAAGAATGATTTTCCCATTAAAATCACAAGTTAGTTAAATCATCAAATTACTAAATTTCTCAATATACACTTAATTATATCGATACTTATCCTTTTTCATGAGAACTTTTTATATTTTTTATTTGGATAATTTTTGGTAATTCATTATTTGGAATGATTATTATATATAATTAGTTGATTGGGCATATATGAATTATAATGGTTGATTTATATTTTTTACTCATGAATAGAATGCTCAATCACTTTCCATTACAATGATTCAATTCCATGATATTTCAATTTATGAGTACAATTCAAACAATTATCAATTTAAAAATATTAATAATTTTTTTCTATCAAAATTATTAAAAAAATTATGTTATTTTTTTCTCTTCCAATATCATATAATTAAAGGCTGAGAGGAGTCATTAATTTTCATGATTTTTTTTGTGAACTTCATCAGAATTATTTGGAAGATTTTATCATTCTATTTGTATCAAATTTGATTATTTCGATTGAATTTATGATTTTTTAGATATTCCCCATAATCATCCAGATTAGAACATAAAAAGTTTATTATAGTACTCACATATCATTAGTTAAAAACAAATTGCTTCCTCCCCAGCAATTGACTTTAACAGTGAACATGCATTAACAAATGAATCCATGTTTATATTAATTTTAGGATTTTAATATGAAAATATAACAAGGTAATAGATGGTATTTAGGGGATATCGGGTGCAAATATCATTTAAGGTAGACATTAAATTTCATTATGAAAAATATATTTTCATTCAAAAGGATTGTATAATCATTTACTAAAAAAAGTTCATAAACAACATAAGGTTTCATAATGATTAATTAAAAATTTCTATTTATTCTAGGATTTATTGGTTTTTACATAATATTAAGGCATTTTAGGAAGATGTAAAATTGTTTTAGTTTCCTATAATGTCTGTTATTTTATTGTAGGGTAGTATGTTATGGAATTTGATTAAGAAATCAGTAGCCTTTTCTCAAATTCCCTAAACAGATAATTTGAAAAAAAATTATCAACATTTATATAAGTTATCTTATTGTGTAAAATAAATTTCCCCAAATTTTCCATTCATAAAAATTTGGAAGGGTACTAAAATTAATCTCAATAGGATTAAAAAATATAGAAAATAACAATGAAATATAGAAAAAAATGAAAAATAAAAAACTAAATTTCTAAAAAGTATAATGTTATCCCCACCCCACACTTAAATCATGAAATTTACATATAGAATTATAGTTGATATATAATTTTATATAAAAGTTAATATAATAATAGTAATTAATCATGTTTTCAACATAGGTAAAAGTTAGATGTGTTATTGGTAGATAGGTTGGAGGAGTGTGACATACTCTATAGTTCCTTTTGGAAGATTTCCATAATATGTTTTTAGAAAGTACCAATTGAAAGTGAATGAATTATTATATTATTTTTTTAGTGATATTCAAAAAAACAAATGAGTATAGAATTTTCATAAAAAATGGAGCTTCCCATATAGAAAAATGTTTACATGAAATCTGTTCAATTCTATAGTTTGAATATACTGCATATTTTCTATGATGGAAGTATTTTAATCTGAATTGGTTTTTTATGTTCCGACCTTTGTCATTATTTATAAATCACAGATTTCAAAAAATATTCCATTTTTATTTATTTTAGAGAATGAATATGGAATATTCAGTCCTACCCAAGTATTTCTATATCTATATTTACATGAAAACCTAGTAGGTTTTGTTCTCTAGCAATAAATGTATTTTAAAAATATTCCTATAAAAAAATTTGAATAGAATCATTACAATTTACTTCTTTAGACAATACCATAGGTGTCAAAATTAAAAACATCATTAACTCCTAGAAAGTATTTTATTATTTCAAATTGAAATATATAAGGCCATAATCACTTATACGACTTATTATATTATAGAATATTGGAGCCCAAATTTAGACAACATGGAATGGAAATGTCCTAATATTATTAATTTTTCATGATTGATATTTTGGTAAGTACACATAGAAAATTTAGGGTTATAATACAAGGATAAAATTATAGAACATGGATAACCATAGGGAGAATGAAAAATTATATCTTAAGGGTTGGTAAAACAATAACTGAAGTCAGAGAAACCGAACAACAATTAGTGGACAAAATAAATGGTCAATGATTTGATCTTATAGTGATAAAAATGGTATATTAATTTTGAAACATCATAGATTAACATGTTCTAATTATTTATCAAGAACTAGCCTAACCCTGATCCTCATTTATTCTTTCATGGTAACCTAGAACTCACATTGGAATAATAATTCTATCTCAATGGAAGAGGGGGAGTAAGTACAGTAACCACTCTCCCACTCCACTACTAGTTGGGCTATCAACCTTAAGCATTATCACATTTTCATGATGATTATAGGACCAAATAGTTTATAAGATCCATATTGTATTAGTTCTTCAAATGATATTCACTAATAAATTATTCATTCATTTACAAGGATGTGACATCATTCTCATGGTTCCTCGTCCATAAGGTGAGTACACAATCATGGTATATTTATTAGATATCATGAGATACATATAAATCACTAGGGAATAATGATTCATAATGTGAAGAGAGTACATAAATAAATATATAAAATTAAATAGATAATACTAACTATAAATATTTTCTTTTAGCTTCTGATACAAAAGATATTAGAATGTTAGTTCTTATACAAAATATTATATCCCATCCCCAAGATTCCTTATTTCTTGAATTTAAGTCCATTAATTATTTATTCCATATTTGGTGTCAAAAATCACAATGCTTTTCAAATTCATCCATATGTTTATCTATATCGGTATTAATAGTGAATAATGAATCCACAATAATTATGATTTAAACTATACAAAAATCATGATTTTTTTTAGAATGAATCAATAATGGGTATGATGAATCCATATTTCATGTAGTGTGGTGATATATGTTAGATTTAAAATTCTAGATATTTGTGATCCATGACATACATCTACCTGAAATCTCATCCGTGGTTTCAATGAAATGTAGCCGAACTTACAGGGGATATTGAATATGGAAGAACTGATAACATGGTTTTCTAATGTTCTGAAAATAATATACCAATCTTCATAATACCCTCTATGATATGGTCTAATTGATGTAGTAAAAAATGTATACCCTAAAGTATATCATAGTCTTACTACATGGTCTTATACTCCCTCGACGATCCCACAATTTAGAACAATAACTAAAATATATTTTAAAAATTCATTTATCCCTTGTTCTACATTCCTTATCAATCCATATCCATTATTATTATTGTTTTACCATAGAACACACATTGATATCCAACATTATACATTAGAGTTCTAGTGCCATTATTACCTCCTCTCCTGAATGATGCTATCAAAAATCTGAACCTTCATCCATAATGACCAATGTGGATAATTTTCATAATCAGTACCATGATAGGATTCCCTTCTCCATAGTAATGTTCTTACACATTGGGGTTTCCATTTATCATCTCCTTTGGATAAGGAAGGTCCAGATGTTGGCCCATTTTTTAAAATTCTATAACAATTATATAATTTGAGGTGCATGATAGGTGTGTGAGGAAGATATATAGATTTGGTATAAGGTGTAATTGCATGTATAATTATTATAATTGAATATTATGTGGTGGGATATGGGATAATGTAGTGAATTCTAGGTCCTTTGAGTAATTTAAACGTTCCATGTGCTAGGATGTGATGTAAGGATCTATAGATATATTTTTCATCTTCTGGTCCTTAGCTTCATGGAATCATGGGACAACTTCATAATTAATTTCATATATTTTAATGTGAGTTATAAATCTAAAAAAACAACCAAAATCATTGAAATAATTTCTTACATTCCATTATACAAGAAATCCATATAAAAAACATCAAATATGTCAAATTTTATTTACAAAATGTACCAAAATAGTGTCCAAAGATAAGATGAAAAAAGAAACATCAAATTACCCCACACATGAACTTTTCTTTTCTCAATGAAAAATCAAATTATATGAAAATATTACAAATACTATTGGAGAAAAATTTATATATAATAATCATAAACATTTTTCCATGATTAAAAATCCCCATATCTTACACCATACATATTTTAAAAATTAAAAATCATGTTTCTTATCAAAATATAGTTTAATACATCTCTTGAATTTCACACACATTAGTACATTTCTCATTAACATCATTGGAACTAATAATCTAACTCACATTTAAATGTCTCCCATAACACAAGGTATATATTTTTTGGAGTTATGCTCAAACCTAATGAATAATCACCTGTTTATAGGAATAAATTTGTTCTATAATCAATACTTGATAAATTTTTTTTCACATTTAATGAAAAAGATTTACACTACACTACACGATCACATTAAGGAATTTATTTATGTAGGTAGATGATATAAATAATTTAACGATCAAAAGGAGTATTGAATCACTGGCACAAAGAATTTTAATAAAAAATAAATCCTAATGACAAACTCATTTTCGGCATACATCTCACCCATTCTTAAATGCAATGTAATGGTCACAATACCATGAATATATGGAAAGATAAAACCTATCTCCATTTTATATATTTATATTTTATTTCTAAATTTTTGTTTAGGATAGTCTCATAACCATAACCCAACTGAAAATTATTTCATCAAGAATAAAATTTTAATAACTATAAAAAGACCAATATAATGAAATAGTTCTTTTTTTAACCAACCCAAGACACATACCAATTTTCATTCTTTTTTAGGGAGGGATAGAAATAGAATATATGGACTAAAACTTCCTAAATATTCTACAAAATCCCATGAAAACAATTAAACTTTTTTATCCTCAATATAAACCAAACCATTTTAACAATAATAACATATTACCCAAACGTAAACAATTATATTTCAAGAAAAACACAATTATAAGGGTTGTAATGTATAATAATAGATTTTAATGTGTCTCTTTCCTAACATGGGAATTTATAGATTTTATGAGATTAATAAAACATATAATTAAATGTTGGGTCACGTGGAAAATGTATAACTAATAAAAATTACCCAATAATGTTAAAAGATCCACTATACAATTATAACTTTGATAAGATGCAACGAGTGTTCTAGTAGGTTTACATGACCTCATTGGCTTAAGAAATATTCTAAAGAAATAATGGATATTTTTATCTAAGAAACATTTATGGAATGTGACAAAATGATAAGGAATACCACTTATGAGAAATAAAACTAACAATCAATCTACAAACTATAAGGAAAAGAGAATCAATATCAAGAACTAAAAAGTTTGTAATCAATCATTCATAAGTAACATAAATATTAAAATAAGTATACAATTATCAAAATTCACACCCATAAAAAATTATTTATGATTATGATTATTATATGTTTCCTCAAGACAAAACGGTCAGTCCGGTTTTTATTTATCATTGATCAACATAGGAAAAAATATCAAAATGAGTTCATTTTTGCCTTATATTCATAGGAATGTACCATTTTACCCAATATATCAAAAACATTAATAAAGAAAAATTAGATGAAATAAAAAAATAGTAGGGGTGGTAAATGAAAAAAATTAATTGTTAGAATTCTTCCTCAAATATGAAGGTGTATTGGTGGAGTAGAATAAAATATGATGCTTAAATTATGAAAAATAGAACATGGTTATTAAAAATAAAAAAATTACGTTCATATTTTTTATCACAAATATAATATAATAATTAATTTTCAATAAAGAGAACATATCCTAGAAAATTCCATGTTAATCGTAGTAATTAGTAAATAAAAATATAGTTACAATAAAATGGAGTACATGGAATAAAATGTCTAAAAATATGAAATTGGAGACAGAATAAAATTAATATGTGTGAAATATGTGAAGACTCCTCCAAACATACCATAAGATCCCATAAGAACTACTCATCCTCCCATTGTGGATGAACATGTGTTGGTAATGGATTGTTAGAAGCACAAACTTAATCCATGGTGGTTTCTATACTAGATATAATAGTAAAAATACATAGTGGTATCTCAAATCTATCCATAACAATAGAATATGGATGAACTAGAGGAGAAGAAGAACTTATAGTGGGAGGATCAAACTATGCCTAAGGGTCCGGTGACTGTAGAGGCTCCTTGATCAAAACTAGGTTTATATAATATTAAAAAAGATAAGAAAAATTATTTAAATGGGTGTATATAGAAACATAATCATTCCCTTGTTGTAATATTCAATCTTAATAGAATGTGGGATGAGTTTTGAGGTGTTCGGTGCAGGTTTCCCCATATATGGTGTCTATTGATAATTATGGTCATATTGTTACAATGGGGGACAAAGTGGGGAATCACGGGTTGAGATCTGAGAGGGACCTACTAGGCTTATTAAGGTTGATAGATGTGTTGTAGTAGGAAATGATTGTACGAGAATAGGTGGTGTAATAAAAGGGATATCTAGGTGGGGAAAAATAAGACCCAACGTATTAAAATGAAAATTAACACACTCTTTGAGTTGGTTAAAGCCTATATAAAATATAGAGAGGGATGCGAGGTTTGAAAAATCAAATAAAAATATGGATAGAGAAGGAAATGATTGATATACGACCTAAGAATGGCTACCATCTACCCCATCCTCCACTATAGAAATATTTTACTCCACTATCCATTTATACTGGGTTCCATCTTTATATGAAATGACTATCTTTTCTAAAAGAGGAAAATCAGTCAATGAAATTTTTTATATGGATATGAGAGGCATATATATATTAAATGATTTAATGATATTTTAAAAATTATTAATAATTTTTCCATTCATGAGAGTACCTTTTAAAATATGAATCTACCACTTTAAATACAATGAAAGATAGTGATCCATATATACTTTAGTGGAGTTTTAATTGATTTAAAAAATAATCACATCAAATTGACCCATAAAATCATAACAAACCCCTTGTAAATTCATTCGCGATATATCTCCCAATGAATAATTTATATGATATATGTTTTCAATTAGGAACCCTTTATATTTTCCACTTCAATCATAGTTTTCTTGTCAAAAACCAATAATATCCTATTTTTATTCATGTTTGTCTTACTGAAATCATTCTCCAAATTAGACATTCTATTTGGTTTTTATAATGTTGGAAATGTATATAAAATGACCATATCCAAATTGGGAGAGAGTAAATTTCCCTTCTATATACCCCCAGTGGGGATGAAATGAATTCAAGTATATGATTTAAATTAGGATGAATTTCTAGCATTAAATCCCAAAAATGTCTCTCTCAAACCTAAAGGATATGCTCAATTAAAATTTCATACATGAGTTCATGATTAAAGGTATTTATCCTAACTATACATAACACTAATAAGTCTAATGTCTTGTTTGAATTTAATTTTTTCTTATCTAGATAAATAATCCGAAGACCTAAAGCATATTTTTCAAATCATAAGTTGATATGCCTATTAAAATTTGTGAATAAACCAAGATTAGAAAAGTCAACAGGAAATAATTTTTTTCTAGAGGTATTTTCAATACAGAATAAGATGGGTTAGGTATTAGGGTTGGGGCATGTGAAGGAGTATGGGACTTCTTTCTTGAGGAAGGGGTGTGAATTTAAATGGCGGTTCTTGTTGTTTTGTTTGTGATTTGGTTTTAGAATTAACTTTTTTGCTGGGAAGTAGTGTACTTTCCATTATATTTCATTCTAGGAGGTGGTTTGGATGGGGATAGATTTTTGGGTTCATACATGGAAGGGGATTCTTGGACTAGTAATCTAGAGGGTTTGGATTTAGTTTTAAAATTATTATATTTTGGGTATCCTGTGGGTAAATGAGTGGGGCTGGATTTGAAAAAATATTTGGAATTAGTGGATGATGGGGTCGATTCAATCTATTAATTGTATTAAATGGTGGATATATGACTGGGGTATCCATGCCTTTTAGTTTCACCATGATTAAAGAGAAATATAAATAATGGGGAAAATATGAAATAATATGAGGTTTTTGTTGAAGAGTAAAAGAGCGATGTAAAATGTAGAAATGGATGATAAAATGGGATTAGGGAGGCAAGGATTTATGGGTGTAAGAGAAAGATAATAGGATAAATGTGGTAATAAGTGAGGGTGAAGAATCATAATGTTTGGGGAAGAGAGGTAAATTTTTTTATATCACTTAGAGGATCACCATATCACCATTGGAGTTGTTATGCAATTTTACCACAGAGAAAATTAGAGAGGTAAATGATGTAGAGTTAGGGATTCAATCCAAATTTAAAATAGGTGTGGCACTTTTGGAATGATTTATCTTGTTTTTGGTGTGACATGGCCACCAAACATCAGGAGTTGAACCATCACCAATACTACTAGGTGATTCATGTGATGTGATTTGGAGTGACTAGATATTCTTGTGTGATAGAAAATTTAAATTTCTTATGCATCACGACCTCATGGTGTAGTTCTTAGGCTAAAATGTGGAGGGTTCTAAAATTATAATGAAAACACTTCTGCCAAATTACTATATTGTAGGGATATCCATTGTGACCTATTCACTATAGAGTAGAGGGTTTGAATTATCCATCATTAACAAAAATTATTTCCTTGGTGTTAAAGGTCCCAATAATATGGCCTATTATATTAACTATAGAAATGGGTATCCTATTATAAGCTATGGCGTGTTATTTAGATGATTCCTTATACCAAACATATCCTTATTAATTTTTTTTCTTATTTAACAAAGTATTTATCTTATTGTTTTCCATTTTGGTGATGTTAGAGGCTCTTTTTGAGGATTTTAAAAGAAACATTTGGATTCGTATAATACATAAATCATTAAAAAACATGAAAACCAATAACATATAAAATAAAGACTAAAAAGAAAACATACACGAGTTTCCTCCAAATAAGGGATTTATTTATAGTTAAAATATCTACAGACCTTCATTTCTATTTATGAATTTAAATTTATGTAGATAATTATTCTTAGGAGAGAATGATAAATTTATAGACTGAGATGATCGCCATTGTATGATCCCATGACATTACAATAATTTATTTTTAGAATAATTTTTTCATAGAATTATTTATAGAAAATGACTGGTTAATATTATGTCACATGAAAGTTAATTATTTTATTTCTATACAAGGAAGATAAATGTTAACTTTATTTAAACACACCAATGACTTTCATCGATGGATTTTATAACACACAAGACAAACAATTTCTAAAAGATAATATATTATTAAGAAATATTATTATTTAATATAATAAGGTATATTATAGATGTTAAATTAGAGGTTATGAATAGGATTAACAAAATTATGACCATTTATTTTTTAATTAACTATTTACCAATAAATAAAAATTAATGTAGAAACCAAATTAATATAAAGGGAATGATTTTATAAAAACCCATTATTATGCTCCAAAAGAATTTTTTATTAATAAATTAAATTAAATACTATTAGAGATTATATTAATGAAATATATATATATATATATATATATATATATATTTTATTAAATAAAATATTTTTATATTCATACAATATATATAATAGTTATAACAAATGAATAAACCCAAGGATACGCTTAAAAATTGTATTTTTCTAAAAAGGTAATTTTTAAATCATTTAATGGCGCACTAGTTTTGAAACTAAAAATTACCAATTTTTTAAAATATATATTTAAAAATAATAATAAATTTTTAATTATAACTTTCAAAATTAGTTTTGGGATAATTTTAGGTATTTTTTTGAGAAGTGTCATTTTTTGACGAATAATGAAAAATAATGATTTTTAATTGAATACTTTGTTTTCATGAAATTTATATTTGTGGATAAATTATATTTTAGATTTATTTTCAAGAAAATTTATATAAATTATATTTAAATTAATATAATATTGGTCATCTGAATAAATTTGTCATTGAAATTGTATATAAAATCATTTGAAACTTTTGAACATTTCTACTTTAAAAACCTGCTTTGTCATCCCATCTGTGGGATTAAATTTAAATTAATTTCCATCACATATGTGACTAAAATAATGAAAAATTGATTCAAAAATTGGATTTATAATAATATTTTATTTATAATATGTTCAACTTCCATTTTTATGCAAAATATTAGTGAATGAACTTAAATGTTATTAGAGATATTAAGGTAAAATTAATCTTTAACGAGGGACTAAATATTAAACTTAAGGGTAAAATGACATATAAATAATTAAAAAACTGATTTATTTGAATATTAAGAACCTATAAATCCATGTATATTATTTATTTATTATAGGTACATGATGTATGGTATCTCTCAATAATGATCAAGTTTTTATAAATAGAAGAATTCCACTCATCCTACACTATAAAAGGCATTCACCCTCCCACTTTTTCACATCTATCAGTACTTTTGGATCATAAAAAATCTAATTTTTTTACAAACATTCCTATGATCCTTATATAAACCTCAAATTTTGAATTAACCCATCAAAGTAAGTCATTTGGTATAAATCAAATGGTTTTACCCAAATAAGATGAAATGTTATTCAATGGTCATTTTTCTCATTTACTTATAAACACATTATGTTATTTTTATAATATGATTATATAATAAATTAACATTCTTAAATAAAATGATATGTTGTTATGAATATAATTTTACCTAAAATTGCACACAAATCTAATAAATTGGATACCCAATCATCATTCTCTTGTACGACATACGACCACCTCCCAATCCTATATTATTTGTTATTCAATTAAAAGAATTAATGGTTATAATAATTGTGGATTTATATTTTAAATGTTATATATAATATATTTAGGATTTATTTTTTCTTATGTAATTTTTCAATAACACATGCCATTATGCATTCCATTTTGTGGGAATATTATTACATTTATTTTGGGATTTGTGGACACCCGCCTCCTCTAAGTGATGTGATTCATTCATGGTATACATGAAATGTATTATGGATGATTTTAATAGAAATATGGGAAATATATGAAATTAATAAGATAAAAGAATTATAATATAAATATATATCATTTAATTCACATTCATTCAAAATGAAAAAGAAAGGGAAGTAGCATTCATGCATACGTACGACCTACCATCTCCATAAATGGTGCATTTAATTTATTATCTACAAATTTTTTAGATCATTTTGTATACAAATATACTGAAATATATAAGACATTTAAATAATTTTTTAAATTATTTACCTGATTAAATACTGAACTAATTAATAGTAATAATAACTAAAAAGTCAAATCATATTAAAAAAAGTAGGAAATTAACCCCCTAGAAATAGTGAAAATAAAGAAAGATTGTTAACAAACAAATAATAAGATTTTATAAAATGTTTATATATGATATTTTAAAAATTATTATTTTTTTGGAATAAGTTAATAACATGATTAAAACCACTATACATAATATTAAAGAATTTTCACCCAAAAAAACACAACGTAAGATATTTCATCTCAATTTATCTCTCATTGTGATTTTTTTTGTATGACACCGATTCACATTAATGTGGTGTATATAAGGAAACATTTTCATTTAAAAAAATTATATAATCATACTTCATGGTATTTTACGGTTTACATTGAATTATCTAACCCAATCTATTGAGCATGAAAATTACTAAGTGTTAAAAGATCTCATTGCTATCTCCCATTCTATTGTTAATGTTAATATTTTGTAAAAAACAACCTTTCTTGTAAAAATTTTTCATTGAAAATTTCTTTATATATAATTTTTTTCGTTAATGAATTTTTTTTATAGACTGCGTACCATATTTTAATTCTATTTTTACTTTGACATTTTTTGGATTATATGGGAAAATATTGATAAATATGTGTTCCTTATTCATTATGAATATTTTATAGGGAATATATTTTGTTAATAAATTACTCTATATATGGGATTATTTGGAATGATAGACATTAGTGATGGAAAAAAATTATATATCCTTTGGATGCGTTGATATTTTATCATTAAAAAAAACTATTTTCTAAATTGAATGGTTTATACAAGAAGGTTTAACCCATCTTGTGAAAGTTATTAAGGGTATGGGTTCTCATGTTCCTCAGATATAACATCCAAAAATCAATCATTTTATTCATATAAACATTAGTTTTTATTATTATTATCTAAGTTATTTTCATATGATAGATTCTATAGAAGAATTTCATTATCATTTTATTGATTATATTGATTGTGTTTCATTTATTTAACTTTCCATATTGATTTTTTCTTGTTTTTTTAGTGGAAGGTTATCTTAGTTATTTACATGTTAATGTTGATTTATGATTATTGATTCATTATTAATTACAATTTAAATACCCTTACTTTTAATTTGAGATTAGTCTCATTATGATTCCCTTCCCTAGGTTATGAAGTGGAATCCTTTCAATGGGTTTCTTGGATGCTAATATTTTAAATATATTATGTTTTATTTTCATATACAATGTATTATGGGTACCATGAACATTATATGGTTCTCCAAAACTACTAAAGTACTCAGTGCATCAGGATTTGATTCATTGTAATCATTCTAATTTAATAATGTAATGAATTGGATCTCTACATTTGGTATTGGGATGTAAAACCTAGTATCAAAATAAGTTTAATAGAAATACTGGAAATTAGATCAGGGAATATATAAATTAGATAACTTAACCCTAGAAAAAAATTTAGGATAAGTATAGGTAAACATCCAAGAATTTTGGTATGATATATATTATTTTGGTCTTATTGTAAATGCATCAATGTGTGGATTCTAAAGGTGGATGTGTTTCTAAAATAGAAATACCTTGGGGTAACAATTATGAAAAGGAGCATCACACCTTATACGATCATAAAGATAAAGATGAAAATATTCCATAATGCATACCTAGATTGACACTCCCTAGGTATATTCTGGGATAATTCACATTTCTTTAAAACTAGTATGAATGATTTGAACTTAAAGATATCAATAAATGAACTATTTTTATGATTATTAAATTAAATATAAGTAAATTATTCCATTTATTTTATGTATTTTACTAGTTTTGGTATTATACATTATGTTATATAATTTTAATATATAATCTAGTATATTCCATGTCTAGAACTCATTCCTGGAAGAAAGAGTCGTATCAATACTTGTAGACAATTTAGTGGTTTAGAAACTGAGAATATCGATATATCTTATATTATAACATAGAATGTTATGGATATAATAAAAAATATTAATTAGGTTATGAAACATAACATTTCCCCAATGAAAAAACCAAATCAATAATAAGATAATCAAATCTTGTATCAATATATGTGTCATAGGCCTCTATAATTTAGTTGTATTACTAATATAATTTTATTTGAGCAATGTATTATGTCTTTGGAGAATGTATTCAGTGAATTAAGATGTGGTGAAAAGTAAAAGGTTACACATAGAGTGTATTGTATCGATTATGATGTGGATAAATGGCTATCTATGATTCAAAATACTAGAAAAGAAGAGGAAATAGAACTCATATAGTGGAAAATTTTTAAGAAAAAATTAAATGAAAAATATTTCCATTTTGATAACCAAACAAAGATGAAGAGAATGTTATTTAGTTAAAATAAAAAAAGGGAATAAAGTGTTATGGAATACGAGGAAACCTTTACAAGGATAGAATGGTATGCTACATATTTCATACACAATATGGAATGAAATATAAACCATTTATTTAAAGTACGTATTCCAAGTCTCCAAAATGGTGTTGGTGTCATTAACATTTTCTTTATATGATGAAATAGTTTTATGTTCTATCAAGATAGAGAAATAATTAATATAAGTATTAAGTATTCGAGGGAAGAAAGAGAGGATAAGGAAAAAAGAGAAAATAAATAATGAATAGAATAATGGAAAAATTGATTTTCCTACATGGGATAATAGTTGAAATATTAATATTGGGAAATTATGGAATGGACTTTGAGTAAAATATAAGTTCTAAGAGAATGATCAACAACCAAAAAAATAAAAATGGATGAAAGAAAAAACCATATTTCCTGTTATGACTGCATGTATATTGGGAAATAGGGAAATTAATGCCCCATGATTCAGGAAAATATAACTCATAAGAATATAAGGGATGAAGGTAAATATTGTATTATTAAAAAAATAAAGTGGGATGATTAAATTGATTTTGTATTTGGATGTAATAAATTTATTTTAAAAATATTATTTTGATGATGTTCTCATCATATAAAATATTAAATATATTAGTATTGTATTTCAATACTTTTTTTTATTAATGATTTGAGATAAGATGTTGAATGTAACTAAAAAATTGATTTGGTATCAAGTTAAACTTACATGAGACTACATGGTTGAATGAAATATAATCCTTAATATAATCCTGATTTTGATATAAGGATTCTTGGATAATGATATTATTGATATGGATAAATTAAATTTGATATTATAGATATCATTAAAACCAATTCTAATGTTTTTAATCATAATAAATGGATGGTTAATATGGTTAACCATTTATGAAATAGATTAAGTTGAACATCATATGAGGTTTTAGAGTATATTTTATCACATAATCATATGGTGGAACATGTTGTAAGAAAAAAACCAAAAATAGTTCAAGTATGACGAATATATAATATTGAGCTTATCGAAATATATAAAGTATGTATATTAACTTATATTCATATATAATGAAGCAGTTCCTCATCTCTTGAAAAAATGGTCTTGAAAAAAAATATTTCTTATTATCATCATATTTTATGATATAAATGTCCTTTATTCACACCAATGGTTTATCATTTTGTCGTTGAAATGTTTAAGCTGAACATGCTCTATAACACTCCCCATAAAAACATGATATTTAGTTTTCACTTCCATATACATGTTCAAAAGTGTGTTCTCCGATTCAAAATCATAGTTTCACAGTGAAATTCACATTTAAATTTAAATATTATTACAAAGATGTCTTATTAATCCTATATATGATGTTAATTTTTCAAAACAATAGTTTATTCTCAAACATTAATCCCTTTATTAGTTAGATAACGTTTGAATTGTTAATACATAATTTATTTAAGGCGGGGAGAATGTAACACCCCAGGACATTACAATATTTTACTTTTAGAATATTTTTTATCCCATATTAATTTATACAAAAAATCTGGTTAGTATTATTGTACATGAAATGTAGTTTTTATATTTCTACACATGGAATACTGAGGTCATCTTACATTACATACAATAATTAAATTCTTTGATGGATTTCATAACACACAAAACTGAGTAATACTGAACAATAATATATTATGAAAAATGTCATTTTTTAATATAATAAGATATATAATAGAAATAAAATAGGTGGTTGTTAATAAGATAATCTAAATTATGAATATATATTTATAGTTTAGTATTTACCAATTAAATAAAAACTAATATAGAAATCAAATGAATATAAGGGGAATAATATTGTAAAAATCAATTTTATTCATATAAATGCATTTTACTTTAATAAATTTAATTAATAACTATTAGTGGATTATATTAATGGATGATATATATTATATATTCAATAAAATAATTTTTACATTCTTCCAATGTATTTTATAGGTGTAAGATAAGAATATATCTGGTTTTAAGATTAGAAATTGTATTTTTTCTAAATTAGAAATTTTTCCACCTTTTAATGAAACAATATTATTAAATTTTTCTTTACAAATTTTATAAATTTATTTATTAAAAATAATACTAATTTTAGAATAAAAAATTTCAGAATTAGTTTGGGATAACGTTTTGGTATTTTTCTGGGATGTTTCATTTTATGATGAATAACGGAAAATATTGAATTTTAATTGAATGTTGTTTCTTCCTATAATATATTTATATGGATAAGCTATATTTATAACTAACTGTAAAATAAAATTAGATACATTTTAAATTATTTCATCTAATTTTGGTAATTTTAGTCAATATCACATTGAAATTTCATATAGAAGCATTTTATACATTTCATCATTTTTACATTAAGAGCCTTCTTAGTCGTCCCGTCTCTTGGATTAAATTTATATTAAATTATGCCACATATGTGATTGTAATTTTAAAAAATGTATTAAATATTTTAAATAATCATAAAATATAATGAATAACAAGGTCTACTTATTTTTTACCAAAAATATTAGTAAATTCAGTTAAAATTAATTACTGTGTTTAAGATAAAATTAAACATAACAAGGAACTAAACAATTATCTTAATGTTTAGAATGACCAGGAAACATATAAAAACCATATTTTATAGCCACATATAGACTATATACTCCCTTATATCTATTTTGGTACCTTATTAGAGGCACATGATGTAAGGGACACCTCTCAATAGTGGATACCTTTTTACATTTAATAGAATACACATCCTCCTCCACTATATTATGTTACTCACACATCCCACATATTCACATTTCTTAAGGAAATCAGATCATACACAATAAATCAAAATAATCACCCAATATTTATAAACTCATCCTAGAAGCCCAAATTTGGGAATAGATCTAACCAAGGAAAACTTTTGGTATAAACAAAAAGGGGTTACCCGAATAAGAGGTAATGTTCTTCAACGGTCACTTTTGTTTCATTTACTTCTCACTACATAAATTATTTTTATATCACTATTAAATAATATCCTCCTTATATTAAATATAATTAGATGTTTTCAGGATAATATTTTGACCATCAATTTCACACACATCTGTCAAATGTGATACACAGTCATCAATCATGTGTATGGCGGACTATCACATCATGAACTAATGTCATTCATTATTCCATTAAACCCATCAATGTTTAATATAATGATTTATTTATATTTTATTTATATATATATGATATATAAGATTTATTTATGGTTCTTTAATTTATTCTAACACATGACTTTATTATTTCCCTTTTTTGGGAATACTATAACAGCGTTTGTGGGTGTGTGGACTACCGCCCCCTCAATGCGATGAGATTAATTAATGCCATACATGTAATTTATTAATGATTATTTTCATAAAATATATTTAAATTATATGATATTAAAATGATAATAGAAATATAATATTCATATATATCATTTACTTTTATACTTTTTAACACAATTATGAAATGGAATAAGTATTCATGCACACGTACAACCGATTGACTCCATGAATGGTTCATTTCATTTCCTATCTAAAATTTTTATGGATTGTTATAAATAAATTTAAAATGAAATATATATGACATTTAAACCATGATTTACATTTTTTATGATTAAATAATGATATAAAAAAATGAATAACAAGAAATAGTCACTATATTCTCAAAAACTAGGAAATTAACAATAAAATAGTGAAAATAATGAAAGATTGTTAACAAATGTGTAATAAGATATTATATAAAGTTAATATATGATATTTTAAATATTTTTATGTTTCTGTTATAAGATAATAACATGACTATAACCATTATAAATGTGTTTAAATTACTTTAAACCAAATGTAAATTAAAAGTAAGGTATTTCATATCAATTGACATTCCATTGAGACTTATTTGTTATATTGGACTAATTATAATTAATGTTTTGTATCTACATCCCATTTTTTATTTAATATATTGATTTACTCACAATTCATTTTATTTTAAGTTTAAATTCAAATTACCACACATTGGATTTTTTTTTCATGGAAATTACCCAATTGTAGTGTTATCCTTAGAATCTCATGTTCTTTTGTGATTGTTACCATTATATTGATAAAATATCTTTATTACAATTATTTTCCATTGAAAATTTTATTAAACATTCCTTTTTTAGGTTATGGATATTATTATTTCCAAAAATATATAATAGTTTTAAATTTGATGTTTACTTTGACAAAAATGTGATTACCTATGGAAATATTGAAAAAAACTATATTCTTTATTCAATATGGATATTTGATAAGGCAAAATATTTATTAATAGATTATGTGATATGAATAATGATTTTATTAGGTAGTGACTAGTGGGGATAAGATATTATACGCCCACTTAATACATTAATATGTTCTCATGAGACAAATTAATTGGAAAAATCAAGAGGGTTTTTAACTGTAGTTTTAAACTGTCATTTAAAAGGTCTTGACAGTTTATTTTTTAATGTGACTCACAAATGATTTCAACTAATTAATAATTTACTTCATATATATTTTTGATTTTATTGTTAATATCCCTGATATTTTCATTTGATAAAATCTATGAATGAATTTCATTATCATATTATTGATTTAATTACATGTGTTTTAGTTATTTTCCTCAAAATATTGATTATTCCTTATAAAATTATTTAAATGGAATGTGTTATTAGTTATTTACCTTTAATTGATGATTTATTCTTATTGTTTGAATATTTATTATTATTTACATACCCATACAGATCATTTTATCCAGCCTTTATCAAGATTACATTCCAACAGTTATAAAGAAGAATCATTCTAAGGAGTTTCAAGGATTCTGAGATTTTACTTTTGTGATGAATTATTTTATTTTTACATTGTATTATTAGTATCATGTATGTAATAAAGTTTTTGAAAACTAAGAAATTTGTAATCCCATATAGATTTTATTAGTAAAAATCATTCCAATGTAATAAAATAATTCACTGGGTATTGGGTTTTGGGTTCGAGGTGTTACAGCCACTGACCGTGAATGATGTTTCTTTATTATATTTTTTCTCCATAGATCTATGAGGGAACACACACATGATGATAAATGGTCTAGATCATATTTACCTTAACATAAATTGAAATAAATAAAGGCATAAATTTAACCAAATAGCTTCATAACCTAGTTATAATTTGTTCCTATATATTATCATGTCATGCCACCTCCATGTCCTTTCTTTGAAGATTTCGATATATTCACAGGCATAATTATTGATTTTTTCATTCTTTTCAAAATCTAGATTCCTCTTTCTAACACCAATATCTTCATCCCAATTAACTTATTTTATCACCCAATATCATCTATGAGTATTTTACACAATAGCTGACATAGTTTTCCACACACCATTCAGAATATAGACATCTCAAATATAGTTTTTAGGCTATTTGATATGGATATATAGAACCATTATGTCTGAAAAAACAATCACTTCTATTTCAAATCACCTTATTCTCCAAAATATACTTCATCCATTATAATAAAAATCCTCCTAATCAATTTTTTTATAGATGTTACATAGTTCTGGTATTATATATAATTCTACAATTTTAAAATACATCCCCTAAAATGGGTTTTGAAATTGGAATCCCCTATCATTGATAAGAATCATGGATACTTCAAGATGTTTAGATTGTTCTTTTTTAATTATTTTATTATAATTATTTCCATATTTTAATTTGCAGCCTATCCTTCAACCCATTAGGAAATATAATCAACACAGACAAAAATATGTGTGTGGGCCCAAAAATTAGAGAATGGTCCCCTAATGTCAATCCTTCACACATTTTAAACCTAATGTTTCATGATATGGTGCTGGTAAATTTCATCACACTTATAATTATTTCCTATTATATAAAATTGGTCGCAATTTTAAATGAAATATCCTTCATGTTTGTTCTATAAAAGCCAGAAAAACTGAAATTAAAAACTTTTGGCTACCATCCTCCCCATGAAACAATGTACACCTTTTTGTGATGACAATAAAAACTACAACACAATTGAAACATCACATTTTGGAACACAAATTCAAATCAATCCATTATTTTACTAATTAAATTTAATATGATCATCCAAAAAATAGCGTCATATATCAAATTATAATTTATTCCATATCTTATATAGAAAAACCATGTATATAGCTCATGTGGGAAAAATAATTAACCTTATCCATAAATTAATTTGAACTATTTTTTCCAAAATAAAGTGATATTAATTTAGAAACTCATCTTGAATCCTAACATATTATTTAATAGAAATATTATGGGAAACCATCCTCGAGATATAGTCATCAATAATATTCACTTCCTCTTTCATATCATGAATACCAATATCGAACTATTATGGTATATAAATTCATGTTATTTGGAATGATTTTATATCCTCCTTATTATGTAAATACTTAAATTGTATATATTTAGTTTGATCAATTACAATAAAATTAATACCGTTTGGAATAATCTTATCCAAGGTAAATACCACAATAAAAAGTTTGTGATGACCCCAACATATTTAGGGATATTTTACCTCAATAGATTAGTCTTATATTATATAGTATTATAATCATATAACACATAATTAATCCATGAAAACATTATTTAATTAATTGATGTCATTAAATAAATTAAAAACTAATCCCATGAAATTTTCTATTATTATAATGTGAAAATATATTAAAAAGAGTATGTATAATAGAAAAACATAGATCATTAGAATCCTATAGAATTACCACCATCATGAACCATACTATAGAGAAGAATGAAAATATTAGTTAAAAAATCATCATATAAAAAAATATAGAACCTTGAGTTAAATTATATTTAATGTTGATTAAAGGAATCAATTGGTACTTAGATGAGGTAATATGGCTGTTGAAATAATAATGTGACCATTGTAAGAGTATCTTGGAAGTTGGGAATAGTAACGTAACCATTGGAATATGAATTTAACCACAAAGTAATAAAAAATAACATTAATAACATTTATCATGATTAATTTGGGAAAATATATATTTTATACTACTATAAAATATATATCATGTCTAAAAACATATGTTTTATGCACTTTTTTAATAAACTGTATTTTATGGTATTTTAAAAAAATCATAATTTTTTTATAAAAAATTTAAATTAATAATTATGGAAAATTATTTTTAGAAAATAATTTTTTTTTAAAATAATCATATCTTAATTTACTAAGAAATGTTTTTGTAATTTTTTGAGTAAACACAATTTTTTCAGTAATAATAAATATACTAGTTTTCAAATACAACATGTTTTGTCACATAATATTGATGTAATAATGAATTGATAATTGTTAAATCAGTTAGTTTGAAAAAAAAATTAATTTATTAATATAAATAGGCTATTCAAAAAAAAAACTAAATTTAAAAAACTAAAAAGTAATTTCTAAATCCTAGATGTCTAATGTCTCACATTAAATTAACATTTTATCCATTTTATTACATATCATTTTTTTTTAAAATAAATTATAATTATAACGTGATTCAAAGTATTAAAAATATTGTTATTATATTCAAATATATTTCATATTTTTAAATACATTACTATTTAATGTATTTCCATGTAAGTAATAATTTATTCAATATTTTATCCTTAAAATTCCCCTCTCCTCATGTATAAATAACCCCACACCACTTCCTTCAAAACCCACTTTTACAAAGCATATAAAAACCAATGATATACCAAAATACCATATATTAAGCTCCTTATAATCCCTAGGTACATTCTAGAGTAAACAAACTCCATGTAGGAATGGATTTTAGTTCCATAGAAAAAAAAAGAAACACTCAGAAATGTGATTGTTTTCTTGCAATTTTATTCTCATTTTATTGTTCACTTTTTTATTTTTATCTATAAAATTAACAAATATTTTAATATTAATTAATAATTAATTTGAAATTGTATAAATTATTTTAACCTACTGAAATTTTTATATTTATAATGAATTTAAATTTCATTCTTCACATTCATCTTCTATTGACAATGTCTCGTTAATGGTTGGTTGACCACCAATAATTTTGTTTCCAATTATTTTACTATCACAACTATGATAGATGGTTATAATAAATTATTTATAATATATAAATATAAAAATATACTTATTTTAATCTTATCTAATTTATTTTATTTAGGTATAAATGAATATAAAGAAATGGTGGATTCAAAGAAGGACATGATATTATTAAAAGAATAGGATATCAAAATATTTCACATTTAATAAACATTATTAACGAATAAAATCTATAGATTATAATCGATAAATATTAATATAAATATACACAATTAACATCTGGTTCGAAGTATTAATAAAATTTTGTTTATTATTGAGGAGATATAAAATCTTTAAATAAAGAGGAATTTAAGCTATGGGAATTCTCAAAAACAAATTCCTTATTTTTTTTGTATTGTATTTTCTTTAAAATTATTATCAATATGCATGTTCCAATATTTTCCATAATGATTCCAATCCAACCTATTTACATTTCCATTCTAGGATATACACGTTATTTACCTTTTCAAAAGGTCTTATAAGCCAATTATAATTTTTTTTCGAAAAAAATATATTTTTTAAAGAAACTATTTTAATCCAATAAAGTTGATTATAATTAAAAGGAAAATATTATGGTTTGAAAAAACATGATCTCCATAATTTATCTGGGAACCCAATAGTTTATTACCAAATTTATGTTTTATGACACCTGTTTGAAACTCATTCCATTCCATGGGTTTATTTCAAGACTGTGATTGTTATATGTCCTATTTCAATCTAGAATTCATGATTATGTGAATTTTATAAGGTGAATAGTTGGATTGGGATTATACAGCCCCCAAATCCATTGAGTAATGTGGCATATTTTATGATATTATCTTTATTAGGAAATAACATGATGTTATATTTGTTCCAAAATATGTTTTTACGATTTATACACATTTTTAATTTGTGAATATGTTTCTAGACTTGTTCTCAACTATGTGTTATACTTGATCACTATATTATTACATTTCCTTGTTATGGATATCCCACATTCCAATATTTTATAAAATGTTTCCCTCCTGATTATGATGCTGATCCCATGCATATGAAATGATGATGATGAATATACTCACCCATGTATTTTTGATTTATTTCTCTTTTTCACTATATGTTATCTCTCCTCTTATTTGGATTTTACCTCACCATTTTATTGGATTACATACTTAAAGAACACATGTAATATAAATAAAAATGTTATTTAATGAGGATAAATTAGAAGGATTTAAATAATTTTGATTTTTATTACATATAAGTTATGTCTGAACCTAATTTTCCAATGATACTAAACTCTTGGATTCTATATTATAGTATTATTATGTTATTTGTAGTGAAAATTATATAATAGTTATGTCAATAATAATTGGGTCATATAAGTTAGTATTAAATAATGTTTTAATTAATTATTGAATTATGATTTAAAAATGTTTGTAAAACCCATATTGATAATTATATGTGTTGTAAACATTATAAGGATCATTAAAGTATATGTGAGAGTGGTTTCTGAGTAGTGAAATCCCATTTGAGATAATGTAATTTTATGTGGTTCGAGAAAAATTGTACCTATTTTCAATAACCGTAAATAGGATGGATCAAGTATTAACTCAATCATCACCTAGCTAACAAAAAATAGGCCTTACTACCTACCAGTCTGACACTCATGAGGTATATGTTATGGTTAATCAAAAAATCATTACAATTTGTTAATATGTATATATAGATAATGTAATTATTGATTTTAATGTTATAAATTTTTAAAATATATCTTCATATAATCCTTGTTTGAGAGAAATTTGAAGGATAAGAATCTCATAATATACTACATTAGAATAAACTTGTGTACAAGAATAAATAATCTATTCATTATTTATTTAATTATATTTTATCAGAAATATTTGTATTTTAGAAGATAGTGGGGACTTTAGAAACAAGGGCAAAAACCCATGTTAGGGTCAATTGTATACTTTTCAACACAAAATTCCCAATATTATGGGTGGTGGAGTTCAAATCATAATAGTGATTATTATCCAACTGTCTCATGTAGTGAACAATAACGTAAATCATGTGAAACAACTTCTTTCAACCAAGAAGGAAAAACTATCTATTGAGTCTTTTATATGATAATAATCACAATCAATTTTCAAATATTCCAATCCACTTTTCATTTAATAGTGTGTTAACTCAATAGAGATGATCTATTCAACAATATACTATTCTGATAAGTGGATAGTTTTCCCTTGGGGGTTTATCGTTTAGATGGATAAGTTGTTCAATGTATATCATTGATAAATAATAACAAAATTTAGGATAAAATTTATGATATGGAGTGGTAATACATTTAAAATTAATTTCTAATTATGTATTTCCATTAACCACTTTGAAAAAATATGGAGAAAGAATTTTAAGAGGATAAAACAAATGAGGGTTAATTTTTCATAGCATACGGGGAATCTTTTATTAGGATTGAATGATAAACCTCATGTTTTTTTAATAAAACATTATATAAAAATAGATATATTATTAATAGGATAAAATCCAAACCTCTGAAATGATATAGAAACCCAATAACATTTGAGTAATGAATAATTATTTCAATGTGATTTCAATGTATAGATAGAGGTTAGATATTAGAAAAAATGTGATGGAGATAAAAAATGGACTTTCTAGATAGTAGATCAATTTAAAAAGTAGGTAAGAAGATATCCCACCAAAATGTAATAAATGGGAAGATGCATCTTGGGAGGTTCCTCAAAGGTAAAAGGAAATAGTTCAAGATTGAAAGATAAGGACTCCAAGCTCACAAATATCCAAGAGATGTGAAGAAGTTAGCCAATGTGATGGAGTAAAGGAAGGCACCACCCCTTGTTCTATAATACAACTATAGTGATCTAGGTATCTATACAAGCCAATGAACTAAACTATAGGTCTTTGAGGATAACCAACATCAACAAAAACCAAATATGAATTAGTAAGGTAAATATTATGTGATCATGCTCGCTGGGGTGGAATAAGAAAATGAATCCAATCATGATAAACTCCACAGTAATTAATGTATTTTTTTAATTTTATTATGTATCTAAACATTAAATTAAATACAATAAGATCTCAAAAACAATTGTATAACAAACTTGATACCTTATAGTAGATATATCTATGAAAAATATAGTGATGTCATAAATGTAACCCATGTATTGGACTATTCTCCAATTAGCTTATGTGGGAATATTTTTCTAAAAAATCTTGTAATACTAAACTTTACATAATTTGATGATATAATCTAGATGGATAGGATATCATTATATATATCTTACATCAATTATATAGAAAATTAAATCTATTTCTATATTTTGAACCATCACATTCTCTTATACCAATTCAAGGATGGTCGGGAATCTGTTTTGGAAAAACCCTCAATGACGTGGGTATTGATACCCAATGAAGAAGAATATCATGAAAAAATGCACGATTCAAAAGAACATATATAAAATGAGTAAATTCCTATTATATGTGAATATACTGATGTATTTTTTAAAACCTCAATATTTTAAAAAGAATAAAATTATGTTCGATACCATATACGACACGAAATATCGAGCTTAAAAGACCCATGAAATACATTATTTAAATATGACCATTATAACCTGATTATTGAATTAGAGGGTATAGATGTGATAAACATAATTATGAGGTATATATAAGGGTTATAATAAATTCACATTTATGGATAAATTCATAGGAAATAATCACACAATTTTTAGTAAAGTCATTTTATGCTTCAAATATACATTTTCATTAAAATGTGATTATAAATTTTAATGTGGATAATTTAATTAATTTATACCAATTTTGTAATGTTTTTTCATAAAAATTATATAATATTTTAATTAATTATATAAAAAATTATCCTAAGCTGATATTTTGGTTTTTTGTGAATATTGAAGAATATAGTTTTTATAAATATACCATTTCTTTTCATCAAATTTTGAAACATTAAGTACGATTATATATGGGATTTAGTATAAAAGTCAAATATGTTCCAAATTATTTATAATAATAAAATTAATTTCTTATCAATTATAAATATTTATTATTTTGGTAAAACTATATTTTTATGCTAAAAATTGAATTTTTCCAAAAACTATTATTAAGTGCATAATGTTTATCAATAAAATATTATTAAAAACCCCTAAAGGGTATTGATTCAAATTAAATGTATATAATTGAAATCTATTTATGTGAATTTAAATTTATACAATTAATATTATTTTTCATAGAGGTAATGAAAAATTATATTTTTCATGACATATTCATTTTTCCTAAAAAACCATTATCGTCAAGCTTTACGAGTAAAATTTTAAATTATATTATGTCACTTATGTGAATTGAATCTTGAAAAATGGATTCTATATTTAGTAATTATATGTTAATTTTTTTAAATGTACCACCTTTTTTATTCATCATGAATAATAAATATATTAAATAATTATCAACATAGTAAGGGTAATTCTAGTAATTCATGTTAAAAATAATAATAAAGAAAAGAAATGACCATAAAACATTCCATTATTTTATTATAGGAGTATATTTTGTCCATGAATGTTAAGAATTCGAATATATTTCCATTTTATTCCATTTTCTAATGAAATTGAACGTTATATAAATTTATATAATGAAAAGTAAAAAATATAACATTCTTGCTTTTAATTTCTATTATATTTTGTGTCAGAGATAAATAAAAATAATATTAGATTATAAATAATTACTTTAAATATAAATAATTTTTTTATCATGATAATTTATTTTTACTTCCTTAGGATATAATAATTATCTAAATTGATTATGCAATACTAACACAATATTTATTAAATTAATAGAAAAACAATTAATGACATTAAAAATTTTAAAAGTAATATAATTTTAATGAATTAATCTATTTTAATATTTTTTTTGATAAATATAACATGTTATGGAATTTTTAATTAATTATTTACTAATTCCCTTTATATCTTGATGTTATTAAGGTAAATGTAAATGAGTAGGTCCAAAATTAAAATTAATGATATTTTAGAATAAATTATATTTTATTAAATAATATTAAGTTCTAAAATACATATAATCATACAAATAATTTTTATATGGTATAAAATATAAACCATATTCCATCAATTGGCCAAATTTCAACTTATAATAACAATATTTACCCATAAATAGTGAAAACATTGGTATCACTTAATTGTCAAAAAGGGTTAACATGGGTTGAAAATTGTTATCCATAAAAAATTAATCAAATCATTTAGAAATTTTATTGGATGATTTTATTTAGACCCATAATCACATTATCATCTAAATATGTACTTTTTACACATCTTTTTAATGCCAGTTATTTAATATTAATTTAATACTTTAAAGAATTCCAATAGTTCCCCTCCCCTCACTTAAAAGGGCACATCCTCTCCTTTTCTCATCACACTTAAAAAAAATTGACTGCTAAAAATCCATAAAAATAGAATATTAATATCCTTATCATTTCATAGAGGCCCTTTTTTATTATAATCCCTTCATAGAGGCTATTTTTGTTAATCTCAAAAGGTTTTTTGAAGAATTTGCATCATAATTTAATGAGTTTCTTTGTTTTATTTCTTCTTTCACCTCATTCAATTATTATTCTATCATAATGATACAATAAAATAAGTATGTAATAAATATTGATGTACTATTATATAAATTTAATATCTTACATCCATTTAATCTTCCATCAAATTGGAAACAAAACCACAAATTGTGTGTTCGGTGGATTACAACATTTCAAATCGATGTCATTCATTTTCCAGTAGCACAATTCAATGATAGTTTTAGTAATATATTTACTATAAATATATATGTAAAATTAATTATATATTGATTATTATGTAATGAAAATATATCATGAAATTTTGTTCCCTTATATTAATTTAAAAATGATAATGTCATTCATGCACACGTGTGGATCAACACCTCTAGGAAGTGATGTTTTCCATTTTTGAAAACCATAACACATTACTTCTGTATATAAGTATATTTAATTAAATAATATTATATTAATGTTATAATGATAATTCATTGATTATAAAATATACTTATGTTCTTTCCATCATGATTGATTAAAGATGGAAATGTTTCTCACGTGTATGTATGACTTAACTACTCTGTGATTGTAACATAGTTCATTTTTTCTAACTATAATTCATGGTTGGTTTAATAGGTATATTTGATGTATACATATTATAATTATTTAATTATTAATATTCTAGATATTAGGGTTCAATTAAATATTTTAGCATTGTAAACCTACCGAATCCATTTTAGATAAATGAACTGAATATTGTCAAAACGTCCTACAAAAACATAATTTATTTAGTAAAGAAATTTAAAATGTTAATAAATAAAATAAAAGGAATTATAAACATGAATAATTTTCTGAATAATGTAAATATTTAATATATGTTTATAATTCTGGATAATATGTAATAGACATGATGAGTCAGACCTTTGGGATTTTATTTCAATTTCCATTCATTGAGGCGTATTAAATTTTTATAAACATAATTTTTTTTTATATGGGAAATTTATGGACCTTTTCAATTTTATACAATTAATATTTCCTAATTCATTGTTTTTATCATTTTATTAAAATTATTTAATCAATGTTGAATTGATATGGATTTAAAGAAGTGTTAAGGGGTTTTATAACTAAATTTTTATTCATTGGGTTACAATACATCATCATTTTCATTATTAACTAGGAAAGATCAGCGAGAGGAAGACCTCTAACTATTTTTTAGAATAATGGAAAAAGTATAGAAATCAAATACAACAATAAGAGAAGACAACTACAGAACATAAGAATAATACCCCTCACTACATCTATGATAGATTTCTTCCTCCGGTTTAGCTAATTACCATTATAATATTTCATACTGCTTTTGGATAATGGAATATTTCTTTTGAAGATTAAATTTATACAAAGATAGAAACTCCATAGAATATTGCATACCCTATTTCACAATAGATACAACTTTTCCTTCCTTGACAGAGGACCTGGTAGACATCAGCTTCGGCAGATAAGAATAGTCCTTCCTCGGCCTTCTTCTTACTGGGACCGTAATCACTTTCTCATTTCAAGACACATTCTTATTCCCACCCTGAATAATGTCACTATAGGAAGGTATGTCCATGTCACTATAATTTTCCTTGTCACTATCTGAGATATTCCCGCATTTTCCATTAATATGCACTTCCTGATAACCATCAGTCGCTCCCAGATCCTTCTGAAATTGTTTTTTATTAACAATCAAGGCTAAACATTGTGGATCATCCACTTCAAGAACTTCAAAACTATTACATAGATGAATCAGAGTCCGGGTTTTCGAGCTAAGGCCCTTGTATTTCCATTATTATTTTGGTGATCTATGTATTGAAAAAGCCTCTATAACCCTCCTTGGAAACAATAGTACTACCAACCTTTAAAACTTTTGCAAACAAAAAGGCATTCACTGGGAAAGAGTTACCAACTTTCATCCCCTCTCCATCAGCCTTCTCATCTCTGCATGCCACCCTAGTTGCATAAATGTTAATCAAATCCAATAGAATCTCTCTTAGAGAAGCGCTATCACGGACGTGTCACATATCATCCCTACTTAGTGTATTACATGTAGAATTACTAGCCAGGTATTTCCTCAGTCTATTAAAAATATCAGATACCTTTGTATTAGAAACTGAAACCCCTGAATGCCTCTTGGCCATTGCATCACTCAAGTTACTCAAACTGTAATGACCCGTAAATTTCAAGGAATTTTTTTTCTTAATTTTCTTTGGAATTTTACAAGAGCTCAGTTTCTGACGACACCTGATTCCGAGGCCCGGTGTGCCCAGAATAATTTTCCGAAGTTTGGCTCAGGTACGTTCAGTGAACGGACGAGCGGGTTTTTCTAACTTTTGAACCGGTGCCCGGAATCGAATTCTGAGGGCACTGATGAAATCGCAGCGCCGATATTCGCTTAGAAACGCCTCTTCCGGAGTTGCGTTTGCTCGGGTGTGGTTTTTAATTTTCGGGCTTAAAGTTAAGAAATAAAATAATTTTACGACAACTTTATTTTATTTCACTTAAGCCACTTGGAAGCCACTTGAATCCACTTAAAAGCGGCTTAAACTGAGTTAAACCGGATAGGGTACTATCAAGAAATATCCTACCCACTTGGTAGGATATTTGTGAGGTGGAGCCCGCACGAGCCCCACCATTTCTTTCCGCTAAGTAACGCACCTGCGAAAACCCATCATTATGAAAGTCAACTGACGCGTTTTCTTAAATTCTTAACAGACCATTTAATTGGGAGGTTTTCTTCGAGAATTAAATGAGCTATTACTTTCGTTGAATTAATACAACGAATTGATGGGTCGTTACTTAACCTTTTCGTTGTTGGCGTTATAATAAAATAAGACCAACAAGGTCTTTTGAAGGATTACTCTTTGAGAGGTTTGTCAGAGCTCTTGAGCCTTCATCCTTCTTCGTGAAGAACGTGAAGAACGCGAAGAACGCCGGCCTCCGACAAAGAACGCCGAACCCGTGGAAGTCGACGACGCGACGCCGTATTCCGCAACGCCAAAGTTCCCTTCCTGCAACGTTCTTCTGCGACATCTCTTCCTCCGCAACGAATCATCGATTGGCTGCTTGAGGTAAGAGTCTCAGATTTTCTTTTTAATCTTCCTTGTGGTTTTTACCGAAACACGGATTTAATTATTTATAATTAAATCTGTTTTTTCTTGGTCCGTTGAGTTCGCCGACTCAACGCCGGATTCCGTGACGATGCGATGCCTTTCCGCGACAACGCGACGCCTTCCGCGATGATCAATTTCCAAGAAGAACGCTCACGCGCGACGACTACGAGGTAGGGATTTTATTTTTGGAATTACCCCTTTTTATATTCCTGTAAATGTTTCTTTAAAAAGTTAAAGAACCAGATTTGTGAATAATTTTAATTTATTAAAATTGTGGTTTCTTGTGTGGAATAAAAATTCTCCCATTGTTTATATCTAACGCAGAGGTTGCGGGCCAAACGAACATGGCCCGACAACCCTCCGCCGTTCTTTATGGTTGTGCGAATTTGACGGGAGATGACGGAACGTGATGCAACAGAAGTTTGATGATCCCGTAGTGAAGAACGGATCCCGGGAGGAACAACGGCGCAGACGGGAAGGAAAACGGACCACCTGAGCGACTCCGGTGGCCCGCGGAAGCCGCTGGCGGCGCGGCGGCGCCCCGGCGCGCCGCCAGACAAGGCCGCCGCAGCAGAAGCTGTGGGGGCGGCACTCGCGGACCCACGGCCGCGCAGGTCCGGCGCACGTGGGACGCGGCTGAAGCTGCGTCCGGTTGTCCGAGCGACACCCCGCGGGTGCCGCGGGGTTGTCACGCGGGGGCGGCGGCTCCCCCAGCGTCGCTCGGCTGCCCAGGGAGACACCCCGCGGGTGCCGCGGGGGTGTCACGCGGGGGTGTCACGCGGGGGCGGCGACTCCCCCCCGCGTCGCTCGGCCGAGCCGAGCCGGGATGGCCGAGCTAGGCCGGTCCGACCGAGTCGGACGGGGTCGACCCGGTTCAACCGACCCAAGGGGGGGGGGGGGGGGGGGGGGTCGGGCCGGCTCGGTCCGGGCCCGGACCCCCCGTCTTCGGATGATTTTGTTCAAATGCCCGTAACTTGAGCTACGGGCCTCAAACGACTCGCCGTCAGTGGAAACACGATCCTTGGATCGAGACGGTCGATTCGGTATATCACACTCAAGGTTTTGGAATACTTTGGATTTGGCCGGGTTGGTTCGTACACAAAACCAACCGGGCCCTCGGAGCGGAAACGCTCATATCTTGAGCTACGGATGTCCGATTGACGTGCCGTCAGCTTTGGTGGGTTCCTCTAAGTGAGACGGATCTTTTGGCTCACTCCGCCCGAGGTTTGGACGCAGGTGGAGTATGGTCGGGTTGGTTTTGCCTTAAAAACTAAACGGGCCCCTAGGACGAAAACGCCAATGACTCTCAGACCGGGCGTCCGATTGACGCGCCGTCTGCGACGTGGAGTTCCTGTTGACGATATGGAACTTTTGGATACATCAACTTCGGACTTTGTGATAGTTGATGTATCGGCCTCTCGGCTCGTGGAGCGGACCCTCCCGAACGAGAATGCTGTGTGCGAGAACCCTAGTGCTGGCTACGACTGCTACTTCGATAGCGACGACCGTGAAGAGATCCTCAGTGGACTGCTGCGACGACCCTGCAGAGATCCTCAGTGGACTGCGGCGACGACCGTGCAGAGATCCTCAGTGGACTGCGACGACGACTGTGCAGAGATCCTCAGTGGACTGCGACGACTACTGCACTCAGCGATTCTACGTGGATCAGTGCTACAGGTCCTGTGTGGGCCCGATCCTGTGTGGGTCCGATCCTGTGTGGGTCAGTGCTCAGCAGTTCTGTGTGAGCCAGCGCATACAGGTCCTGTGTGGGCCCGATCCTGTGTGGGTCTTTGCGGGGGTTAGTTACCTATCGATCCTTTGTGTGTCCGACGACTTAGATGGATCAGTGATCATCTTTATCGTCATCCGAAGAAGTATACCTGTGTGAGCTGAATCTTGTGTTACTCTTCTTTGTGGATTGTGTTGATCTATCCTGTGTGGATTTACTATTTACTCTCCTTTGTGGATTGTGTTGAGCTATCCTATGTGGATTTACTGTTTACTCTCCTTTGTGGATTGTGTTGTGCTATCCTGTGTGGGTATACGTTTTTCTTTCCTGTGTGGACTGGGTTGTGCTTGGGCTCGGACGTTGGAGCCGAACGAGAATTGATGACTTAGGTATATGTATGGGCATATACCTAAGAAGTGTCGGTTGTTACTTCGTGATTGTATCTTTCCTTTGTGGATTATCCTTTGTGGATTTCGGGAGACCTTCGGGGGTCTCGGGGTCCCTACTGAGTAGCTTATACTCACCCGTGCACTGGCTATGCCCGCACTACGTTGTGTTGGTTGCAGACGACGGACATCGCTGATCGTGGTGGAGGCGTGGAGAGCAGGTCGGTACCTGGAGGTGGACCACTGGGCGGGACGTACCCCGAGCGGTTAGGTGGACCGAGGATCAGTGGAGGCTATCTGTACCCACCCTTCAGGTGGGACTTCCAGAGGACGGCTCGAAGCTGCGGATTTTCTTTTCAGTTGCTGTTTTTCCCCTTTCAGTTGTACTTTACAGTTGGGCTTTTATTTCCGGCCCCTTTTACTTTCAGCACAGCTTGTACAGTTTTTACTTAGTGTTTACTTTTCCGCTTGCTTACTCTGTGGTTCTTGTTTACTTTTCAAAGGAAATTCCTTCCCTTTTTTTTCCGGGATTTACGCCTTGGTGCTAGTCGCCAGCCACTGGCCTATGGAAGGCGGGCTTGGGGTAGTCATGGCACGGGCCCCGAGGACGGGTCGTGACAAATTGGTATCAAAGGTGGTCGGTTCTACCGCAGACTCTAATCTTTCTTCTATATGAAGCAATAGTGTTTAGCATATTGAGTGTGGTTATCAGTCCAGGGAGTCCAGTGTTGGTGCGGCGGCCGACGTATCCGTACACCAGGACCCTGACTTCTGATTTCTGACTTAATGCACGAAAACATTGATTGCATGTGTGTTTCAAGTTTTCTTCGTGATTACTTGTGTCAGCTCACCAGGTATACTATTCTGACCATGGCGCACTTGTTTCCTTTTCTGGATGGCCCAACGACAGCAGCCAGCTAGGGTTCCGAGAGTAGAGCTTGACGACAGCCCGCCGAGCGACGAGGCCTCGGTACAGGGCCCGTTGACAGCAGAGGCACCGATGGTACCTTTACCCACAGAGCCCCCGATGCTTCCAACACCGACCGCTGACGATGCACGACACCTCGGAGCTCTGCACGAGTTCCAGCACCAGCGACCACCCAGGTTCCATGGGGAGACGGACCCCCAGGCAGCCGAGGACTGGTTGGAGGCAGTCGTCCGAGTTGTCAGGCTAGTGAGGATACCAGCAGACCTCATGGTGATCCTCGCGACGAGCCTACTGCACGCAGCAGCGGGACGATGGTGGAGCTTGATGCTCTAGGTACACGATGAGGCCTCCCTCATCTGGACGGACTTCGAGAGCCTCTTCCGCTCAGAGTTCATCCCGGCCACCCTCCGTGCGGTGTGCATTCAGGAGCTTCTTCAGCTGCGGTAGGGCAGCTTGACGGTCGCCCAGTACGCGGCGAGGTTCACCGATCTTTCTCGCTACTCGACCGACATGGTACGGGACCCCTTCTTCCGGGACCGGACCTTCGAGCAGGGTTTGAGACACGAGATCAGGGCGTCACTGATCTCCCTCAGAATCCCGACCCAGGAAGGAGTGCTGGAGCGAGCCCTTCTGATCGATAGCTTTCTGGCCGAATCCACAGCGAGATCTACCGCAGGGCGGTAGGTAGCGGAGTCTTCAGCAGTAGGTAGCCGACAGATGACTCAGGGTTCCAGGCAGACCAGACCTTCAGGCAGATGACCTCGGGACAGTGGCTCAGCAGTGCGGAGCACACAGTGCGGAGCCAGTCTTCCGAGAGGCTGGCAGTGCTACTCGTGCGGCGGGCAGGGCCACATGGCTCGTGACTGCCCGACCCGCCGTACTGAGGAGCAGCAGACGGTGGAGGGGCCACCCAGGCAGAGGCAGAGGGTCGATCGTGGCAGTCCGTAGGGAGGAGGCGGACGAGGAAGAGGAGCTGGCCGAGCAACGGGTGGTGGGCGACGCTTTGAGGCTCTGCCACCGCCACCACCAGGAGGTCCGCCTCGACCACCGGGAGCTGGCGGGCAGAGACAGGCACAGCTCCAGGCAGCAGAGGCCTACAACCACGGTGCACCAGAGATGATTCGAGGTACGATCTGTGTCTATACCACCCTTGCTGCAGTTCTTATAGACACAGGAGCGAGTCACTCTTTCATAGCCACTGCCCTTGTTCGGAGCTAGGAGATTCCGACAGAGCCGTTGGCTCGATCCTTACGGCTAGAGACTCCTACGGGAGCAGACTCGATAATTACGCACTGGTGCCGACAGTGTGAGCTTACTCTAGGAGGTGAGAGCTTCAGCTAGGATCTTCTTGTAGTGGCGTCGAGGCCTTCCGACGTCATCTTGGGAATGGATTGGTTATCTACAATCCATGCTCAGATTGACTGCTTTAGGCGCAAGGTGAGATGTGTGCGCACCGATGGGAGCAGGTACACCTTCACCAGCGAGAAGGGAGCCTTCGCAGCACAGGATGGACTCACGCAGAGGAGAGGACAACCCATCACTCATCAGTTGGCTAGCCTCATCCTTGGAGCAGTTGACGTGCGAAGTCCTAGTTTTCCTGCAGTGGTGGATCAGTATGCAGACGTCTTTCCCAACGACGTTCCAGGGCTACCTCCTCACAGAGAGGTAGACTTTTATATTGACCTGTACCCCGGGATAGCCCCGATATCCACTCCAGAATATCGGATGGCCCCTGCCGAGCTTCGAGAGCTACGGGTACAGTTGGAGGACTTGGAGGGCAAGGGGTTCATACGACCTAGTGTTTCACCCTGGGCTTCCCCGATTTTGTTCGCCGAGAAGGCGGACGGGAGCTTGCGACTGTGTGTCGACTATCATCGCCTGAACCAGGTGACAGTGAGGAACAAGTATCCTCTACCGAGGATTGATGACCTCTTCGATCAGCTCAAGGGAGCACAGTGGTTCTCGAAGATAGACCTCAGGTCAGGCTATCATCAGCTCAGAGTTCGAGACGAGGACGTGCAGAAGACGGCCTTCAGGTGTTGGTATGGCCACTATGAGTTCTTGGTTATGCCTTTCGGCATAACCAACGCTCCATCAGTGTTCATGAGCCTCATGAACAGGATCTTCCAGCTGTACCTCGATCGATTTGTCGTGGTCTTCATCGACGACATTTTGGTGTACTCGACCACGGAGGAGGAGCACGCCTACCACTTGCGGGTTGTACTAGACACACTCCGAGAGCACCAGCTATATGGAAAGCTCCCGAAGTTCCAGTTCTGGTTACGTGAGGTGCACTTCTTGGGGCACATCATTTCTGAGGTGGGAGTTGCAGTGGATCCCGCGAAGATCGAAGGAGTGCTAGCTTGGGAGCCACCCAGGAGCGTGACGGAGGTGCAGAGTTTCTTGGGCCTAGCCGGATACTACCAGAGATTTGTGCCGGACTTCTCCAGAGTTATGGAACCACTCTAAGCATTGACGAAGAAGGGGAAACCCTTTGTGTGGTCAGAAAGATGTCAGCAGAGCTTCCAGGAGCTGAGGCAGAGATTGACCAGCGCACCTATCTTGAGGTTGCCTGAGGAGGGAGTTGGATATGTAGTCTACTGAGATGCATCAGGGACCAGACTCGGGTGTGTACTGATGTAGGAGTGGGACGTGATTGCCTATGAATCACGTTAGGTGAGGCCGCATGAGCAGAACTACGCTACCCATGACCTGGAGTTAGCAGCAGTGGTCTTCGCCCTGAAGAAATGGCGGCACTATCTGATGGGCGAGTGCTTTACAGTCTTTTCTGACCACCAGAGTCTCAGGTATATCTTCTCACAGAAGGACCAAAACCTGGGATAACGACGATGGATCAAGTTCCTCCAGGACTATGACTTTGAGATAGTCTATACTCCTGGGAAGGGGAACGTGGTAGCCGATGCCCTCAGCAGGAGGACGGGCATCCAGATACTTGAGTAGGCGACAGAGCAGCTAGCTGCTTTGCAGATATCCTTTATGGATAGAGATGGAGTAGCCTTCCTTCAGTCTCTCACCGTCTCTCCTCCACTTCTACAGCGGGTCAGAGAGGCTCAGCATGGGGATGCTGACTGTGAGACGCGGCGTGCACAAATATCCTCGGGACAGGCACCTGATGGTTTCTCCCTTGGATCAGATCATGACGTCCTTTTCAGAGGACATACCCCGGTACCAGTTTCTTTACGAGAGGAGGTGCTGAGAGAGTTTCACACTTCTCCTTTGGCGGTACATCCTGGAGTGGCGAAGATGTACCAGGATCTTAGATGACAGCACTGGTGGTCGGGCATGAAGAAGGCTGTGGTAGAGTTCGTTTCACGGTGCCTCACATACCAGCAGGTGAAGGCAGAGTATCAGGTACCAGAAGGCTTGGTACAACCCTTGGAGGTCCCGGAGTGGAAGTGGGACGACATATCTATGGACTTCGTGACTGGACTTCCACGCACTTCCAGAGGTCAAGATTCCATTTGGGTGATTTTTGACCGACTCACCAAGTCGGCACACTTCTTACCCATCCGAGAGCAGGGCTCAGTGGAGAGCTTGGGGCGTCTCTACATTTAGGAGATTGTACGGCTTCACGGTGTGCCATCAACTATCGTCTCCGATCAGGAAGCTTTCTTTACTTCCCAGATTTGGAAGGGGTTGCAGGAGGCGTTCAGGACACGGCTACGTCTGAGCACCGCCTTTCACCCTCAGACGGATGGTCAGACGGAGAGGACCATTCAGACTCTCGAGGACATGCTCCGCACATGTGTCCTAGACTTTGGTCGTAGCTGGGAGGACCACCTACCCTTAGTGGAATTCGCATACAACAACAGCTACCACTCCACCATCGGGATGGAACCCTACGAGGCATTGTACGACAGGCCTTGCAGATCTCCTTTGTGCTGGACAGACCCTGGGGAGTCAGAACTTGTGGGACCAGAGATAGTTCGGGCCACGACAGAGAAGGTCCAGGTCATCCAGGAGCGGATGAGGACAACTCAGAGCTGGCAGAAGTCATATGCTGACAGGAGGCGGAGGCCACTAGAGTTCAAGTATGGCGACCACGTCTTCTTGCATGTCTCACCTCGACGTGGTTTGCGGAGATTTGGCCAAGGCGGAAAGTTGTCTCCACGCTTCATTGGACCATTCCAGGTCCTCAGCAGGGTTGGCGAGGTGGCTTATCGCCTGGCTCTACCACCTCAGTTGCACTGGGTGCACGACGTCTTCCACGTATCTTAGTTGAGGAGATACGTGCACGACCCCACACACATCATCGACCATGGGGAGCTAGACGTGGATGATGGGGAGACTTTTGCGGAGGTCCCAGTGGAGATAGAGGATCGACAGGAGCGGGTCCTACGTGGGCGATCGATTCCTCTTGTGCGCATTGGATGGCAGCACGAGAACCTCCAGGAGGGCACCTGGGAGCGGGAGGCTCAGATGCGTGCTCAGTACCCACATTTGTTTCCCTAGTTTTTGATGTATCTTTACGGGGACGTAAAGACCTGAGGTCGGAGTAATGTAAAGACCCATAAATTTTAAGGAAATTTTTTTCTTAATTTTCTTTGGAATTTTACAAGAGCGCAATTTCTGACGGCACCTGATTCCGAGGCCCGGTGTGCCCGGAATCATTTTCCGAGGTTTGGCTCGGGTACGTTCAGTGAACGGATGAACGGGTTTTTCTAACTTTTGAACCGGTGCCCAGAATCGAATTTTGAGGGCACTGATGAAATCGAAGCGCCGGTATTCGCTTAGAAACGCCTCTTCCAGAGTTGCGTTTGCTCGGGTGTGGTTTTTAATTTTCGGGCTTAAAGTTAAGAAATAAAATAATTTTACGACAACTTTATTTTATTTCACTTAAGCCACTTGGAAGCCACTTGAAGCCACTTAAAAGCAGCTTAAACTGAGTTGAACTAGATAGGGTACTATCCAGAAATATCCTACCCTCTTGGTAGGATATTTGTGAGGTGGGTCCCGCACGAGCCCCGCCGTTTCTTTCCGCTAAGTAACGCACCCGCGAAAAACCGTCATTATGAAAGTCAACTGACGCGTTTTCTTAAATTCTTAACAGAACATTTAATTGGGCGGTTTTTTTCGAGAATTAAATGAGCTGTTACTTTCGTTGAATTAATACAATGAATTGATGGGTCGTTACTTACCCTTTTCGTTGTTGGCGTTATAATAAAATAAGACCAACAAGGTCTTTTGAAGGATTACTCGTTGAGAGGTTTGTCAGAGCTCTTGAGCCTTCATCCTTCTTCATGAAGAACACAAAGAACGTGAAGAACGCCGACCTCCGATGAAGAACGCTGAACCCATGAAAGTCGACGACGCGACGCCGTGTTCCGCGACGCCGACGTTCCCTTCCTGCAACGTTCTTCTGCGACATCTCTTCCTCCGCAACGAATCTTCGATCGGCTTCTTGAGGTAAGAGTCTCAGATTTTCATTTTAATATTCCTTGTGGTTTTTACCGAAACACGGATTTAATTATTTATAATTAAATCTGTTGTTTCTTGGTCCGTTGAGTTCGCCGACTCAAAGCCGGATTCCGTGACGACGCGATGCCTTTCCGCGACGACGCGACGCCTTCCGCGACGATCAATTTTCGCGAAGAACACTCACGTGCAACGACTACGAGGTAGGGATTTTATTTTTGGAATTACCCCTTTTTATATTCCCATAAATGTTTCTTTAAAAAGTTAAAGAACCAGATTTGCGAACAATTTTAATTTGTTAAAATTGTGGTTTCCTGTGTGGAATAAAAATTCACTCGTTGTTTATATCTAACGCGGAGGATGCGGGCCAAACGAACATGGCCCGACAACCCTCTGCCGTTCTTCGTGGTTGTGCAAATTTGACGGGCGACGAGGGAACGTGCCGCAACTAAAGTTTGATGATATCGCAGTGAAGAACGGATCCCGGGAGGAACAACGGCGCAGACGGGAAGGAAAACGAACCACCAGAGCGACTCCGGGGGACCGTGGAAGCCGCCGGCGGCGCGGGTCGCCGGCGCGGCGGCGCCGGCAGCCGGGAGCGGCGGTGCCCTGGCGCGTCGCCGGAGAAGGCCGCCGCGGCAGAAGCCGTGGCGGCGGCACTCGCGGACCCGCGGCCACGTGGGTCTGGCGTGCGCGGGATGCGGCTAAAGCCGCGTCCGGTTGTCCGAGCGACACCCCGCGGGTGCCGCGGGGTTGTCCCGCGGGGGCGGCGGCTCCCCCCGCGTCGCTCGGCTGCCCAGGGAGACACCCCGTGGGTGCCGCGGGGGTGTCACGCGGGGGTGGCGGCTCCCCCCCCCATGTCACTCGGCCGAGCCCTGGCCGGGACGGACCGGGTCCGACCGAGTCGGACCGGGTCGACCCGGTTCGGCCGACCCAAGGGGGGGGGGGGGGGGGGGGGTCGGGCCGGCTCGGTCCGGGCCCGGACCGCCCGTCTTCAGACTGTTTTCGTTCAAATGCTCGTAACTTGAGTTACGGGCCTCTAAAGGACTCGCCGTCAGCGGCAACACGATCTTTGGATCGAGACGGTCGTTTCGGTATATCGTACTCAAGGTTTCGGAATACTTTGGGTTCGGCCGGGTTGGTTCGTACACGAAACCAACCGGGCCCTCGGAGCAGAAACGCTCATATCTTGAGCTACGGACGTCCGATTGACGTGCCGTCAGCTTTGGTGGGTTCCTCTAAGTGAGAAGGATCTTTTGTCTCACTCCGCTCGAGGTTTGGATGCAGGTGGAGTACGGTCGGGTTGGTTTTTCCTTAAAAACCAACCGGGCCCCTGGGATGAAAAAGCCAATAACTCTCAGACCGGGCGTCCGATTGACGTGCCGTCTGCGACGTTGAGTTCCTGTTGACGATACGGAAATTTTGGATACATCAACTTCGGACTTTGTGACAGTTGATGTATCGGCCTCTCGGCTCGTGGAGCGGACCCTCCCGAATGAGCTTGCTGTGTGCGAGAACCCTAGTGCTGGCTGCAACTACTACTTCGACAGCGACGACCGTGAAAAGATCCTCAGTGGACTACGGCGACGACCGTGCAGAGATCCTCAGTGGACTGCGACGACGACTGTGCAGAGATCCTCAGTGGACTGCGATGACTACTGCACTCAGCGATCCTACGTGGATCAGTGCTACAGGTTCTGTGTGGGCCCGATCCTATGTGGGTCCGATCCTGTGTGGGTCAGCGCTCAGCGGTTCTGTGTGAGCCAGCGCCTACAGGTCCTGTGTGGGCCCGATCCTGTGTGGGTCTTTGCGGGGGTTAGTTACCTATCGATCCTTTGTGGTTTCGACGACTTAGATGGATCAGTGATCATATTTATCGTCATCCGAAGAAGTATACCTGTGTGAGATGAATCTTGTGTTACTCTCCTTTGTGGATTATGTTGAGCTATCCTGTGTGGATTTACTGTTTACTCTCCTTTGTGGATTGTGTTGAGCTATCCTATGTGGATTTAATGTTTACTCTCCTTTGTGGATTGTGTTGTGCTATCCTGTGTGGGTATACGTTTTTCTTTCCTGTGTGGACTGGGTTGTGCTTGGGCTCGGATGTTGGAGCCGAACAGGAATTGATGACTTAGGTATATGTATGGGCATATACCTAAGCAGTGTCGGTTGTTACTTCGTGATTGTATCTTTCCTTTGTGGATTATCCTTTGTGGATTTTGGGAGACCTTTGGGGGTCTCGGGGTCCCTACTGAGTAGCTTATACTCACCCCTGCACGGGCTATGCCCGCACTACGTTATGTTGGTTGCAGACGACGGACAATGCTGATCGTGGTGGAGGCGTGCAGAGCAGGTCGGTAGCTGGAGGTGGACCACTGGGCGGGACATACCCGGAGCGGTTAGGTGGACCGAGGAGCAGTGGAGGCTATCTGTACCCACCCTTTAGGTGGGACTTCCAGAGGACGGATCGACGCTGCGACTTTTCTTTTCAGTTGCTGTTTTTACCCTTTCAGTTGTACTTTACAGTTGGGCTTGTATTTCCGGCCCCTTTTACATTCAGCATAGCTTGTATAGTTTTTACTTAGTGTTTACTTTTCTGATTTATTACTCTGTGGTGCTTGTTTACTTTTCAAAGGCGATACCTTCCCTTTTTTTCCGGGATTTACGCCTTGGTGCTAGTCGCCAGCCCCTGGCCTATGGAAGGCGGGCTTGGGGTAGTCACGACACGGGCCCCGAGGACGGGTCGTGACACAAACTCAAATCCTTACCAACCTTGCAGATTGAACCTATACTAGTATCCACTAATATACTACCATCAACATCCACTGTCTTAACATCATTAGATTTAGTTGAAGATTGAGTCCCCGAGTCACCAGTACCTGAACTGTTTGACCCCCTTTGTCTGAAAACCTCCGCACGATGACCCAATCTTGTACGGGACGAGCAGAACTGAAACCATTACTCAAACAACATCATTTGTCTATACTAGAACTACACACCCATACCAATAAAAAATACTCAACATGAGGTTTAGTAACATCAAATTCAACAAAAATACGAGGGGAAATCGGATGGCATACCACTTTCATTCTACTATTTGAACAAAGGTATCATCCAACTAAATTACCAATAATTCTGAGAATCGATGGGGTTTGAAAAGGTAAAGGGTGCTCGGGAAATCATACCCATAAGGCCATTTTTGAAGAATCAATCTTCATATATAAATCACAGGACCACTTTAAAAAGAGAAAATGAACGCATCCACAGATGTGAGGCACACTCGACCATGCGAGAATCAGATCCTTCTCGGAAGGAAACAAGATCTTGATGTTCCTAGAATCAAGAATCCCAACTATTGTGATTTCATGCAGACCCCATGCTCCAGAGATACACCAATAAAATTAATACACCATTAGATGATAGGTTTTGAAACACAAAACTAAGGTTAGATTCAATAGTGAGGTTGCATTTGTTAATTCCAAAGTTGAAATCGAACCTGCATGATACCTTCGAAACATTCAGGAACCTTAGGGCAAAGGGGAATCGAAGGGAAGGGATGTATGAACTCAGGGATGGATAATAGGATGAAATAAATCTATTTTGATCCAACAAGATGCGGCAGAGGACCCTCCCCCACCATTGGGAAAGGGGTCGGTGCGACATCCATCGCCACTTAGGGCATGGCTAGGCAATGACCATCCTTCCAGATGAGAGCCCTCATCATTTTCATTTTTATTTTTACATAAATTGTTTAACGACTATTGATTATTTTTATCATGTTTAAACTTATTTTATTTGGATTTATATTTTATTAAAATAATTTATCCACTGATTAATTCTCACAATAATGGTATGACCATTGTATGGTTATTCCTCTCAGTTTCAATTCCATTTAGAATTATTAGATATTATTAACTTATTTAATTTTATGTGGTGTGTATACTATCCCTTTGATACATTTTAAATGAATACATATTTATTCATGATTATTAAAAATTTAATTGAAGTTAATAATTCAATGGGAATGTTTTAAATACAATTCGATCTTATTTCTCTCTTTTTTCAGGTATATTTTTCATTCATGCCTGTTTCCTTAAAAATTATATTAAAAAATTTATTGTCATGACTCAAATGATTTATTATGGAAATTTTAAGTAATAATTGAATTTTTACGTGGTTTTAATGGAATATTTCTAATTATTTCCCCAAAGGGGTCAATTTCATTTTTATTTACAAAAATTCAAAAAGAATATATATTTTTAATGTATACAATAAGATAGGATCTTCTTACCACCATAATATTTTTATTATATTTAGATTCGTCTAAAAGATTTCAATGATTTTGAACAGAAAACTATTTTTAAAAAATTATTTTAAATGATTCAATCCCATTTTATTCTATTCTTTAATATTCATGATTTCACAATGAAATCAACTTTTTAGATGGTCATATCTCATCTCTTGATTAATTTTGTGGTCATAAAATTTTCATGAAATACTCATTTTATTTTCATCATTGAACATTGTATTTATCATAAATTAAAATATTATTTATTATGGAAAAGATTATTTCATCAATTATACATAATTTCTATTTATTCAGTTTTACTATTATAGTTTATTTATATTCTTGGAAAATAATTGAAAAGGATGTAAGATTTACTCAAAATGTTATTTTTTTTATAAGGAAAAATTTACATGAATTGGATTGATCATTAATTACATGAGGAATGCATTGAACATATAGTGAATGGTCAATCATGAATAAATATATCCTCTTGATGCATTGATTCTATCAGGAGATGAACTAGTTAGATTCCCTTATTTAATGTTCTTTCATGTTTACATACCCATAGTTTAATTACTTTGGAACATGAATTGGAAAAAGTTTCAAATGACTATCATTATGAAATAAATTATGGATGTCTATTGGATTATTTAAATTTTTATGATATCAGGGGAAAAGTTTCAAGATTATTTGATTATTTATATGGAATAATTTTATATTCCATTACTCATGTGATATTATTATTCATGCTCAAGATATTGATAAAATTTTATGTTTTTATATTATTTACCACGACAAATAGATTATTATTTATTTACATATGATATCATATTCTGTATATAACACATGTTGAGTATCTAAGATAACCATTATTTTTTTCCTTTCCCCCATATATAAATATGTAATCTCTTAATGTGTTCAGGGATACACAATATTTACTTTCCTTATGATTTTTATTATATTTTTTTATATCGAAAATAATATTCAAGTATGAGTATTACATAATAATTCTACAAACCTATTCAACCCTTATGGGTATGATAAATTATATCGAGTAAAAATTTAATAGAGTTAGTAGCAATTCTTGGATACATGTTCCATCTATCAAAATGTGAATTTTTATTTCAAAATCACTTTTGTGGGATTAGTGGGAAACCATGTGGGTCAAAAAAGTCTATTTACACAAAAAAATAAACTAGAAAATTATTTAAAAATGCTTAGATTATTGGAATTAGAGACCCTATATAGCTCCTATTGAATTGAAATTACCATCATATCCAGATCTTCATTGATATGATATTTATAGTGTCTATCCATATTTTCTCTAGTTTGTATGTCTTCAAACAAGTGTATGTTTTGAGTGATAAAGCCTCAATAAAACCATTTTCCTTTTTTATTTATCCAAAACCTTTTCTCCACATTGGTATCAACCCAATTCTATGTTTCATATATTTTTTAAAACTCCTCCTTCTAAGAATTGATCTAGAAGACTTATTTGAGAATTTCATCCTTAGAGTAAAAAATGATCTCCAAACAATCCCCATTTTCCCCTTAAATTTTATCTTCCGTTCCATTATATACTCCAATAGAAAATGATTTCTTAACATGTCCTATAACATCACTTTCATGCTCCCTTCTATAAAAATATTCTGATCATATCATAATTATTATTTACTTTTCCAACAATTTTTCCCCCAAGTGCATGATTAGACCCCATGTCTCTTCTTTGATCAAAATATTTCTATTCACCTCTATATGTTTACTCTTAATAGCTGAGCTTGTCTCTACTAGATTGTACAAATCAGAGTATCCATTATTCCATTTGTATTTATTTATTTTAGTCAAGATTTAAATTTTATATTAACGGTTCCCTTTTTTCGCTTTCTTCACTCTCAAGTATTGAATTCTTATACTATGTATCTCCTCTATACTATTTTCAGAGAAAATACCATCACCATTATTATATGCCTCTCCTTCCTAGGTTCCTTGCAACTAATTATATACCTCCACCTATTTTGGATCTCTTCCTTTCTATACCTACCCCTCAATTTACAATCCTTTAAAAAAGTTGAATAATTTTATTATTTCACTAGACCTTATAAATATTGTCCCATTAAATTTTATCATCCCACCACCCAATTCAACTAGTACACTACACCTTTTAGACTCTTCGGTGTTGTAGGATGGATCATCCTCACCTTCCTCCAGAACAATTACTTCTTTAGAATAAGAAAAAAATGGGTATCACATCATCTATATAATAGGATTGGTTAACCATGCAACTATTAGAGACCATAAAAACCACTTAAATCCCTATTAACTGTCTTGAAAATAATTTGATGAATATCTATTTTTTATTTCATGCCGCAAATAGTCATAGATTTTCACATTTTTTGGCTCAGTCTCCTTGATTCTTACATCGTTCTAGGTGGTTGAAGATTAGAACATCTCACCAGTACCCATCTCTCCCTCTTAGAGGTATTTTAACTATGTATTTATATTTGGAATCATCAAACTAGACTTCCATATGACTTACATGTATGATCCCTATCTTGGTGATCTACTGGAGAATTACCAAATGATGCTTTCAATAATCTGTGAGTTTAATGACATTGAGGTCTATAGTTTGATAAAAAAGAACCCATGATTAATAGAATACATTTTTATTTGAAAAAAACCCAACTTAAACATAAAATTTTATAAACTAAATTGTAAATTTGGATTCATCAACTTCCAAGTAATATCTTAGATAAATTTGGTAGAAATAGAATAAATTCGTTAATCATGGAAGGTAAAATGGCCCACCATGTTGTTGATCACATGAAGGATCACTACGTTCGTAAATGGTATTGTTAGAACAAGAAGGAAAATTTAATATTTCGTAATAATATAATCAAGATTCAAATAAAAATAAAATAGCCACTAAAATAGGGAATAATGGGAACCTAAAATAACATGTGGATCACTTTCCCAAGTATAGATTAGGCCTTCTTCTATAGAGAATCATATAATGAAATGCCTCAGGTCTAGAAGCCTTACAATCACCTGATATTGTAATTCACTTGAAGGGAATATGAATCTATGAAATTCAACCATGTAAGGACTTCCATTATAGAAGTGTTCCACTACTGAATGATCCAACATCACATAAGCTTGCATAAACTCATGGGTAGAAATCATAATTGAAAGAACAGAATCAATGCCTGATTATAATTTAGGGCAATACTCTATTTAGGGATTGTTAAGGAACAGATTTTTGTTTATTAATGGAGTAAAAAGATATGTGTTTTTGGATGAAGGTACTTGATGATAACCCTTCTCACCTAGATAAGAAAGGACCAAAGAGAATAGGTGATGACCTTACCATGAATCCTACACCATCCTAGGGGAGAGGAGAAGAGGATCGCATGAAGAGACAAAGATCCAATGGGAATATTGAATTAATTTAGACTTTTATCTACTAGGGTTGGTGTTTTTATAGTTATTATCAGATGTGTTTTAAAATAAACATTAGGAACTAGATTTTGAAAAATTAATATTAGGTAACATAACACTATGAATAACTTTGATGATTAGTCTATGTATTTAATAACATTATAAAATTAGGGTATAATATATATTTTGTGGTTTTCCTAGAAATAAACCCCAATATGGATAAAAATGTGGATTTTGTTTTATAATAGATGCATCTTTTGTTATTAAAACTAATAAGAGTTTCTCATGAATATATTTTTTCATCATCCCAATACATGATGAGTGTTCCCTTATAGAATACATATGCTTACAGTACTAGGGGATTTTGTTGGGCCAAATTTCATTTTCATTCTGAACCATTATGATGTATTTGAATATATGATGAAAATGAATAACCATGGATAAATTAAAAGTTTTTTAGATTAAAAAAAGGTGGAGTGATCTATAAATACTATAAAATAATAATATGGTTTATGACTATGATTATTGTTTCTATTTGGGTTTATTAAATCGATTGAACTTGTAGGAATCAAGTTAATGCTAAATGTGATGGATAATTAAGTGACTATGACAAACAAATTTGGATGATGACTATAGGGAATGATATTTTGATTATTCTAATCAGTTATAATGGTACTTGATTAATAACTTTCACCTTAATAAACTCGTGGAATCACCAAAGTATATAAAGAATGGTTTTTCGAAGAGATCATATAGTGGAGACTATGGAGGAAATAATAGATAATTGCATTCGTATTAGTAATATCGAAGGAGACACCCCTATGAATGTATCAATTGAAGGGGAATACTTTTTATGTGTTTAAATAAATGAGATATATAAACAAATTACTACAGAGTTCAATGTATTATATGGGAAGAACATCTGAATTATCTTAGATAATTCACTAATCTAATGGTCAACTCATAGAACAAGGAAATAATTGTTCCATGAGAATATTTTAATTAGATATAGAAGATTATATATTAGGATTTGACAATTATTTTAAGATTGATATATATTAATAATATATTTTTTTATCTAAATCATGAAACATTAATGTATTATTACATAGTAGATTTTATTTGTGGATTTGAAAGCATTAGTTTAATGAAACCGATGACATATAAAAATGATTTAATGGTAAGGTGATATTTTATGGAAAAACATGATTTGGGGAAACATAACCCTTAATATGTACTTTTTTTGAATCAATAATTTTTAGTCGGGATAAAGTGATGATAGAAATTGATAAAGTAAACCAGATAGAATTGGTGACCATAAAAATGATTAGTAATTTGGTGAAAAAGTAATTGATGACAGATTATAATATTTATATAGATTCATTTAACATTTTTCATAAATTGTTATTTTATTTACGAATTAAAAAGATAGTTAATTTTTTATGTAGTTATCTTTCATTGAGGTTTTATAGTGATCATGGTTATCAGATATTTTGTATGTGTAATTCAAAGTTACATTATAATGTTTGAAGGATTAGTTTTATGTTAATCTGTTTTTTTAGTGACCTAATTTATAACATTTTATTTATTTTAATTTTCTAATATGTATTTTTGAAGGGTTTGAAGAAAAAATACTTATAGAATTGATTGAGCTAAACATTTGGCATTACAATAGAGGTTTTAGAGATTAATGTATTATATTACATAACTTATTCTCACTATTTTTTGGTAAATATTTATGAATATATGGAAGGACTTATTTTATCGATCTTTTGATTCAATATAATTTATCATTAGTGCTACCGGAATAAAAAATATTATTGTCTATTCATTTCATAGAGAATAAAATGATGTTGAAATTGATCAAATCATAACCATAAGACAAAATTATTTGATATTATGTAAGGTTATTTTACAGTGTTATATATCCTTATAGTAAAATAATTTCCCAAATTTAATAAATTGACATTGAAATTAAAAGTTTATACATTTACCTGTATTTTTTTGAACAAAAAGTCTTCTCACACATCATGAATTTATAGATTAATGGTTATTAAGGTTTTCCTTACCTTTTTCTATATCACTACACATTATACCATGGGAATTAATTTTATTCTCCGAGTCTATGTTTTCATGCCCTATTAATATTCTCTTATTCGAAAACATATTTTCCTACTATTATACAGGAACTTTATATTTACCTGTCCCCCTTTTAAGGGGATGTTTTATGTACTCTTTTAAAATGCAGGTCTTCCAAAAAGGAATTTTCAAATGTAAAACCCAAATTATTTATGGAATAAATAAAAATTTTATGTTGATATTTATTGATTTTAGGTGAAATTAACACCCCTTTATTTTGATATATGAATATTATGTTTGATAGAATTTATGAAACACAACCGCTAACTTTACAATCATGAAGAATATATTATTTAAAAATGGTCATTGTAACCTAGAAAGTTGATTAAAGATCACACATAGAATTTGAATAATAATGAAAAATATATAATATTCCTAAAAAATATAAATTTATTAATTAAGTATTATGAAATAATCACTCAATTTTTAGGAAAGTCATTTAATTCTTTAAAAACACATTTCCTTCAAAAATGATTCTTATTGATTTTTTTTAGGATAATATATTTAATTTCTAAAAAATTTAGTAATGGTATTTTAAAAAATAATATTACTTTTGAAATTATCATATGAAAATTATATTTTGGTCAAATTTTTATATTTTTCTGAAGATATTGTCTTTTTAGTGAGTAATGAAAAATATTGATTTTTGTAAAACTCTCATTGATTTTCATTAAATAAAATAATTTAAAGTATGATAATAATAATTATTTGTTATAAAATTTAATCATGTTCCACTTAATTAATAATTATATAATTTAATTCATTTTAATTATAAATTTTTATGATTTGGGAATAAATTTATATTTATTTTTAGAAATTTATCTTCTTGAAAACTATTTTAAGTGATTAATATTTTTCTATTTTAATTAAGTTAAATAAACCCTAATTAGAAATTAAATAAAAACATTTAATTATTATATATCTCTTTATATTAATTTAAATTCATATTATTAATATCACTAGTCATTAAGTTAATGTTATATCATTAATTCCTTAAAAAATTCATTCTCTAGAATGAACAATTACTATTGCACATTACGAGTTTAGTTATAAATTAAAATATGAATATATTGTGAGTTGAATATTAAAAAATGGATTCCATATTGGAAATAAATTTTTCTGAAATTTTTAAATAATTCAATTTTATTTTTATTGATTATGTATAGTATATATAGTAAATAATTATCACTCCTATAAGGGTGAATTGGGAAATTAAGGTTAAAAATACCATGATAAGAGCAAAGAAGTTACCATAACACTTGAATTAATTTTATTGCTCGATTAGATTTAATTAATGAGCTTTAAGACATTTATTATAGGACCTTTTTTATTAATTTGGCTGTGATTTTTACAATTATAATATTTTAGATAATGAGATGTCATAAATTTATAATTATTGTTTAAGGTTATATAATATATTAGATTATGGTAAAGACTATAAATGTTAAATTATAAATAATTATTTAAAATATAAATTATGTTTCTTTTATTTTAATTTACTTTTAAATTTTACATAAGAAAAAATTATCTTAAATGATTATTAAACACCGACTCACTATGGATTAAGGTCTATGGTTTAAATTGTGTTTTTTTGGAATTCAAAAATTATTTATGACATTGTATCTATGATAGTTATTCCAATCTGAATGGATTTGGTAACAGAAAAAACTTCGTTTGGACACATTTCCAGAATCCTAGTTGAAATTGATTTATGTTCGACTCTAATTGATAAGGTGATTCTGTGCGACCCTCAAGATGAAATAAACAAAAGAATTGTATATGATAAATTGACTTTGTATTTTAATATGTGCTATATTATTGGACACTTGAGGTCCAACTATCACTTAAACATCATATGTGCTAGAGACAAGTTGAAGGGTCATGAGGATACTTATTATAGAAGGAAAGAAGGATATAAAGCTTCTCAAGGGACATGTGTTCATTCCTCAAAGAAGGACATAACTAATGATCAAACTAGGGGATCTAGTAAAAACCATAGGCATGATACGACTAATGAATCACTAAATGAAGAGGACTTCTCAAACTCCCTTCAACAGAATGCCAAGGAAAATGCTAATTAGGATGATTTAGTATAAGGGAAAGATGCAACTGATGTACATCCTTCATTCAAGGATGTGATAACTAATCACATGGAGGAATGTCATACAAAGACATATTCATATAAGATCCAAGTGGAAAAATAATACTATGCTCAAGAAGATGCTGATGATAGATATAGGTAATAACATCATGAAAAAATTGAAAAAAAAAGAATGAACTTGTAAGATATTGTGATCTTAGGGAAGAGAAGGAAAAAAAATGATCACTTGGGTGAGGGATAAAAAAAATTCTATTAATGGACCTGGTAAAATTTCACCATGCCGTTCTAGGAAAAATGATCCCATTGTTATCAAGGATGTTGGTGGCCCCTCCATGGAGTTTTTGTTGAGAAAAAATTTTCCCCAATAAGAACAGGGTATGTCAACAATGGAAGGATGTGAAGCCAAAGGTATTCATGAACTAGATAACATAAATGTGTATGTTTCCCCCTCTAGACCAATGAATTCAATAGGGAACAACCTGCCTACAAAACCATTGTAGGAGTCAGATTTTCTGATCACTAATGCTTCACAATAGCTTTGTGGGCCCTTTTTCAAATCTGGTAAACATGTGATTCAATCAAAAGAGTATGGTGGATCTAATGTGCAAGTGGTGGAAGCTGTCCAACCCCCCGATGACAGTTTAAATAAAATGTTGAGCAGGCCTACAAAGCCTGGTTTGTGTCAGGACTCTCTCATCCAAATTTTGGATGATCTATATGCTCAATATTCTAGGAAGAGGTCTACATTTTCCATCCTAAGGGAATGTATTCCAATTCATTTACCCCAAAACCAATAGAAAAAGGGGTGACATTTTGAAAAGTTTTTCTCCTATGCCTCATGTTCCTGTTGAAGCTGTCAAGGAGAGATCAGAACTGAAATTAAATACACACAGTGCGTTTTCACTGCTTGTATCTATAGGTAGTGATGAGGAGAGACAACAAGGAGATTACACACATAAATCCATTGAGTTGTAGGATGATGTTAATATTGGGACTGCAGATGAAGGAGATGTGTCATAGATTATAGTACTTACTAGAAAGAGGGGATGCCATCTTCGTGGTAAGGGTGTATGCTCTTATTGTTATAACATGTGCACTTGTCCTCATGGACCGTGATGTTACTTTTCTTCCCTTTTGTTTTTGGGGTCAATTGTTATGTCTTTTAAACCCTCCTTTGTACTTTGTGTTTTTTAATAAGAAGGGGGATTTGCGCCTCCACCTTAAAAAACTATCAAAATTTTATTGGATGATATTATTTGGACTATACACATCATATCATTGAAATATTTCATTTTGTATTCATTTTTCCTGGATAAATTATTTATATTATTCTAATACTTAAAGAAATTGCAAGTTTTCATCCCCTCACTTTGAAAATATAATTTCCTATCATATTTTATTCACACATAAAAAAAATTTGGTTCCAGCAATACATTCCCAAATCCTTAAATTACATCCATTTCCTTATACTATATTCTAGTCTTTTATTAGAAAACCATCATATTATGGATTTTGTTTTAATCATAATGAGGTTGTCTAAATAAGAGTTATCATTCTAAATCGAGAATTTTTATTTGGTTTCTTTTTACACCTCAATTAAATATTATTCAACCATAAAGATACAATAGTATCCAAATATTCAATATTTTAAGATATTTTTATGTTAATGAAAAATACTATATCTATCCCCTCTTCCATCTAATGGGAAACAAAACCATATTTTGTGAGTATGGCGGACGACCACATCACAAAATGATTTAATTTGTTTCCATAACCACCACTCAAAAATAGTTTTAATGATTGATTTACTATATATATATTTATGTATGTAAGATATTAATAAAAAATTTATCATTTAATAAATAATATATATCTTAAAATTTATTACCATTTCATTAATTTGATAATGACAACATCTTTGTGATTTTATGTGGATTACCACCTCTATGAAGTGATGAAATTAATTTTTCATAACCACATCTCATGATTGATATATATCAGTTATCCTGAAGAAATAATGTAATATATTTTTCGATAATTGTCACTCTTTTATTATAAAATTACAGTTATGTTTTCCCCTCATAATCATTGAAAAATTGAAATGCTACACGTGCGTATGTATGAATTATCTTCTCGATGATTGTAATATACTATATTTTTCGTAAACATATTAAATAGTTGGTTTAAAATAATAATTTATTTATAAATATGATAATTAATATATGATTAATATTCTAGATATTATGGAACAATAAACCCTTTACTATTATCAACCAACCAAAGTCATTTTAGAAATATAAACGAAATATCACCAAAACGTTTGATGTTAACCTAGTTTATTAAATAAATATATATATAATAGTAATAAATAAATCAAAATTATTAACAAAAATTATAAATTTTCTTATTAATGTAATTTTTTTATTATTCTGAAAGATATAGAACATACGAGATGAGTCGGATATGAGGTAAGGTATTTCATCTCAATTTTATTACATGAGGAATATTTTATTATTATGAAACTAATTTCATTTACGTGGTCTATATAATGACATTTTGTAGGTTATATCAAGAATAATTCATAATTCATGGTATTTTAATTTTCATTTAAAATTATTTATCTTAATGGGGTTTGAATTGAATGTTATAATATGGTAACTTGTTTCATAACTCAATTTCTATTCCTTAAGAAACATTACATCATTATTTCATTCGCTATTTTTAGATAATGTGTCTAATTAATTTTTTTTATTTAAAAAATTATTTGGATTTATATTTTCTTCTAATTATGAAATCATTGATTAATTCTCACCATAATTGTATGATATTTGGAAAGAATTTTATCTCAATTTCAATTCCATAAAGACATGTATGATATTATGCACCAATTTAATTTTATGTAGTTTATATAATTACCCTTTATTATATTAATCACTAATACATGTATATTCATGAGTTTTATTTATTCAATTCATGTTACTGATTCAAAATTAATTCTTAAATTAATAAACATTTATATATCTTTTTTAAAATCAGGTATATTTTTCTTCCATATCCATATTTTTTAAATTTATTTTAAAATCTAATTTTATTTCTCAGATGATTTATAAGATAATATTATTTTTATTCTTGATTTTTTTCATAGATTAAAAGGAATATTTCTAATTTCATTTCTAAAATGATAATTTTTACCATTAAAAAAATGAAAAAGAGTGTTTCTTTTTATTGTATACTAAATTATTAGAATTTACCAAAACCTTAAATGTTTTATTATATTAATATTTTTTATAAGATTTTAATGATTCTAAAATTAAATATCTTTATGGAATATTATTTTTAATGCATCCTATTTGTTTTCTTATAATAAATAAAATATTGCATTTTACTACAAAATCTACTTTTCTGATGTGCATATCTTATAACATTATTAATTTTTTAGTTATTAATTTTATCATGAAATATTATCTTTGATGTGATCATTGGAAAATGAATTTCTCTACAATATCCAAATTATTCATCATGGATATGATTATTTGATAAACTTTATATCATTTCTATATATGGTGTCATAATGTGAAAGTTTTTTAATTTATTAGTGAAAATGTTTATAGATTAATTTTATTTACTTAATGTCGTGAATTTTTGATAGACATAATATTTATGAATTTAATTGATCATTAAATATATGAATAATGAATTATACTTGAAGTGATGGGTGGCCTGAACATATATATAATCCCTTGATACAACAATAGTATCACGAGATGAATTAGGTTGATATCCCAATTAAATGGGTTTTGGTTGTATAACTACCAATTGTTTAAACATTCTCAGAATATGTCCCCAACAATAATTTTCAAATGTCTAATTTTTTGCGTTCTATTATTATAAAATTATTAATTGATGTTCATAAGATTATTTGATTAGTTATGATATCTATAATAAAGTTTCCATATCATTTAATTATTTATATGGTATTATTTAATCTTCCATTACTCCAAACATATTATTATTTCTGCTCAAGATATTTATTAAATAGAACATGTTTCTATTATTTACCTTTCCATGTAGATTATACCTTACTTACTCATGGTATATTTTATTATACATAACCCTTACGGAGCATCTATGATCATAATTATTTTCATTCTGTTCCCCATGATATGAATAAGTATTTGAATGTGTTCTTGGATATAAAATATTTACTATTCTTATGTTTTGTTTTTTATGTTTTCAAATATAATGTTTGTATCTAGTTTTTATCTACTTTAAAAAGACTACAAAATCATTCTACGATTCATGATATGATTATTTATGTATAGTTCCAATTTAATAAAGTATCCACTAACTGTGGGATTCTAGGGAAATAATATTTAAATATTCGTAAAATATTTTCCCGAATTTCCCCAAGATCATAAGGCAAGGGTTCCTAATAAAACTCATGCTCAGTTCCACTCATATCTCCAAAATCCCATAGAGTATATCCCTGACTAAATTGGTCTAGTTAAATAAGAATCTTTAATATCATTTGGAAAAATTGTTTATATTACCCGGTGCATCACCTTATGGTGGAGCAATGCACATTGTCTATAAAAAGGAGGGATCAATGCAACAATGTGTCAATTAACAAGATATCAAAAATATTACCATAAATAAGTATCATCCTCCAAGTATTGATGACCTACTTGATCAAATATGAATATATTATTAATTTTTAATGATGGATCTTGTACCTAGATACCATAAATTGAAGTTAATTACAGAAGATATTAAGAATATATCATTCCGTACATGGTACAAATAATATATTTTCATGTGAGTCCATTGAAACTTATTAATACCCATTAAATCTTCATCAGTTTGATGAATATAGTCTTTAGAAAATACATTGACATTTTTTTGTAGTATTTGTTGAACACATTCTCTTATACACTGATTAAAATATGGAACATGAAGAAAATCAAAGTATTATACTAGAAACAATAAAAAGGATAAAATTATTGATAAGATTTGAAAGCCTAAATTTTTGATGAAATAATTATCACTATTGGGGAACATGATCAAAAGTGTGTATATTAATATAGAGTCCTAATTATTGAAGAACAATGATAGTTTTTTTCCAACAAATGATAATGGGGGGGGGGGGGTTGAGAGTGGATGCACAATAATTTGGATCATTCCATTTTTCTCTAATAGAAATTCCAAATAGTACCCACATCTACAATGAGGCGTGGGACTACATGAGAAAGGTATATGTTCATTTGGGGTTTCAAACCAAAAGACACATAGGAACACAGATTGGCTGGGAGGATGAGAGGTTGGGCTCATCACACCCTTTTGAAGGAATTATTGCCTACCCCATAGATCTCTAATAGATTTATGATATATTCATGAATCCTTCCCAAATCCCGATATGGGACTATTTACCCTTATTACAATGAAATGGTCTAATCCATGTGTTTATGTTAACAATTGTGTGTATGATATGTTTTATTTTACTCTTTTATCTATTTATAATGCAGTATTTTATATCCATGTTTGGGATATCTAAAATTTATCACCATCTTGGGAGGCGTTAGGTGTCTGAAATATGGGATTTAACCTCTATGAAGTATCCTACATATCTTGTGATAGTAGGAATCAAAAAATACATATTACATTTTATATAGATAAAGTATAAAGGATATGAATATACCATGAATTTTATTGTAATACAATGATTATGTATATGAGGAAATTGAATATTGATTATTAGTCTCAAGACTTGATGAGGAATCCAACATACCCTATGAAAACATGAATCATATTCCATTAGTTCAACTAATTTGCATCTGTGTTGTGAATGGATTCAACGATAAAGGATATAAGGATGAATTATGCTTGTAAGGCTGCTGCGAATACCTTAACAATAATATGACCCATTGATTGTATATTGTATCTAGTTGGTCTTAGATCCAAAAAAGGTCCCAAATTGGGGGAATAAACATCATGATATTAGTATAATAACCACTGATATATAATCCCATGCGATTCATACTCAGTATGAGAAAAAAGTGATTGTAGGTGATTGGAAACATCACATGAGATGAAATTTGTTCAGGGATTTCATGTTAAAGATGACCTTATTGTGATATTATTAAAATTGTTAAGGATAATATTCTATAAAGATTAATCCTTAGGAATGCATCATTCATATCTTGTCTATAATAGGAATTTTTTTCCTATAGCTAAGTAGAATCCCTAACCCAATGATTGGTTTAAGGTGATTGAGGGAATGGTTGGGTATTACACCAAAGAAATGACCAGATAAAATAACACTTCTTGTTATTTGATGGATGGGGATGGATAATAAACTCAAATTATATTTTGGGTCACATTATTTGGAGTGTTTGGAAATAGAGGGGCTTACACTAAGGTGGATTCCATTAGATCTTGGGCCAAAAGAATGTGTCCAATGTATCCTAAGTATAAGAGGAATCATTGTCCCCATAGTTTAGTTAACTGTCGACCCACAAATGTGTTGGGATATGTGATCACACTAGAAGGGCTTTTTATTATTATTCGTGGGGTGCAAGAAATTTAGGTACTTATATAAGGGTAGATTCCCATGTAACATATCACTTATATATCCTCTGATGGAAAAATAGATATAAAGACCATAAATGGTCTGTAGAATATGTTTTGGTATGACATAGAGGCTCATTGGAGAGCATGTCATGAATAAGGTGAATGAGTGTGTAACCCTAACACAGTAAGGACACTCAAATTAAAATGTGGTTACCCAACTAATGGTTCATGAACGTGGGGTTTACATGGATTATGCCCATGTGTGTCTACCAGACATGGTTGACATGTCTCAGAGTGTCTACCTGACATGTTTAGGGTGTCCTCATGAAATATACTATGGTTTATTCACATGTATGAAGTTGTATTTATGAAAATTACTAGGTGCTTCATGTGATCTAAGATTACATGTCCATAGTGCTTCTCATTGCCCATGTTGTGTTGTTTGGGGTGCTTCACATGGTCTAAGATGAGATGTCCAAGGTGCTTCACAAGATGGAAGCTAACATGTATAGTGACTTTTGTATGATCCAGTCCTACATATATTGGACCATTCATGTGATCAAGGCCAACATACCTAGTGTATTTTACCAGATCAAGGAAAACATTTCTAGATCCATTCACATAATCAAGGCTGACATGTACATATCCTTTTGAGTTACCAATACTGACATGTCTATATACATTCACATAAACTAGAATTACATATCCATGACTGCATGAGGGAATGATGAGACTAGTGACGATTTATTATATTTAGTGATCATAAGAGTGCCACATGACAGGGTCCTGTTAACATGTCTATGATTGTGTGTATGATAGATAGAACACATCCAAGGGTGTTTGTTTCATATATAAAGGGGCATTCCATGGTTTTCTGAGAGTCAGTTATCTTGTTAGGATGAGTTCATTCTAAAAGTTTCATTTTGAGGGCACATGTCCTATGGTGTTCATGGAATGAGGAGGTCATGTCCATAAGTTCATATATACACAGAGTCTACATGTGGTTGGGTGTTCACGTGATTATGGTTCATGTGATCATGTGATGCTAAGGTAGTCACAGAATGGGGATATCCAAACTTATCCAAGGGATGCATATTCAATGAAACATGAACACACTTCTCATCAGAGGCTCGAATGAGGCCAAATCAGGATGTTCATATAATTTTTAGATCACATAACTTAAAATGGATCATGTGAGGTGTTCCCATTTTGGGTTTTCATGATTACCAAAAGGATTTCTCTAAAGGTATCATCCCACTATTCTCCAATGCTCAGCTCCTTCATGTCCCTTTTTCTCCCTCCTCCTATCCTCTTGTTTTTATTTTTAATGAGGATGCGGGGTTTATATAGGAAAAGGATTCCTATATTTCGTTCTCTTTCTATGGTTAACATCCCATTAAAACATATCGAGGTGTCTCTTAAAGAGAATTGATGCTATTTTTTATGTAAAGGTAAATTATGTCAGTTCTATTTCACACTACCATCATTATTTTATCGCATGATAATTTTACTTATTGTGATGTAATATCATAATCTATTAATCAATTTCACACGGAGTATATTTTCCTGGAATATTTCATGTATTCAAGGAATGTTTTGCAAAATTTTCCTCAACTTTTATACACTTCATGTGACAGAGTTTCTGGACAACTATTGGTGGCCTTGCATGGTTGCTTCAAATTATTCATGTTATCTAGTGGTTTATCAATGTAAAACCACCATTAATTCATCAATGTATTCATGTGAGAATATATATAATAATTAAAAATGAAGAAGCCTCTCGATAACATCTCAAGATCACGTGGTTGGTTTGATTTGGTCATCCATTGGTAGTGTCAATGTCTTTTTACAATATCATGGTGAATCTATTTCCTTTGAAAAATATCCTAAGAAAGATAAAATATTAATTTGATGGATTTTTAAAAAATGTTTTGGATATGTGAACACATAATTCGCTTGATTAGTCACATAATTGTGAGACAAAATCATGTGATTCCATTAAGATCACCAAAATTCCTTATTGTGATGCCACATATCCTCATGACATCCTAGTAAGTTTTTTCATTTGGTTTTCTAAACCAAAGACCATATTTACATGACATCATGTGATCACATTTTGTGATAATCATCATGTGAAATATTGGTTGTACGAAGCACCACATAAATGCATAACATTGTTGCATGCACGAATTATGGATGAATGAGCACTTGAGATTTCATGGGTAGATATTTTAGTCATGGATGAATTCCAATGATTGAGTTGATGTCGAGAGTGGATTGGTCCACAAACTATTAGCACCAGGGAGAGCGATGGATGAGTAGAGGCTGGAGATATATTAAAAGAGAGATCTAATTGATTCGGTTCATGTGATTAGATGTCTGAGATTATGTTGATATTTTATAATCTATGAAACAATAATTCATGTGAGATATTCACACATCATAATTTCATATGGATTCATGTCACTGAATAATTGTCTTAGTGTCACCCACATAGTTGAAAAATCATTGGTTTGTGGGACACAACACTCTTCCCCCACGTCCTCACCAGTTTCACCCCACCCATGCACCACCTTATTAGGGACCACCTTCATGTTCCCTAAAATCATAGTTATCACTATAATCTCCATTACTCAATCCACCAAGCTAACCGATAGTGATGTCTCCTAGTTGTGGTTGAGGAGGACTTCCATATATTCCCTGGTGGAGCAGGTTGGATAGTTAACATGGTTGGCCATTTTTTTCTCTTTCATACTCAAATAAATAGAAAATAAATAAATAAACTGATTAGGATATGTTTCATAATATGATTCACTTATAAATGGAAGAATGAGACCAAGACGTCATTTCCAATATATTAGTATTTTTTCTAAAAGTTTTACACTTATCAAAAATATGATTGAAAATTGTCTAGTAAACAATTATGGGTTCCAAAAAAATCCACTGGATTTAGATTCAATTGGAATGAAATGAATTTGATTATATGGTAAATTTAGATTAAATTATCATCTATATGTACAGTAGTAGGGATTTTATATTGATCAATAAGAGAGTATTTTTTAGGAGTTTTTTGACTTATGAAATAAAATTGGTATCAAGAAGAGACTCTAACCTTGAGTTCTTGTATAAATCCAAGAGAAGGAGTAGGATTAGTTTAGGGTGTGAATATGATGAAATTGGAATAGGAATGAATTCCATGATGGAAAAGTGATTGGTATGGAAAATATTTTTTGTTTGGATCAAAGATAACTAACTTGGAAATTGCTACATATCCTAAAGGAATGGAAATTAGGTAATACACAGTTCTCAGATAGAAGAATCCTATTCAGATCAAGCGCATGCATTGGGGACATAGGTTCATGGATGAATAATAGTAACATGAAATTTGATATTTAGATCTATCTCATATGTAGGAAAGGAAGTGTCATCACTATTTATTGAAATCATGGGTTGGGGCCCATGTTTTAGTAGAGTTATTTCATGGATCTGGAATTTATATCACATTTTAGGCCACCCATAGTAGGGAACTATATATAGCATAAGGCACTATAGGAAGGACCATGCCTCATATAGTTTTAATACATTAGAGGAATATATACCATTATATGATTCTGAAGAAGTAGAGGTGGGCCATAATTATTTCATAGGACAATAAACCTATAGAGCATAGATTGATTTTTTCTTGGGTTAGGTAATGAACCCTATATGATTTTTGTCTCTTACTTTTATCCATAACAATTTTCATAAGAAATTAATGGAGTTATATAGATATAATGGACATGTATTTATATCATGATTCCTTTATGGGTTTTCAACTACAAAAGTTGTGTTCATTTTGTATTTAATAATGTCTTAATGTTATCTACATCACACATAGTGTGTATCTATAGAGTAGAGAATAAGTTTTCCTCTGGTTCATTTATGGGTTATCTAGATAGAAAGAATTATTTACCTTCCAAATAGTATTTTTTTTGTTATTTCAAACCATAATATTTCTGTAGTTTATGGTATTTTATCTCAAACTATCTTTTTTTAGTTTAGGGTCTTTTAGCTAAGACTATCTTTTTTAGTTTATTTTAGATTGGGCCATATGTTTTTTTAGTTTAGGGTCTTTTAGATTGGACTATATATTTATTTATTTTATGGTCTTAAATATTTAAAATATTTTTATGTAATTTAGGGTCTTCTAGGTATGACCACTTGTTTCATTTAGTTTAGTTTCTTTTATCTCAGACCATCTATTATTTTAATTTGTCATTATATAGCATGAACCATTTGTTGTTGTAGTTTAGGGACATATAGTTTGGGCCATCAATTCCTATAGTGTAGGTTCTTTTAACTCGATATAATTGTTGAAAACATGTGGGTAGTTGTATTTTATAGTTGTGATTATTAGGTATTTTTTTCATTTGGTTTCAGGTAAAGCGATGAGGGACATCAAAAGGTTCAATAATGGAGTGCCACATTCTTTATTTGAGAATGTGTACAATAAAAGGTGATGAAATTTCATGGATGTTGAATCCACTTGAATAGTCCAGTTATAGGGATTGTGAATCACGGTCTTGAAATATTTTTGTCAAATAAAAATTTGGCTAGTGGATATATGCCAATTATTAATATTTGTGGAAAACCCTATTTTATATATCCTATACAATAGCTCATGTATTTAAGGGGGACCTTTACTCTAGTACAAAGACTAAAATTAGAAACAATCTCTAAGGAATTATGTTATTCATTAGTGAAACATATAGTGTTCCCTTCATACTAGTTAGTCGTTATTATCAATACACTGTAGGGGTGAACAAATAGAAATAACTTATGGATATGGGGTTCCGATTATTGTCTATCAATTCAAAAAATTAGTGGGCATCATATCAAAATTTATAGTCATAAATGTGGTATGTGGAAAACATAATACTCAATAAGGGTTTAACCACACTAAATATTTTATTGTCTCATACTAAACATGTTATCTTGGCTTGGGGATGTGATAAATCATTTTTATAACATTTTCCAAGACCATAGGGGTCTAATGGGAATAGTTGGGCTTTTACTAGGGATATAGGATTATCCTAATTAGTTTCATGCATTTTTATTTATTTTACAACTTTTTTCCAAACCCTAGTGGTGAAGAGTTTAGTGAGTAGATAATTGAATTTTTCTCCGACAACACTTTGTGGGTTTTCATCTCAAAACTTTTAATGTATATTTTATTATCATTTTAGGGTTACACAATTTGGGTCGTCCAAGGATAAATTTTATGTCTTTACTCCTTTGAATGATGTGTATACTATTTAAGTTAATTCTACCCATCAACATGGGATCATGGGACTATTTACATAAAATCCCTTCGGATTTATAAAGTGTAGAATACTCCAAAATCATTTTAATAATGATACGATATTGTTTCAATTCTTGGATCAAGGTTATCAGGTCATGAGTAATGGTACAGGATAAGAATTTCAAGGATGATCGTGAAACAATATATGGTGGTGATATCCACTAAAATTATTTCTGTGATCACATGGATTGGAGGTCATTTACTACAAGGAGGATTAACCTCTAGTTGATGGGTAAAGGGGAATTATGAATTGTCCCATATCAGTTACATTAATGGTAAATCAGATGGCCTCCCACTCTTCCCCAGGGTCCATATATGTTTTGTTGAAATTACAAACAATTAAGACACGATGATTGGTTTACATAATGAAATGTTTAGAAGTTTCAATCACCCGAAGAATTAATTTGATAGGATTAGGCTCTTGTGGTCCTATTATAATAAGTGATGATAGGTGATAGTCTGAATAATTTAATGGCATGCATTGGGGATGAATCTTCTATGTAATTTAATATCATTCAATGATGGCATCACCATGTCATTTTAGATCATGTATTAAGGATGTATAAAAAAAATTAAATTGTAAAATATACAGTTGAGGACACTTTTCACTGGCCAGGGACATTCATATGTGAGGGGAATTTGTTTCCATAAAATAGGATAGGGAGTGGGTAATCATATATTGGATTCCATCTTGTTAAGATCTATCATACAAGCTAAAAAACATTAAACATATTTGATTTGTCTGTAGTAAAATTTATTCTATATTACATGTCCATCCTTAATATGTTTAAAGAAATGTAGGTTGACCAGATCTTACTTGAATACGATACTTCTATGGTTTTTCCCTAGGTTTACCTATGAATATTGTAAAGGTGGTAATAATTACACATTGAGCTCTTTAAAATAGATTCCTCTATATAAAATAGACTTGAATATATGGGATAGAGGAATATTTCCTATAAAAGGAGTTTTCCTTCTATCATTCGGGGGAAGGATTTCTTATTTTCAATTGTAACTATTAGGTGAATGAATACCATTTTATAAGAGTCTTTCATGGATGGAAGTATTTTTACAATATCTGGACCAACCAAAGCTAATATCTTCCAATTTGAATAATGTACCTCAAAAGGATGTGGTAGTGGAAAACCATTGGCTGGGCCCATGAAAATATACCTATGCATCACTGTGTATCCTGATAGGTTAGGAATAAATCCATACATTGTTTATACAAGAGTGAATCCTTGATTAGATCTATAGGTAGGTGGCATGTTTTTGTTTACCCCTACTCTTAGTGATCATTGAAATTTTAGTTTTCTAATGGGTCTTCTATACATATTAAGACCACACTAGGGAAATAGAATTACCATGTTTAATTATTGTATAGAGATAGATCAATCATAAATAGAATAGATTTATGGATATAAAATTCCTCAATTTGAAATTTTAGGTCCTTCAAGGAAGACTATATATATTATTGTTTAATGAAGTGTGACTGGGATCTTGTTGTGTAAATTAGCATCTTGAGACTATGATATTTTTTGCAGTTTAACATCATATGACTAAGTCATATTTACAATATAATGAATAACTGAGGGTAATTGGGTCTTCATAGAAGATGCATACCCCATGATGGAGGGGTACCAAAATATGAAATCTAATCATTATTTGAAAATAGTAATGATGAAATGATGTGTAACCATGCGAGCATATGAATTTTCTTGAATATATGGATTATGGGAAATATAAATCACAACTGATGAATATATGATTGAATGGGAGGTAGAGACAAGTCGGTATGAGTAAACCATTAGTAATGCCAAATAAACTATAACCCACGTAGTTGGGAAAATAACTCATTACTTATAGGGGCCTATCATTTGCGACTAAAAACACCCACTAGGCATAAGCACATAAGCATTATGTTATTCACTAATGAATAAAAGTGGAGAATCATTAGATTAAAAAGTACCTGTTACTAATTTTCTGTATAGGAGAACTAGGAGAAGGGGATCTCAAGGTCCATGAGGTTCCACAAGAAGGATATCAATTGAGGAATTGGTTAGCCTTAACTAAGATATCAAGTATATAAAGTTGTTTCATGGATAACAAAATATTCAAGAAGTATTTGAGAACCCTAAAGGCTACTTCAGTATATATTGAACAAATTTTGATTTGAAGGGATAAAACATTTCATTCTAGAGTACACATCACATAATGGGATTGCCTATTCAACGTGAAGACCTTTTTTATGAAGTTTAACATAATTATATGAGGACATTGACATGAATTTTAATATCATATGACTAGGATGATGTCATGTTGTATAATTTCATTATACTAGGAAGTTTTGACACAATTTGAAATCAAGTGACTTGGATGTTTCTGTGTAGTTTAACATCACAATACTATGATTTATTGATGAGAGGAATGAAAAAATCAGGGAAATTGTGTCTTCACTTGAGATGGATAGCCCATGATGGTTGGGTAAAATAATAAAATATTTTAATATTTTTCTGAAACATGGAATGCTGAAAAAATTTATAACATTTAGAGTATCTGAATATGATTGAATATTGGGGTTATGGTAAGTTTAAATAATAACCCCAAAATATATGATTTTATGGTAGGTGGATACTGGTGGTTAAGGGTTAACCATTAATAATGGATGATAGTCCTTGTCCTATGAAATATGGAAAATAACTCATAGATTTATCGGGTGCCACTCTGTTGGGGAATAAAAACCACAGGGCACAAGATCATATAAATTGTGTTACTATCTAATAAATCATAGTGGTTCCGCTTTATAACAACCATTACTTATTTCTAATTTTCTATAGAGGAGAACTAGGAAAAGGGGAGAGAAAATTTCATGGGACTCTAGGATAAAGGTATAAACTCAATTAATTGGTTGGTATCAACTTTGGAATCTAATATATGAGCTAAATCATCAAGAAAAATTGATTCAAGAAGGGTTAAAGAAACCAAATGGCCACACCAATGTTTATTGAACACATTTTTGGATATGGGGTGAAAATGTGATTAACTAGTACACAATAATTAAAGGGGGTGATCTTTTCAATATGAAGATGTATATATATGAAGTTTAAATACTTGATACATTTTTTTTGTCAAGAAGATTAATGTCAGGCAACAAAGATGTTGTCGTGTAGTTTAATGTCATACAAAAAAGATGTGGTTATTTTTATTTGGATAGACTGAATCATGATCATGATGGTTAGATAAACATTCCAAACTACCTCTGATTACATGAATCCTGATCAGAATGTGAATCAAGGGTCAACTAAAAAATATTTTTAGCCATGAGAGAGTTCATGATATGTAATCTAGAGTGGTATTCAGAGTTCAATATGAGTGAGAATCCCCCTGAAAAATGATCTCATCAGGGTAAATGGTTGGTAGTGATACGAATTAATGGATGGGCCTAAAATGGAGGATCTATGAAACACTATGTATCTTATAATATCGAAATTAATCCACACATTGTTTTTATTAGAGAATACTTTTCACAAGACTGACCCATAAACAAGGATGGGGATATAAATTTTATATTATGAATCATCTCGAAATTTGAGATAGGGGTGTCTGTACATATCCTATGGTAATAGGAATTAATTTTCATGTAGTTATAATATAAATTCTATGAAAATTAATTTCTTGCACTAGGACATTGAATATAAAGGCATAAAGAACTGACTATATCAAAATCCATTCTTGACATGGAAAAAATTGGATAAAAGTCATGTATTTTTGTGTCCATATCAAGGATGATTATTCGATGATTGGTGGGATTCAAATTACACCATTAGGATAAATATATCCTTGGTGAAGAGGGACCTCTCCTATAGGACAAAAATTTAATCTAGGAACTATATCAGAATAAATCTTTTATTCCCAATCAAATCCCTTCAGGGTCCCTCCCGGAACCAAAACATCTACTAGGAACAATCTCTAAAGTGTTTTCAATTCACCAGATGATTCTAGTAGTGTTTATTTAGGATAGTTTAGTCCTTGTTACAAAGATAATATGAAATTTCATGATAAATTTTCTACGTTTATCTGGAAATATAGATATGAAAAGGGGTGAATGTTATTTTAAAATGGGTTTCTGAAATAAACTATTACGTTTAGGGACGTTAGGTCTTCATGGGGGATCCATGAAAGAAAATGAAAGGGAATTAGAATGTGATTTCATAATAATCCATTGTAAATGTTTATGATTCAAAAATGTTAAAAATAAAGGATATTTGAATCTTCATGAATGATAGGGTTAGGGGATGTGTGAGTCATAACCCAATAATATCTTAGTCCTCCTATGTTTAGAACCAGTGGGAACATATTGGAAACTGTAAATGGGTGAATTCTATATTCCATTAAGTGTATACAATATCTCTTAGATTGAGGTGATTTCTCCTATTGGAACAAAAAACCTACTAGACCAATTCTCTAGGATGTTGCAATATTCAATAGTGAATTTGAGAGGTGTAACTTTGGATTAACTAGTATAACATCCAAAATTTATATGGGGTTGAACTAAGAGTAGTGAGACCAAGGTCCATGGGGTTCCACTGGAGGGATATCAATATTAGAAATTGGTTACTATTAACTCAGATGTTGAATATATGAATTTGGTTCATGTGGAACCAAATATTCAAAATTCATTCAGGCACCATAAAGTTTTTCCACTATATATTAAATTCATTTCTAGGATGAAGGGAAAAACATGAAATTATTGAATATATAATCATTAATGGGATGAACTATTTGTGATGAAAAACTCTTGTTGTTTAGTATAACATAACATGACTAGAAAATGTTCATGTAGTTTAGAGTCATGTGACTAAGACATTATCATGTGATTTAATTTTTTGGACTAGAATGTAGTCGTGTAGTTTAATTTCATGAAAATAGGAAATTTCCATGTAGTTTAATGTCATGTGACTAGGATGAAATTCCACATTTATAACACATCTTTATCATGGAGGTTGGATTGACTCACCTATCCCTGAAGAGCATCTAAGTCATTATCGGTGTAAGAAACAAAGGATAATTGGGTTGATGATAAAATTGCATGAGATTATGTGACAAGGAATATGAATAGTTATTTAAAATTTATTATGGGTTGGAGAATTTAAAAAGTTATTACTCTCATGTGGAAACATGATTTGTAGTGATGTAAATGTGGGACTAAGCCTAGAATGGATGATCTGAGCATTACTCTATATCCTGGGATGGAAAAAATTAGGGACCAAAATTATTTTATATGCAAAATTACATGTATTATTTAAGTAACTGTGTAAGGAGAAAAAATTTTTATCGCATCATAGCTGGTCCCATGATTTGGAATATGGGTGTCACTATGTATCCTGTGATAACAGGAATCAAGATACATAGAGTTTTTAATGAATTCCCCTTCAATTTTCTAAACCAAGTGCATGGAGGAGTTTATTATTATATATTTTGTTTCTGGACCTAGGATTTGAGATCCAGACATCACTATGTATACTTTGATAGAAGGAATCAAGACCCACATAGACTTTAAGTGGAAAATGTCATTTCTAGGTCTCACTGATAAGCAAAGAGGGGAATATTTTTCGATTTTATGTTATGGATGGAATAGTGATATGAGATCATTAAATCACTCCATATCCAATATAAATATGAATGATGACACACATAGTACTGAAATGGAAAATTCTAAATGAAGGTATGACCCATATGCAGGGATGGAAATTTTTTCCATTTTATATCGCACCTCTTCCAATTATTCGAGATCTTGGAATCACTACATATCCTATCATAATAAGAATAAAGACACACATAGTTCATAAATTGATAATACCATTCATAAGTCGAAACAGTATTCAGGGAGGGGAGATTTTTCCATTTTTATTAAAGATGGACCCATAATTTAAAATCTTGGCATTAATATGTATCATTTTATGATATGAATCAAGACACACATATTTCATATAAATTTCCATTATATATATTTGATCAAAAATAATGATGGGGAATTACATTATTCTACAAAAACCCTTCTCAATTTCAGTTAATTTCTGATAAATCAATGTCCCCAATCAGGATAGACATAAACCTATCATGTATGAGGCTATGGTCCTAGACTCATATGGGACCACTCATCCCCTATCCCCATGGGATAAGGTTAATTATGTTCCTTCATTGGCACCCTATAATCCTATTTTTGGGGGATCCAATCATTCAAATGATGGTGACTAATACAATGAAACCCCCAAAACTTATGGGTGAGGCTTGGTTTTGATCCACCTTCGATATCATCGAGACCCTCATAGGTTTTGATGAAATTGGGGGTTAAGGTGGTGCTAAAAATTCACCCAACCCCATGGGCTGGGTTTCCTCATGTATGGCTGCGACAACAATTGTTATCATGATTTTCCTAATTTGTATAACTCTTATTCATGTATAGATTTGTGGAAATGGATGATTGTGATGAGATTCGTTCTTATGGGGAGATGTTGGGTTATTCGTGACTTCAAATTAAATGTTTCATATGTTTTTTTCATTTTTTGAGAGGTTTATATTAGGAGTTTGCATATATCTCTCTCTCTCTATTCATGTGGTTTTTTACTCTCAATATGATGTATATTTGTTTTATTTACCAAATATACCATGAATTTCCTAGTCCCATGATTTTTAAGCAACATTGAAATTAACGGAATTTAACTCTAGAGAGTTTTACATCCCCAAGGGCACAATTATCTATATATTCCATATCTATATGAACAACACACAAAGATTTGGAAATCTGTTGTCATAGATCTGTTATATTATAGATACAGACACACCATTGTAACTTGTCGTACTCTTATGATCATGCGTTAATGGAATGGGAGAGTATAAAAATTTCACACTAAATATAGTGTATTTATGATCTGGAGGTGACCAAATATCCTTGATAAGGGATGCTTTTATCATTATACTACAGATGGGTTGCCCACATATTCTAGCATTAGTCATCCAATACTCTTATAATCCATTTACGATTACATAATCAGAGATGGATATTGGATAAAACATGGATGAGGGGTTATTCCACGATATATATCAACATACATCATACTTTACCTCTTTATTATCAAGGTTGTATGCCCCACCCTGTCAGACCAAAGATGATGATTCTCTAGAATTCATATTGATTGGGCTGATGGGGTGTAGATAGTTGAAAAGACACTATATATGGTTAAAACTGATGTTTTAGAAGGTCTCTATACAAAGGTGTCTGAACATGGGGTGTAATTCCTTCTATGGGAATGATATTACCATGGGGAGGTTTTCCATCATGGATTTCCAGAATAAGGTTTATGAAATCCAACTTTGCATTAACATGGACTGGACTATCTATGTAGTTATCACATTATGCATCATTTGAAGAGTCAAAAATCCCTAGAGGTTTTTTAGATATTTTTTGTAAAACAACAAGGACATCATAATTGTGGAGAGTAGGCATGTGTACCTCATTATGTGTTGCGGCCAGAATATGTTGAACTACATTTTGGGTTTGATCATCAAAGTGATCCTTCTATATGATAGCCAAAGGAATATGGTTATGGATATCTAGTTCTATGTTCGATATGATTTAACTATTCAAATGTTACTAAATTATACTTGTGAGATTTTATATTCCATGTGGGTATATATACTTACATGTGTGTGGTTTCCAGAGTATGTTGATCTACCATTGTCAATGTTGGCGTATGATACCAATTCACATGTGAATTCCTTGTCATAATATGTTGGTTGACCTTTATAATGGGATAATGGGTATGAGAATCCTATTATATAGCCTCAGAAAGATTTGGGTATAGTCTTTCGTTAATAAGAATTGGGATGCGATCCTAGTCCTGTAAGATGGTATAATATTTTTAGTAGCTTCATCTATAGTGATATGAGCCTACCATGAGGAAATTTTAATACTGTGATGATAGATCCCAATTAGAGTGGGGGTGTGATCCTCTTCATGTGTCCTAGGAGTATGCAGCATTATTTAATTTATATGAATATTCTCTAATACTTAGTTTATTTCCAAACTAAATTGGATGCACCCTATTTAGAACATGGGTCTGGAAAATGCTGATAATCTTTTAGGGTGGGGGCAAAATGTTGTCCTACTATTGAGTAGCTAATTGTTCATTTTGACATTATTGTTATGATGTTATCTCTTTCTGAATAGGAATTTGTTCAAGTCCTTTTATGATCACCTAAGTATAATGGTTTATCTCCCCTATAACATCTAAAATACATAGGTACATTAGAAGGGTATGCATATGGATGTATTCTTGCATGTTCTCAATTGTTGGGATATATTGTTAGATGTATTCGATTGAAGTAGGGATGTTCTGCCACAAATTTCCACCTTGTTCCATCATAATTTGGTGATGGGATTTATGCATAGGGTAATGCATCTATTTCTTCCCCACGCTTCCTACACAAATATGATAGTATAATTTTTTGAGTGAGTAGGGATATGAGCCTACAAATTGGTTGATACTCGAATAAGTCGGCTGAAATTTTCAATGGAGGTGCATATATGAACCTGCTCCCTCTAGACCACATCCTTTTGTATCCATGGATATATCCATGATTCTCATATCTTAGTGTCTAGGGAGATGACCAATTGGTTAATACCCTAAGTAGAAGACTAAGGGGAATTTTTGTATTTTTTATATTATTGGTAATGAGATTGTAATGAATATGTGGTACTTTCTTAGAAACTATAACTTCTAATATATATATTGATGGTATCCCACAATGATTGAGTGTTCAAATGTTTTACCATGAAATGGGGGTAGAAAATATGGGAATTCTTCCTCCCTTGTGTGATGGGGGTATTCATAATATTAAAATACTACTATTCATGTGGGTTAGGGTGAGGTGGAATAAAACTTGAATTTCCCATCATGAGTTGTTGAAGAATATAAAAACCTCTTGACCCTGTAGGTTATGACACATCACTAAAAGGAGGTCCTATTAAGGAAGGTACTGGTATTTCGTTCTATTCAAGAGATCCCAGATGAATTCCAAAAATTATTTTTTGATGATAATTTTTCTCATGTCAGAGTTGAGTAATCTTCTCTTCCATAGAAATTATCTTATTATCCTTATGGGGAAGTCTAGAATTTTTCAAGACAACACCCTTTCCCCAATGAATGTTAGGGTTGGTTAATGGTGATTGGAGTCTTAGTATAGTCCCCAAAGACAGAATCCTTAATTTCTATTGGTTGTATACTCCATTGACAAAACTCTTTGACTATTTAACAGTGATAGTAATCCCTTCTTTAGATTGATGAATTATACTGGTGATACATTCATTTCTAATGTTGGGGGGAACAAGGTGGGGCAACCAAATACTACTTGGAAGATAGAAAAATAGTAAAATTATAATCATTAGGAGCATGCTCATCCAAATCCTATGATAAGCCTAATTTATTTTGATAGCATATTGATGGAGGCATAGGTGGGGTGGTGATCCACTTAAATGAAGTATCTCGCTTGATGGGATGGTTCCAAGTGTTCCATTTGGTGAGACGGTTCTTGTTGTTATGTTTTTGGGATGGAGCCCATTGTATCATTTGGGGGGATGGATCAAGTATAAAATATGTTACCAGGGTAAAAAAATAGAAAGAAATACAACCCTATGTGATAGGGTTCTCCCAGGGATTCCAAAGATACCATGTCTACTTGTTATGATTTTAGAGGCCTCAATTTAGTGATGATTTCATACTGATTAATGGATACTATTAGGATACACTGATGGGCCACAAAAAACATTAAGATATCATGGATATGGGTATCCTCTGGAGGTGTACAGTTTGGATATCCCAATTGAGTTCGCCAACTAGATTACCCCTTTTGGAGGTAGTGGTAGGCACATATTCCTCTACATCTCCCTATGTAATTGTGATCAAATGTCTATGTTGATGACCAAAATATACATAGGCCTTATTATGAGGATCTTAACTTGTTGAGTTGATGTAGTGATTGTCCACACCAACATCCTTAATACAGGAAATGTATCAATTTCTAGGTTTTAAGGATAATCTCCCAAATTATTTGAATGTAAAAATAATGGACAACTCTTATTTAATCAGAAATCATGACAAAGATGACCTATGGTGATTCATACTCTATAAGATTTCATAAATCGTATCCAAATTCAATACAGAGCCATTGTGATATTTATCTTGGACCAAGATGTTAACCAATATTTAGTAGAGGTTTTGCGGTGGTGGTGTCATACACCGAGGACTCAAGGCCAAGGATTCCATATAATGGGGATCTGTTTCATAAAAGGATGAAAAAAGAAGACATGAGTTGGAATAATGCACATAAAACAACCCTAAACTCCCTCATCAGGAATATAGCTCATTGAGTGAATATGATGTGTAATAGGGATTACAAACCAAAAAAGGTCCCACATTGGGGTAATATACATCATGATATGTCACGACCCGCCTTTGGCAAGATGATAGAAGGGGTGTCAAAGATCTCTACCCTTGCTTCCTTTAGTTGAAGATGAGATAATGACCCCCGAGTCCCGCCTCTAGTAGGCCCCAGAGTGGTGACTAGAACCAAGGGTATAACATTTTCACAATATGGGAGGCATTACCCTTTTTAGTTAACTAGGATTGGGAGAAAGAATGAGTCAACACCAAACACCACCATGTATAGAAAACTAAAAGTAAAAAACCAAACTACATGCATGTATTAATAATAAAACTGAACAAAGTACAAGAACTCCAATGTACAATACCAAACAGGAAAGAAAAAGGCTAAGTAGAATCAAAATGCGACCAACA